>JAZDUH010000136.1:49285000-49697500 GCA_036419115.1 Scarus forsteni
GTATATGAGGTGTGTCAGATAAGAGAGGCACGGCCCTCAGCCAATTCAAGATATGTTCATGTAATATGAGTAGGGTTGCAAAGGAATTGAACATCTTTGGTAAATATCAGGTATCTTTGGAAATATTCCAAATTGTAATTTTTTTTCATGGGAATTGTAGGAATTTGTGGGAATTAACTGGAAATTGGAGGCAATTGAAATGTTATATGAACATAAATGAAAACTTTTTCTTCCGTCATAGGCAGATATCCATCCAAAATAATACAATAAGAAATACATTTTAACAGATTTACTTAAAAGCAGAACTTTTTCAAGTTTTAACTATTTTATTGAATATCAATTTCAGCTTCACTTCACGTCCACAGGATCTGATGTGTGTCCTCAATAGTCCAGGGTTTATAGAAATCATCTGCACACATAATGGAGGAACAGCAGAGATATTATTAAGTACATCCATCTTTGAAAATTCTAGTTATTTTGCTTCCCTAAGTATGACTTTTAATATGATCTCACAACAATATTCTCTCTATTTTGGGCCTAAATATTCTGCATGTTGCAGCTTTGCATGAGATGTTCTGCAGCATCCTCTCTCTTCTTAATAATTTTGCATAAATTAACTTCCCTAAAAGCTCTTGTGCACTTATCTTGTAATGCAAGGACCAAAACAGAGCTTATGTTGCTCTTTGAACCTCGTTTTCTGCTTCTCAGCACATTAACAGAGCGTTCACTAACACTGCGGCTTGTTCTTGGCATTTGTTTTATCATGAATACTTGATTTAAATTCCTTCTTTACCCACTTTTGACTTAAGATGGATAAAAAGAAAGCATTTTAGGTTTCATGTCTTTGCTTTTATTCGTTCATCCTGTTTGCCGAGTCCTTAAGGATTATGTTTGTGTGGAAAATAAGGAGTAAGAACTGGGTTGTGGTTCAGCTCCTCTGGTGGTCTTACATGCAGTTGCAGTTTGTGTCCTGCAGGAGGCAGTAGAGGCAGCAGATTAAACACCCCAGCTCTGTCTGGACTGTGTTTGTCAGAGTGATAGATGAAAAGCGTCATGACTAAATGAGTGAATATTGTTAGTAAAGTGGGTCAGGAAATGAAGCAGCAGGTCTTTTTTTAAGAGCATTGACTAATATGTTAAACAGTCTTCAGCAGACTGATGGGGAACAACAGCCAACACTGCAGCACTATAATTGCTTAAAGACTCTTCAGACAAAATTTATATCCACCGCAGTCACTGGATGAGGCGAGACAGTAAAAAGTGACTTGCATTTTTTTCTCCGAAGCACACAAGCAACAAGATGCACACATACAGTCCACTCAGAGACCCTATAGTGCCTCTTAGTCATTAAGCTAATGCAGATAATTAGGAAGGAAGCAAAGACGGAGAGGCCCAGAGATGGGATAAAGAGAGAGTTACAGGCAGACAGACACACAGAGAAGGGGGCAGATTTGTTGCTGGATTTTAATCAAGCTGTCAGTCAGCAAAATCACTCCTCCCCAGTGAATGGCTTCCCCTCCTGCTGATACAGTAATAGAAATCAAGAGTCAGTAAGACGCTGAGGCTCGTCACACCAACTGTGCTCTCCACAAACCCCCTTTGAGATAACTCCCCTCTGATTGTGTTTGGAAAATGCAGGGCTGGGATTATTTTGGGTGTCTTGTGCGTGTTGAACAAATCTGCAGTGTGTTATTGTCAAGTTTTTTTAATCCATCTGTAGCTGAGATTTGGTTTAGTCAAATATTAAACAGTAATAATATAAAGCTCGAGAGTCATGAGATCTTATGCACGATCAAAAATGACTATGCCCAAATTCAACCTCAGTTTTCTTTACTCAAACTTCTTTCTAACGAACAAATGTGACATGCCCCTTGCTTCCTGACTTCCTGATGACTGCCCCTCTGAATACAGCTTTTCTCACCTGCTTAAAAGATGTTTAAAAGATTATTTAATTACTGTTTTGAAATAGTCTCTTTCTTTTATGAAAGTTATGTGTACATCTTTTAATTTTTTCTCTGGGGTCACTGACAATACAATTGCTTATAAGACTAACACATGATCAGACACGCCACACGATCATTTGCTGTTCAATCTCTTCTTTTCATAATTGTTGTTTGAAGTATTTTTTCATTAGTTTGGCATAACTTCAGAGTAACTTGTTTTTTGTTTGTTTTTCTTAAATGCATGTTCTATGTTCATATAATGTGGAACTTTAATACACTTTAGGTGGAGGCTTGGATTATGCCCTGGGACTTTTCGCCTCTCCCTGCACTAAATATAATTTGTTAGATGTGTCTTTGTGCAGGGCTCCAGAGTGCAACCATTTTGGGCACATATGCACCCAAAATTTGTGAGAGTGCACCTAACGTTTTTTCTTGGGTGCACCAGTGCGCCCAAGCAAAAATTTTAGGTGCACTTTTACACATTTAAGTTGACAAAGGTAACTGAGGTGGCAGAAAAATCCGCAGAAAACGGACAAGACACAGCACCTGCTTCCTTTCTTGTCCCTGTCTCTGTGTTGCATCTTCACAGACTGCAGCCTGTAGGCCCACCCAAACACATGCACGCACACGTACGCACACACACACATCCCTCAGTAATCATCCAATCAGCTGTTAGTATACAAATGAGCCCAGACAGAGCCTAACTGTGGTGTCAGGTTTCAGCACGGAGCGGTAACTCTTATATAACGTCTTAAACTTGTTCAAAATCATTTATATTATATGAAAGTTATGGAGAGTGATAAAATTGTGACCTTATGGCATTAAAGGTGACCCTATGAAAAATTTGTCTGCACCTAATTTTTGTGCTGGTGCACCTTCAAAAAGTTTTTATGTGCACCGATGCGACCAATGCAAAAAGTTAGTCTGGAGCCCTGTTGTGTATTTCATAATTGTGCAAAGATGTAAATCTTATCAAAAGAAATGCCTAAATAAGTGCTAAAATATTTTCAAGTTTATCAACATTAATACTTGAAGGGATAGTTTGTTTTTTTTAAGTGTAGTTGTAAGAGCTCTATTTGGCCACTCAGTACATTAGATCCTCTCCCACAGTCTGCATCAATATGTAAAAGTCTGATGCAGAAGCAGCTACAAACAGGGAAGTTTCTCCAACTACAAGAACTCCCATAAAAAAAATACCACAGTATAAGAGCACGCTACTCAGAAACGCTGTTAAGTGCATTAACTTTTCAGAAATTTTTTTTTTTTTTACAATACTCTCCTGTTTGCAGCTGGTTCTGCACCACAGACTCTTCAGACCGTGGTTTACTTCAGAGGAGAGAACTTTCTACTTAAATGTAATTCGTGACCATATGGAGCTCATACAATCCCACTTCAAAAATACTGGACTATCCCTCAACATTTTATCACCTTGAATAGGGATCGGAATTGAAAACCAATTTAAACTGATAATTAATAACAGCTCCCTTAAGGAATCAATATCAGTAGACCTTTGGCTTTTCAATTTCCTTATCGGTTCCTTCCACTTTGTTGATCTGCATGCTATGGAAATCAAGATGTCACACACTCATCAGAGGAATCAAAAGAAATGAGGACAGACAGAAGTGGTCAAATTTGTCTTATTTTTGACAATAAAACATGTATTATCAATCTTTCAGTAAGCGGAAATACCAGCAATTTGTAAGACCATTTCTCTGAACTTTGAATATCAGGAGTGTCTTGTTTTTAATCTCGGTGCCTCTGAAAACCTGTGTGGTCCAGCTTTTTTTCCTCAAGAAAATCAGAAGGAATTGATACGGGAATTATTAAAGAATCAGATTAGGAAACAGAATGGCAAACGGCATTGGTGTCAATAAAATCTTATCAATTCCCATCCCTAATCCTGAGGCAAGATAGCAGCATTAGAGCTAAACAATATTTAAAGAGTGACATTTCATCATCTCTTCCTTCAGATGTTGTAATGTGAAAAATATGAGTTATCCCAAATGAATGCATTGAGTTTCCCTCGGCTTCAGTTTGGTGAATGACCTTTAACTTCTCCGCTCATGTGTTCAATCATTTACGCACAAAGTCCCTATATGGGCAAACGTGTGATGTGCCGCACTGTTTTCATTATTGTGATGATGTAATAATTGATAAATATTTATCCAGTTATCTGATTTAGCTTTAACCAAAGCTTAAATCAAAAATAAACCAGCACTTTTCTACCTCTATATTTACAGCATTTACCATGATGATACTTCATCGGATACTCTGGCATCATTAACTGTGTGAAAGTGTGCACAAGCTGAGCGAGAGCTTGTCAACAAGCAAAAGGTCGTAATTAATTAAGCCAGTGGTTCAAACTCCCCTTTGGCAGATAAAAATACTTTCAAGCCTCCCCCAGACCTCCACAGTACCCATTAACGCATAAACAATATCTCTTTACACACTGTTGGTCATGCTGTTTGCTAACAAATTCCTGTATCTCTGGGATTTATCTGAGGACTTTAGAAAAGTACAGCACAGCAATGACTGTGCAACTGTTTGCTTTGGTTTGTCTGGAAATGCTGTCATGAAATTTAACTTACTTCAGTAACAGTGCAGAGTGATATGCATCAGTGTTAATTTTTACAACTTTAAATTTCACTTTAGTTTCAGTCTTTCATCTAAAATATATTTATTTTAGTAATAATTTAGTCTTCTTAGTTGTTTTCATTTTAGTCTAGTTTTATTTTAGTTGATGAAATTTCACAACATTGTAGTCAATGAAATCTGTAAATTTAGTCGACTAAAATCTGAAGTGTAAAGGGTAAGGCATTTTTATGTTTCCTTGAATTTCTGAAGTCCTGTTTTCCTCTTGGATAAAATCAAACATCTAATAACCCTTTATTGAATGTTAGTAAAGTCTGAATGTCTAAAAGAACAGAAACAAATGTTCCTTTGTGTGAAATGCAGTCACCTTTATTTAGGCTACCTGACAGAGCATCTCAGTTACAATACCAGAACTGACAACAAACAGTGAACCTGCTCTACATGAATACATCAATTCATAAAGAGAGCAGCTCTGATTGGATCGCTCCACAACTTATCCAACCACCACCAAGCTAAGGCAGCTGTGATTGGATGTCCCTCTGAACTCATCCAACCTTTAACACAACCAAAGTAGCTGAGATTGGATAGATTCCCAACTTGTCTCTAGTCTAGGTTTCATTTGTTAATGAAAATGTCAGTTAATTTAGTTTTCGTTTTTGTCCATGTGCACTTGTTTTTATGAGCTAGTGTTTTGTTTAATTTTAATGACTGTATTATAATCTGGTGTCACTCAGGTCCTCTGAGGGCCCATGGGTCCTGCTGTGGATCCACTGAAGTGTCAACACTGCTGCTCCAAACATGGCCTCTTGATGGATTCTGAGAAAGAGTAAATACCCACAGGATCTTACTTAGAAACAGAAATAAAAGCTGTAAAGATGGGTTTCCAATGGTCTGAACATCTTCCAAGGGGGGCTTTTTCCAGTCTGTGTGGACAGTGAGACTCCAAAAAAAGTAGGAGTTTCCACTTGTGATCTTTCAGGCATCACCCGATCTCAGGGCTTTACCTCCTCATGAAGGCTGTAGACATACTTGCTGTTAACTTTGGATATGCATGATGGCATGAAGAAAGTGGGAACTGCCACTCATGGCCGCCCTGTTGTGTCATTTTTGCTTTCTTTTTCTAACTTGTGAAGAACAATCAATCTCATCTTTTGCTGTTTTGTTGCTGAAGTCTTCATTCTCCTCGTCAATGGAGTCCTTCCATTGTTCTCTGCTTCCCTTTTCATAATTTTTTGGAATTGTTTTGAGTGCGAGCCCACCTTTAGTGAACTTCTTGGCCTTTTGGTTTATTAGTTTCTTCGTCTTTATAATCATATTTCTCCAGCACTGTTGAACCTTCATCACAATCATTGTTTTCTCCAGCAGCAAAACTTACTGTACTGTTCTATAACTTTGTCTGTCTGCTCCTTTCACATCACATCAAACGATTTGTTCTATTCCCAGCATGAAATTATTGATTATAGTTTCCTTATTTCAAAGAGAACTGTCTGTGCTGCTTGCAGGAAAACATCCAGCCCACCCACAAACACGAGCAGAGAGGATTAATATTTGTCCTGGCTCATTGAGATACTCCCTGTGCTTCACTTGCTCTGCAGTGCTTTATGTCTACTCCTCCATATGCACTGTGTTTACCAGGGGAGCCTGACGTAGCTCTTTAAAATGAGCCTTACCAGAATCTGAAGACATCTAATGGACGGGCTGGTGGGGAGCCAAAACTGTTAGGTACCGCTGGAATGCATCGCAGTATATGGATCTGTATGGCGTCTGGTTTACAGCGCTTCTATCTGCTTCGTCCTGCTGTTATAGGACACAAATATGATGTTTATTATAATTTTATTGAAAGCCACTTTAAAGTCTAGTGTGAGCTAATACAGAGTGACAGGGCAGCAGAGGTACAAGGCTCGGTTGAACCACAGGAAGTTCTTATTTCCCACAGACTGAAAAAGTAGCTAAAGCACAGAGGTTTGACTGAGGAATCATGAACTTTAGAAAACACTTTGGAGTGTCATGAAATGGCTGAAGGGGGGAAAGATAAGACACCCTGCACTCCATCATGCAGCCCCCATCAGCAACAGCATTTTTGTAACTGATGTTGTAAATTTGACTGTTTGAAGTGCAACATTGACATAAAGGGATACACCAACATTTATTTTGTTTTCGTCTTGTCCCGAGTCCATGACAAGCAGATAGACTCCATGCTTTTGACTGTGCAAGGAAGGGACAGGCAGAGCTTATTAGCTTAGCTCAAATCCTGGGAGTAAATGGGTAGAGTTAGCCCACATCTGCCTTCCTGTATGCTCCAGATTGCCCTTAGGTATGAGTCTGCTCTTGATTGGTGGTTCAGGGTGGATTAGGCTCCATCCTCTGCAACCCAGATAGTGTCCTTTTCAATCAATTTTACCAGATTGATTGAAATGGACAAATGCTCTTCACCAATAAGCCCTTTCCTTGCCTCTTGCTCTTGTGCAGGATTTGTCTGGAGCACTTTCATATGTGCTAGCTGCCTTTGCTGCTTTTTAATCTGTTGCATTTGCGCTAGTCCCTTTGCTTAAGTGGACCCCTGTGAGTGACTGAAAATAGCTACTTCAGAAGGACATTATTTGGAGCACTTGCCAGTTCCCCTCTTTCCCTTTCATTTCCACTCTGGTATCTACAGTATATTTTTGTTCAGGTCCTGACATTGTTGAAATCAGGCTCAATACTTCAGCTCATTCAGACTGTCCACAACATTGATGCTCAAAATAAAAAGAGGTAAAGAAAGAAACAGGCTTGTACCATTTAATGAACAGTAACTGGAATATTTACTTGTTTGGATTCAGTATGTAATCTTGGGTATTTTAGTTGAAAAAGTTTTTTAATTGTCATGGCTCCAACATTTGCCCCATTTACATGCCAACGCTATCACCAGAAAAGAAGAGGTTTTTCCTTTTGTAATGTCAAAAGTGCTGCACATTCACATGGAGACTTTGTGATAACAATGCATGTTCACACTAATCCACAAGAACGGCTGAAAATGCTGTAGCGTGCATGCCAGGCCAGTAGTTGACAATGTAGGTTAGTAGTGAAACAGTGATGTCCAAATACACGTATGCTTCCCAGTGAAGGCAAGCTTTTCAAAAACAACAATGGCGCAGGAGTTTCTTCTCAAATGTGTCTGTATATTTCTGTTTGAGTAACACTTAGCGGCACACATGTTGCTCTGTTGATGGCTGTTGTTGTTAGGTGCAAGTATCCGTCATCTGAAAGAGTTCTGCACATGAGCTGCACATCATTGTTTTCCCTGAAAATGCTAATTCTTGTTTACATGGAGATGGATATCAAAGTATTTGAAACTTTCCACTCTGGACCCTGGTTACAGAAGTTTGTGGATTCAGACACTCTGGGCACCCTTCTTGTGTAAACGGAAGATGCAAACGCACTAAGAACTCTTAATTTTGGCTGTTTTCGATCTCATGTAAACGGCCTCATAGTGGAAGATTTCATTGCTGTCCTCCGTGGGTCCCCCTCAGTGTCTGAGCCCCAGAAAGCTTCCCCCTTTGCTCCTCCTTATGATGGGCCTTTCCCAACACTCGATGGTTTTACATCTGGATGCGACAGTAACTAATTAGTCTAGCAATGGCAAAGACTATTCCATTTTATAGCCTAGCATCCGTATTTTTTGTTATTAGGTTACTAGGTCAGCAGGTCCAGACTGTCTATGTGCTTTGAGCAGGAACTTGTAATAAGTTGTGGGTCAGTTCAGGGTGGGACCACAGCCAGAAGGGAAGAGGCAGTAAATCATCTGTTATAAAAAACAAGAGCAGTGCATTTGTACGCTAAGCCATGCATCACAAGCCCAGCCTACCTTGGCTTTCTCAGCAGCTGAACATTAAACATGCATGATGTGTGCTCTTATTTAATTGGTCGTGAAATATTAATATTGCTGGCATTCACTGGCTGACATTTGACTGGAGAGAGAGAGACAGTGGGTGAGTCAGAAAAGGGAAAGAGAGAGGCTCATGAGGGCAAAATTGGTTGTGTTGTGTTGGTGGATTGTTGCTGTGTCAGCCAACGTGTCGGGGTATTGTTTTGTTTGTTATGGTGGCTAGCTGCAGACACACGGGCTGTTCAGGATGACTGGCAGGTGCTAATGATAGGTCTCCAGGTCTCCAGCTGTTGTTAATGCTAGCTACAATGATACACAGTGTTAGCATGATTGATGCCTTGTTTCTCTCCCTGCCAATTGAGAGCATGACACAAGAACCAGGTTGCATTAATGTCATTTAGTAAAGCTGTGATGCAACAATATAATACAAAAAAAAAATCTACAGAAGTAAAGACAATTTTGAGTGATTTTATGCTGACGATTAATCAGATGCACTTTGTCAACAAGTGGAGTGATCTGTGTGTGGCTTCTCTTGTTTGGCATCAGCAGTCTAAGAAAAGTGATGTACATGGATTAAAGATAAACGGTGTTCTAATGTTGCATAAACCTGATGAACTTACACAAAGTGAATAAAAGCAAAAACGCTAACTAAGTGAAATCCAATGAAGTTGGGACATTGTGTAAAACATAAATAAAAACAACACAATGATTTGCAAATCTTTTCTGGTCTTTATTGAATTAAATACACAACAGAAACACTGATAAACTTCATTGTTCTTTTGCAAATATTCACACATTTTGAATCTAATCCCTGCAACACATTCCAAAAAAGCTGGGACAGTGGCATGTTCACTAGGGCTGCCACAAATTACTATTTTGATAGTCGACTAGTCAACGACTACTTTTGCGGTCAGTCGACTAGTCACTTCATGCATGAACTGCAGCGTACTGCACCAGCATGCAGCTGGTGGCCCAAATCGCTTATTATGAGCAGACCTGGCAACTTTGGTTCCTGCGTAGTTGTGCATGCGCCACATGCATGAGTGTGTTTCGGGGTGTGTTGGTTTGATTCCTGCAGGTGTGATAACCAGAAAACAGGACAGATAGGCAGACAAGACAGCAGAGGTACAGTGGCAGTTTTGTGAGAAGACACACCTAAAAAACAAAACGACTAGTCGATTATTAAATTAGTCGTCGACTATTTTGATAGTCGACTTAGTCATGACTAGTCGACTAATCGTGGCAGCCTTGATGTTCACTTCTGTGTTACATCACTTCTCCCTTTAACAGCATTTGGAAACTGAGGAGGCAGGTCTGGAGTTCAGTCTAGTCCCTGCACTTTCCTTCATTGTCTTAGGGGGATGTCCCTGAAAAAGATGGATGGCAGCATCCTGAACCTCTATGTGTCTTTCAAATTAATGGAACATTCACAGGTTACCCATGCCATGGGCACTAACTCCCCCCATACCATCACAGATGCTGTCTTTTTACTTTTACTCTGATGACAGTCTGGATGGTCCCTTTCCTGTTTAGCCTGGAGGACACCACATCCATGATGTCCAAAAACAGTCTGAAATGTGGACTCAGACCACAGCAGACTTTTCCACTTTGCCGCAGTCCATCTCAGATGAGCTCGGCCCAGAGAAGTCGGCGGTGTTTCTGGGTGTGGTTGTTTGTCTTTGTCTTTGAATGGTAGAGTTTGACCTTGTAGATGTAGAGATGAACTGTGTTAACTGACGATGGTTTTCTGAAGTGTTCCTGAGCCCACGTGCTGATGTCCTTTACACACTGATGCTGCTTTTTAATGCAGTGCTGCTGTAAGGGATCAAAGGTCATGGGCATTCAGTGTTTCCAGATTCTCTCAATCTTTTGGTGATTTTACAGGCTGAAGATGATGAAATCCCTGACTTTCTTGCAACTATAAGTTGAGAAATGCTGTTCTTAATGCTCACACAGTTGTTCACAAAGTGGTGACCCTCATCCTATCCTTGATGGTGACTGGTTGAGCCTTTCAGGGTTTTCCTCTTATACCCAATCACGACACTAACCTGTTTAACCTGCTCACCTGTGGACTGTTTCGAACAAGTGCTTTTTTAGAGCATTCTTGTGGTTTCCTTGTCTTTTGTTGCCTCGTTCCTGGTATTTTTTTTTTCACATACTGCAGGCATTAAACTCAAAATGAGTGAATGTTTGTAAAAAAAGAAAAAAAACTCATTGAAATTGGGATAAGTACTTACATCTGGGGCTGAATGATTGATCTTTTTCCGATTTAAATTGCAATTTCATCACGTAAACACCAAAACTGTGATTTTAAGCAGCACTCCTGACTGACCCCTGTGCGTTGTGTTAACTTTTTTTTACAAATTTGTAGGCAATATGCAAATTCTTGCTGGTAAGCTTCAAATACACAAATCCTCTGTTTCGGAGTAGAAGTTAGAGTAGCCCTTAAACAATGAAAACAGATTCTTTATCATCAATATTGATGCTTTTGATCTTTGATTTCCTTACTGTTGTCTACACTGTAAACACGGTGAACTTTGGTCTGAAGCTTGATTCGAAGAAAGTCGTGAATTGAATTGAAATCATAATTGCTGCGTTTAATTCCGAATAAAACTTCAACCCTCCATGACCATGTTAACACCTAATTCCAAATGAAAATGATAATTCCAAATCAAATTAAATTCCGAAGTAAGTGGCTTGTTTATTCTCATTTTAAATCCACATTAAATAATTCCTCCATCATGTATACGTTCATTTAGCTTTTTATCAATTCCGGTCTTTCTGCACATGCTCGTTCCCTTGTCCTGTTGTTATGAGGCCGGGAAGCTGATGGGAACAGGATGGCTGCTCGAGGCAAACGTGGGACTCCACGCAAGCCAAGACAGTTTATTTAATTAAACCCTTAGAAGATTTGGAAATAATGAAAATGTGGATGGATGTAAGCCTTAAATTTGGACTGTTTTACAGCTGTATGGTCCAAGTTGGACAAGGTTTCCATGACGGAGACGCTGAACTGTAATTTTTCTTCCGGTAGACGTAAATATGTCGCAACGTCACGTCCGACCCCTGTCCGATCAGAACCATTCCCAACCGCCAGGCCTTGATTAAAGGTGAATAAATGTACTTTACATGCAAACCTTTATTTAGAAATATTATTTCAATGTAAACACGAAGGAGAAAAGTTCGATTATTTAATTCTGAATTTAAAAAAATGTAATCATGGCTAATGTCTAAATCGCAGTCAGACCTTTTCTTAAAATCATTCAGTCCCACTAACATCCACATTTTTGCCACATTGCTCTGGAACCTGTTTCCCCTCTTGCTGCCTCACGTGACGTTGGTTTCTTCATATCAAGTCAATTGAAAGCAGAAAAGCCCCAGTGACACACATCCAGACCTCAGGAAACAACATATTAGTCAGTCAGTACCAGGTGTATTTCAGGACTCGGTAAAGCTGTTGCCATCGAGACGGTTTCCAAGGAAACACAGGAAGAAGCTGTGACAGGGGTCCTGCTCCACCTGTGGCTCATCCTCAGGGAGGCTATCAGAGGATGTTGGCTAACTGTTTGCAGCAGACATGAGGGTAAACAGCCCCAAGACCCTCAGTTCAGTTCATTGTATTACTGCTGCAGTAGGAACACAGAAGGAGGAGCTAACGCTAATGCTAAAGCTAAAGCCTGGAGGCCTTTACACCCGGCTTCAGGAACCCCATGAGGACACTCTCTGGCCAGGCTGTCTACTTTCTCCTCTCCTTTCCTCCCTCCTTGTCTTCTTCTTTTCTTTCATCTCAGTTGGTGCACAGCAACAGCCTGTTGTTTTCCATTCTGGAGTTGTGCTATCTCAGTGTGTACGTCTGCTTATGTGCGAGCGTGTGCGTGTGTTTGTGTGCGAGCATTAGAGAGAGTGTGTGGGAGCATTTGGTGCTGCAGTGTCTGGAATCAGCCTCAGGAGAAGATTTCTCTGTGCTCACAAAAACACACATGCATTTACCCACAGATAGAAACAGTGAAGACAGCAGCTGATTCATGCATGTGCACACGCTGACACACATATAGGAGCAGACCTGTGGGTGCTGCGCCTCTGACTGTATTGTTGTTACTTGGTGAAACTGGGTGAGCGTCTTTCTCTTGTTTCACTCTTGCCTCTCTCTGTCTCTCCCCCACACTCTTAAACACACTCTCACACACCTACACACTAGAGCTGGGGAATATGCTCAATATTTGGGATATACTGACGTGATCTCATAGACAGTAGTTAGAGAGAACACAGTTTTTGTACACTGATGAAGTTCATTTTGCATTAAAATTAAACATATAAATATTTGATTGGGCTGCAAGTGAAAACGTTACAATAACAGCCGCAGATACCAATGAGCCGCGTTGCCTGTTTAATAACAATGCAGCAAAAGCTCCAGTCTGAAACACCCAATATTGAGCAAAATAATATTTTTAATTAACAGAAATTGCAGTTAAGTTCTTCCACACTGTCTAAACTGCACAAGAATTACATTTCAAAAATAACACTATCATTATAAATCTTAAAAAAGTGGATTGGAATTGGGTATCCTTACTCCTGGCCAAATCCATCAACAAATTTGCTAATGTATTTTTGTAATATCTATAGTGCTTTCTCTCTTTTTGTTCCAATTATTTAATTAGACATTGAGTTCCAACATTCAGTCTGTTGATAGGAACCTTAGCTTTATTTATCTTTTTATTTTTGTTTCATTTGCCACAGAGTATAACAGTTTAATTTTCTTATTAAACATAAATCACACAAACCCATATACACAGATTTAGGACTGAGCAAGAAAAGGAAAAAGTAAAATAAAAATAAAATAAGACATACATAAACAACATCCAGAGTGTACAGTATTGTGGCAGACATGTAGGTCGCCTCGATAACAAGACATATTTGTACAATTTTTCCATTTTTTCTGGTTCTTTTCTTAGCCCACGGGATAGAGTAACAAGAATATATCAATAAAAAAAATGAAATAAACTTATAGACAGACAAATGTGGAAAGATATAAATAATAATAACAAATACCATAAATACATACAATAAATAAATAATAGTCTTGGTTTTATTTTTGACAGCCATTTAAATTTGATAAGCAGATCAGTGATGTAGTAAAAAATGCTTCTTCAAACTTTGTCTTTTAGCAAAGACCATGTACTTTTTGAGAGTCAATCTTGAAAAGACTATCCATGCCTTTATACTTCCAGATTAGATTATTTGACTTTTATATTGGCTTGGCCCAGTCATCTAGTAGGAACTGCAGCTTTTGACTATGACAATGCTTTGTCTTTATTTTTTTTTATCCGTCACATCAGCTAGTAATTTGGCTTTCTTTTCTAATTCGATAAAACAATATTTTCATTCATCCAAAGTTTCAGTCTGATTCCTTTAGATTGTCTGAAATGCACAATGCATAAGCAATATTTGAAGTAGTGGTTAAGCAGTTTCTCATGATCCTCAGCAATTGTAACCACTTTTTGAAAGAGCACCCTTGGAATTGAAGGTTCTTCTTCATATTTTTTGTAAAATTCTAGACAAAATACACATTTCTTGGCCTGTTTTCAACCCCCAACATGGGAAAAGTTCCTCCTCTTCCTCTTGGTTGCTCCACTTTTTTTTAATATAAGCACTCTTTTAACTAATTCCCCAGTCAATCAATCAATCAATCTGTATTTGTTAAGCACTAATGCATGTTATCTCAAGACACTTTACAATAGAGCAGGCTGAAAACAAATTCTTCATTATTTGGATACACATATATGCATATAAACATATATAAAATATCCATATATATGTAGAATTACATACATCCAACACCCAACGTGAATTCATCAGAGTGGCAAGAAAAAACCCTCTGTTTAACAGTAGGAAATCTTGAATGAGGATCCCAGTCTCATGATAAACAGCCATCGACACTATGCTGTGTTGGGTGGACAAAGGAGGGGAGGTGGGCAGAGACAAGTGGACTAAGATGGCGGACAGTCCCTGAGTCTGGGTGTTTGTTCAGCCCACAGCTGACTCCAGTGGACCCTGGTGCAGTATCAGAACTGATGTTTTGCAGTTTGTGGGTTATTGGTACCAGCTTTTTATTTTAACTGTGCACTTGTAATGCTAACTACCTTGGCCAAGGAGGTCATGTTTTTGCTGGCGTATGTTTGTTTGTTTGTTAGCAAGATTACACAAAACTACAGCTTGGATTTTCCTGACAAATTTTCAAGAGATGTTGGTGATTTCCCAACTTAGAAATGATTAGATTTTGGTGGTGATCCAGATAACCCTCATTAGCGAACGATCATTTTTGCTCCATAACTGTCTAACTAATAATGATATCAACATGGTTCTGAGTGTTGGAGTGGGTTTTCAGGGTCATGAATCATATTATGATGGTAACTTTATCATGGAACTGTTGCTTATAGATGTAATAGCAATGCGAGAGCTACCTTGGCAGAGGTTTTTGCTCTCTGAGTGCGTAATTAACTTGGCTTAAATCTGCTCTTCTGGCAATTTCTGCTTGTGTCTTCCTCCCTCACAACCACAGTCCTGCCCACAACTGTATCTGATTGGCTAAATGACAAAATCAGATGATTAAGAAACAAAACAACAGCCCAACAGCTGCTGTTTGGACTTTTTTCCTTGTAGCTTAATAAACTTTTTCGGCATGAACATTAGAAAACACGGCAGCAGCACTTGAATGTGTTTATGTGGCTAAAAAGTTCCTTTGTCGTATGTTTTTGCTAACAGCTTAAAGCTTAAAAAACACGTTTTAAGCCACAGGTCAAAAGAAATAAAAACTGCTTTATCCCTTTTTAGAGTCTATGTGGGCACGAGAGTAGGTACGCCCCCAGACTTGGTCGATATTTCCCAGCCCTACTACACTCACACACTCACAGCCGCCCTGTTATCCGTCTCGCCGCTGTTAGGATTCAATTTCTCCTGCTGTTGCCGTCATGTGTCATCAACATCCATAACCTGCAACAGGCATCATGTTTGATGGTGTGTGTCCCAGGTTAGGGGTGTCTCTGCCACGTCATTGGCTGTCTGGAACGTAAGGGGGCGTGTCCTGTGGCAGTAACGATATCTGACAGTTGGAGAGAGAGGGAGAGGCGTCGGGTTGCAGCTCCATTAAAAGACTGGAGAAGACAATTTGCTGAAAGACAAAAAGAGAGAGAGGGGAGAGACTGGAGAAGGAGGTGGGTGTGGGTGGAAAGAAAAAAAAGAAAAGAGGGAGAGACTGAATTATGTTGTGTGGAGAGCGAGGGAGACGCGAGGAGAGAGGGAGACTTGGAGCGACATCATAGATGTAGGAGGGGAGAAAGAGAAGAGTTGCAGAATGATTCTTCCAACCATCCACCTACTTCAGATGCTCTCCTCCTCCTCCTCTTCTTCAGTGCAGCTTGCATCCTTCCACCTCCCTCCTTCTCTCCCATCCATCCCTCCCTTCTGTCTCCCGTCCATATTTAATGGGAGCGCTCGCAGTGACAAGAGGGGAGATTGACTGGTCATCTCTCCTTGGAGGGGAGGGAGGGAGGGTGGAGAGAGACAGAGGAGAGAAAGAGTGAACTCCAGCAAATAATCAATCCTCATATCCTGTCGTTTGCTCGGCCCACGCTTTCCCTCACTCTCTTCTGAACCGGAGGAGAATTTGGACTTGAAGGGACGAGGATGTTGGACATTTCTCCTGGATAGAGAGAAGATGGGATGATGGAGGTATGGACCGATAAGGTAGACAAACCGGCTCGTGGATTAATCAGAAGATGGAGGTTCAGTGACCCCGACTGATGCTTCAACTCTAACAGGACTTTGTCTACCTGTCCGGCACTTTACTACCTCCCCCTCAAGCTCCTCCTTCTTCATCTCTCCATCTGCCAGCTGCTTTCTCCTCACTCCTAAAGGAGCTGGAGAGAAAAGAAAGAGATAATAGTGGGAGAAGAAGCAAAATTAGCTGCAACATCTGCAGGAGAAGAAGAAAAGGAAGTGCTGGACTGCTTTATTTTAGGGCTTCACTAAAAGGCAGAGAGATGAAGAAGTAGAAGAACATGAACTCCTCACTCTAAAAGACAGAAGAAGGAGCAGACGGAGGAGACCATGAACTATATATTTGGAAACAACACCCTGTACCCCCGCAGCGCCCGGGTAGGCGGCGCGTCCGGGGGTCAAGGGGCGGGGCTAGGAGTCAAGCAGAAGCTGGGTCCCAAGCGAGGTTCCTCGGAGGAGCTGGCGCCTCCCCACACCTCCTCCCCGTCCACCTCCTCTCCTGCCTCCTCCGCCCCCTCCAGCTCCTCCTCGCGCTGGCAGCAGCTCCTCACCTTCTTCTCCAGGAGGAGTGCCTTCACTGACTGTATCACCGCTGGCCAGGTAATGCACACGTCACTCCGAGCGTGTGTGGAGTAGGGCTGGGAAGCATGCTCTTTTAGTTTCTGAAGCATATCAGGAAATTTTCAGACAAGGCGTAGAGCAACAGAATATTGCTTGACCAATATAATTTATACTGATCATAATATAAAGAGGAAAAATGCTCTGCCTATTTCTCTTTGAAAAAATAATATTACATCCAAGAGGGAGGATATGTTTTGTTGGCATTTGTTAGTTTTTTATCAGGGTAACTCAAAAAGTAAAGATCAGATTTTTGACATTTTTGAGATTGTTAGTCACAACATGAGGAAGAAACAGTAATAGTTTGGTGGAATAGAACTTTTTTTTGTCATTGCAGCAAGTACAACAAAATTGCAATTGCATTGGTGGTGATCCAAATGTGAATGTGGAATAAGGAATGTTTTTAAGGATTTGTTAACATTGGGAGATACAACAAATGTAGTGTGACTTTTTGCTTTTATTTGTTAGGCAGTGTTTATATCCTAGTAAAAACCTAAACATGTTCAAAAACATGCCTTAAAGCCCTAATGCTGTTCAGTTTATAATAACCAATTATCGCGCACCTATTTAATTGCACTAATTGTTGCTTACATTTGCAAAACAGGGTGGAAGTGGCAACAAGTAAGTGGTAAACCTGCACTTCCACCCACTTTCCCAAATTTTGCTAACCTAATTCTTCTCTTTAGAACAAAGTAACTTAGTTGACCAGGAGCCAACCATTATTAGCAGTTATTTATTCAGATATATTGGTCAACTAAACAGAATTAAAGTTTAGACACCATTTTACTCTCATGGTTAACACTCCATGCAACACCTTTGGGTTGCCAAACTCGTCTGCCCACTCGTCTGCTGCTGCTGTTGCTTCTGCTGCGTGTTATCCCCCAGAAAAAAGCTTTGACAAATGCCCCAAATATTTTTTTTTTCAGTTTTGTTAGTTAAAAACATCCGAACAACATTATAACCCATGTTAAAACTGACAGGATAAGATAGATTAGGGCTAGTCAGCTAACTAAACAATGTGACAGTGCATGATTTGTGTATGATGTGTTCAAGGTCTATGATGCATACAGTATGTCGAGATAGTTCCAAGCATCTTTCCAATACTAGGTCTGTTTTATTTAGTTATTTTTATCTCAGTTTTGTCCCATGTTCCTTGGGCAGAAGCTTCACACATCACAAACTGTCACAAGCATTTTTAAAGATTTTTTTTTAAGGAAAACAATATAGAAACACATCTGATGTTGAGAAGATTGCTGAACTGAATAAACCTTTATCTAATGTACATTTTTTGGACCAATTCACATACAGAATTGAGGAAAATATCACCCCCTCCCATTCATCATAAAGGAAAATAACCTTATTGAGCAAGTAAAGATTTCATGCTCCACTTTATGACTTCATTTTGAGCCATAAATTGAGTATTTTTAAAATTTTGTTTTAAATCAGAGGGACTTATTAATAGCCTTAAAAACTGTTTTGTTTGGAGGATAATTTTTTTTAAACATTCTAAAATAAGGGCAGTAGTTGCGTAATGCAGCAGGGTTATTGTGGTTCCTGTTATTGGTTGTATTATTTGTTCATTTTTCCAATTTTTAGCCTTTTGATTCGTTGTATCTTTTTCAAGTCTGTTCATGATTCCTTCAATTAATCCTGAAAAATCAACAGGTAATTTATCAAACATCGAATTTTGTTGCTCAATTAATCAATCTTTATACAGCACCAAATCACTTTAAAATAAAGGCCAAAGCTAAACTCTACATTTTAAAGGAAGATTAAAGTTACAGTTGCAACAAAAAGGAGGGTCTTCATGCCTGTGTGGTTGTAAACATAGTTATTGTGGAGATATGATCAATGACAGTCACAGACAGAGAAGCTATTCAACTGCTAATATTAACATCTATAGTGGTTAAAAACTGCAGAGGAATGATGTTGATACTACAGCATCATTTAGTTTAAACTGTAGTTAGATTTAGTTGAACTGATTTGAAGAATTCATGTTCAATGATGTTACTTCTGTTAATGTTTCATGTTGGATTAACCAGGTGAAGTCAAGCAGCCGGTCGGCCATGTTGAAGGTCAAGGCTACGCTTATATGTGTCTGCTATGTGCAGGAACTGTTGTGTAATTTTGTTCTCTTAATCAGGATACTTCCTCTCAAGAAGGTAGATCCACAAAAAAGAAAAAACAGAAAAATGATAGGTGTACCTATCAGCTGATCATACTTAAAGGCAATAAGGATCCCCTAATTTCTAATATGCTCACTTTCTCCAAATCAAAATGTAACAGGAGATCAGTAAGTTCTGGTTATTCAGGCAGCATAAATCATTGAAATAAAAAAAATGATTTTGCCATTTGACACTTATAAAATTAAAGGTTATTGACGTTTCTGGCAAGCACAATTCACAGAAATATAAATATATATATTTTTTGCAAAACAGTCCTCGATTTATTCTCTAAATTTGCCTTTAGTTTGATGTTTTGGACTTCTCCTTATGATGTCTCCATGAAATTATTTTTTATTTTTATCAAATACAAAGGTTATATCTGTTTTTGTGCCAGACATGTATGTGCAGAAGAGTATTTAGCTGTGTATCGTAAAGCCATTCAGCTAAGGAAACAGAAGTAGATGGTTTCTGGTCCATGCTGTGCAGCCCTAGCTCCGAGCTCTTCATGCTTGAGGGGTGGTAGGGGTGGGAGTCCTGTAACTTTACCTGGGTTTTTGTTGTGTGCGTGTGTGTGTGTGTGTGCACACATGTGTGGTCATTACATTAGCAAACATTCTCTCGTTTCAGCTTCTTGGCCAAAACGGTGAAACAGTGAAACAGTGCGGCATTCAGGAGCAGCAGGCAGGTTTTAGATTGAAGTTGAAGCAGCTCTCTGTTTGTGGTGGAGATTTTTGATAACGTTGTCATGGAAATGAGCCCTGGCATAGTGTATGAGACCCAGAGAGCCGGTGTGTGTTGCCATGGCAAAGCCATCATTTAGCTGATGATTGCTTTTGCACCGTGCCAGTCCAGTGGCAGTAGATGCTTCAGGTCCAGGCTGAGAGCTCAGCATTACTGTGCAGGGAGGAGGTGTGTGTCTGACCTGATAAAGAAGAAGGGGGCTTTGTTGCTTTTTTTGCATGAGGAGGCTCAGAAATCCCACAGACACACCGCTTTTTAAAGGAATGTTCAGACCTAGATCGTTTAGGAGGGTTGATCCAATACAAGTGGGCGTTCCCTGTTGGACAGTTTGTTTGTGTGTCTGTGAACACAGCAATTGATCCTGTTTCAGTGCAAATAACACACCGTGGAGGTTAGGGATGAGCAAGAACTTCACGATTGGATATGTATTACGATACTTGAGTCACAATACGATATCACGATAAATCACAATATCACAATATTGTGATATATTTTACAGTTAACTAAGAAAAAAAAACTAGAGATGATGTATAGGCAAATCACACAATATTACTAAAAACTGAAAGTACAAATCAAGTCAAAACTATTTGATTGATAACAACTATTCCATTTTATTGCTTTTGAAATATGTTAAATGCAGTGTTACATACATACACTTAACCTGAAAACATAGAGCACATCAAGTCACTTTACACTAGGCCTAAAATGGTCAAATCTGATAAGTTTTCATTGCATTTTGGCCTTGCGTTTACATGGTAACTCTATACCGAGTGCCCGAATCCAGAGACTTTTGAAACCATGGTCCAGGGGTTCAATGCGGCTCTGCTTGCACAGTACTCTTTTACATGAAGGCTGCGCATGCATCCCAGGAACAACAACAGCTTCGACCATTTACCATGTTATGTGTGAGCTGCTTACCGTGCTTGGTTTGTTATCCAGACAAAACTATCAGACAAATTTGTTGTCCAGAAAAAAACTCTGCAAACCTACATCACCATCAAATGAACCGGCATGCACAGCACAGCGTTTTCATTCGTTTTAGCATCTCCGTCTGAACGTGGATCGACTTTGAATGTGCAACGGAAAAATCTTTGCTTTTTAAGTCACAGAGTCTCCGTGTAAACATAGCCTTAAACTACTGTTGCAAAGAAATTATTCTTGTTTTCCTTTAATAATGTATTTAAAGCATCCAAACCTGCAGTGCCACTCAAACTGTAACTGAACACATGAGGAACAAAATGCTCTGAGTTACTGACAGAACAACAGTAAGTAAGAAAAAAATCACATATTTCTCTTGTCACTGTCTGAACTGAACAGACTGCATGACAACAAAACTGTGCATACGTATAAGTTGTATTTTATTTCCAACTCTGATAAAATATGAGCCAAAAAAATCGATATTAAGATTTGAAATATCAATATTGTATCGGAGGTCAGAATGTCGCGATATCTTGCTGTATTGATATTTTTTCACGCCTTTAATGGAGGTGGTCTTGGCTGGCTTGCAGTCAACTTCTGGAGAGGTTTGTCTGCAGTAAGGACACAGCTGACCACAGCACTTGACACAAACAGGGTGATGAGTTAACTCATCACACTGCTGTGCTAGTAAAAATAATAACTGCATTACAGCTTCAACCAGGCACAAGCCAAAGTAGTGAAGCTGCTCAATTATGTCAAAAATCATAATCTATCTATCCATTATCTAAACTGCTTATCCCTTTGGTGGTCGCAAGGGGCTGGGGCCTATTCCAGCTGACATTGGGCGAGAGGTGGTGTACACCCTGAGCCCATCGCCAGCCAATCACATGGCCACCTAGAGAGATAGATTCACTCTCACGCTCTTCCTTAAGGGCAATTTAGAATCACCAGTCACATGCACTACCTGCTGCACCACCATCGCGCTGGCAAAAGTCATGATTGCAGTTATTTTATTTATATTGAGACCAGGATTACTAAACACTGTTATACAATGACTTAACATTATTAATGTTAGGTGCATTGATTTGGATTTTTCAGTATTACAACTTAGAAAAACAAGCATGGTGGAAAAAATAAATATTTAGACAATGTTATCAGATAGTATTGGCAAATAAATACAAAGATCTACAATACCTTTGTGTTTGAGCTGATTCTTTTAGACAAAAACCCACAAACGTTGAACTTTTCCAATAGACCAAACCAGCTCAACATGGTATGCAGCACATTGATTGTTCAATCTCAGTTGTCTTCTTTTTGGTCCGAGAATTTAGTCCATCTGGTTTAAGCAGGAGATCTCTTCCGTTTTGAAGCCACCCTTTACTTTGCCACATCCCTTTGTCTGCAGGTGTTATGTTGTATGAAGTTACCATGCTACCTTGTGTCCACTATGGTCCACTGCAGAGCTGTGGAAAAAGAGAGTTTCGTCACTGAGGAGTCAGAACGCAAGAGGCTCACATGGTTTATGTAGCAGGCAAATAGTTCCAAACAAAGCTTGTCAGGTCAGTTAAATGAACTGCTTAGCTGTGATTTCTGGTAATTACTTAGCAATATTTTCTTTTTTTTCATTCATTTATTTATATAGATAAATTCAAACTTGACCCACATTCTATTCACATGTGCACGAACATTATAATTGCGATAATGCTTTTAAAATGGCTGAAATTTCCTCTGATAAGGAAGAATGTGGTCCGCAAACTAGCTGGCTTTACTTACTTGTTTATAGCATAAACACTTGTGATTTGGAACATTACTGACTTATTTTGTTTTAAAATTTTAGATGACGAAGGAAGAAACCTGTGTGATCGTCCTCAGAAGGAAAACATGTCCAGATGTTTCAAGGACAATGCCAATGCTGTTACTAAGCTTTATTGTATAATAGTATATAATATACTGTTTACATATATATATATATATATATATTTAAAGTGACAGCAGTGACTGAGAAACACACCTTACCCATAGGAATCCTATTGCTTCGGTCGCATTGTTTGGAACTATTGACGGCTCCCGTAATCTGCCATTGCTGCCAAATAATTGGCCCATTGGCATCTGTGGAGTTGACGTAACTCTCTCTTTCCACGGCTCTGATCCACTGTAAATGCAGGCAAACAGTCAAAGCCCTCATGCACAGTTTTTTAACACTGATAAGGTAAGGCATATCCAACACCGATTAACATGCTTATCTGTATGAACTTACTCCGGACGTTAAATCTCCACTATTTAACTATTTTGTAGTTTCTCCTGCTGGCTTTATTCACTTAATGCTGAGTGCAACTCGTAGGCAAAGAGAAAAAGCAACACTGGCTGTCGTGTAATGACGATAGACCAGCTCTGGCCTTTGGTGAGACTCGGCCTGGACCTTCTCAAAATACTGCTGTGAGAACCTCCTTAAATGAACTGTAAGATGAGTGGGACAGCTCAATCTGCAGCCTCTTCAGACATGTGCAGCTGATGACGGAGGAGGGAGAGAAAGGAGACACAACCACATTTTTAATGATAACTGGCAAAACTACCCTCTTATTGGAATAAAATTCCTTTATGAGTGGGCTGCACTCGGTCCACTCATGCATTAACATGATGCATTTTCATGCAGATCAGGTGAATGTTATGTATTTGTGTCCTTTTAGACAAAGATAATGTTTATTTAACCTCTAAGCACGTCACCTAGTGTGTTATTTTAATCTTACTTGTCAATCTCCCACCTGTTTTCCATCTCTATCAAATGTTCTGTCCTCAATTAGGCATAAAAGTTGATGTAAAATATTCTAAAAGATTATCAAGAGGAAGGAAGTGCAAAATACTCTTACTAATTATTTATTTCTCTTTTTAAGTGTTTCAAGTGAAGGCCATTTTTAAAGGGACAACATGTTTCATTGCTTCCCCTCACAGTCGACCCCATTTAGAGCATCAGTCAAGGCCAGTTTGCTTTATTTATATGGTACATTTTGAACAACCAAGGTCGACTGATGTACAGGAAAGGCTCATCAGTTATCTTCAGGATAAAGGTAATGCATGAATGCTGTATGCTGTAGGTCAAAAGTCGACCCAGCTCTGAACACTGATGTTACCGGGATTTTATGAAGTAAGAAAAAAGGCCTATTCTGTGACAAGGTGTGAGTGCATAACATATGTGAGGAAAAAAAGGTTTAGTCACTGCATGTTCCCCAAAATAAAACACTAGAACAATATACAAATGTACAAATTTATTCAAGAAATCAAAGGCAGAATGTGTTTGCAGAAAAAAACTAAAAAGTGAGTTTAAAAAAAAAACAGGGTACAAAAACAAAAGGTAGCCAGAGCGAAAATCACCCAAAAATACAAACTAATAAAATTCTACAAACTTACAATAACAAAGTTAATCAAAGTTAATCGAAAGCTTCTCCAACCAATCACAGGAGGCCTCCTGCATGTCAGCAGCGATCCTTCTGCAGACAAGCTCACTCCTGACATGCACACAAACAATAGGAGAGAGTATTTTATTTATGTATTTAACCTTTATTTAACCAGATAGAAAACCCATTGAGATCAGGATCTGTGCATACATGGCAAATAAAACCATATAATCATAATATACCCCTAGGACTGCTACACAAGGACAATGTTGAAAAGCAAATTAAAAAAAAACAAGAAAGGCGTGCTACTTTTGAGCTCGTCTAGTACGAAGTTATGGATCATCTGTGTATGATTGGTCGTAGATCAACGTGTAACTGTCTCTAAATTTTCTCTAGTTTTAGGCCCCATCCACACGAAGACAAAACGCTTTACAGTTTCCAAAACGATCTTCATAAAGACAAAGGCGTTTCAGAAAATGTGTGCGTTTACATGAATGCACTCGATACGCAAGAAAACGCTGTAAAACACATGCCAGACCTCTAGGGGCGCTGTAACGATATGACAGCAACAAGCGGAAACAGACGAAAAAACAGTGGGCATGTGCACTTGCGGCAAAAGTTGTAAACAGAGATTGTGACGAAGTGATCATAAAGTGCCGTAATGTGCCCTCGATAATTGTTTGTTCAACTCGGTGGTGACTGAGAAGGAGATTTTGCTGCAACAGGGATGGTAGGGTCACTAGCTTCATCAGCACATATGCTACACGTACGCCGCCATTGTTGTTGTTGTTGCCGCATGTAGCATGCGTGTCAGTGAAGATATGATACTATGACATAAGCGTATCTGAAAACTTGTGAAGAGCCACAGAGCTGCGTATACGGCATTTCGAAATCTTTCCACTGTGGAACCTGGTTCCAAAAAAGACCATTTACAGACCCCCAAAAGGCCGTCTGCGTATGGATGATACGCAGATTCGGCAAAAAAACTTATGTGTTTAGACCTCGGTTTGTCTTTGTGTGGATGGGGCCTTAGTCTTCTCCAACTGAAACCTTGTTCTGCACAGCGTCATCCGGCATGAAAATGAAACAACAAAATATCAATACAAAAGCATAAAATTACGGGTAAAGAGGGAGTTAAATAAATAACCACGCAAATGCTATTCTGAAGTATAAATCAAAGATAAGAGACGGACCAAAGAAAGGAGAGATTGTTTTTCCTCACTAGAAATAAACCAATCAGGGTCTGCCAGGCCTCTGGCGATCGTATCTGGTCGATGTTGCTCTGAGCGGTTGGCCCAATCTCTTTAAAAACAAAATTTCCTTCGAGTTCCTCATTGTTGAAAGGCAGCATCTGTTCAGCAGCATCTGTAAGTTGGCATCTCTTTTTCCACACAGCTGTAGCCTCTTTACCTGATTGGTGGTCATGCTGTGACACAGTTTTATTGAACATAAACGTGTGCCAGTGTTTTCCTCTTTTTGCATCAACGCTCTGCTGCCTTTAGCTCTTCATTCATCACAGCAGTGCAGCAGGTCTGTGGTTCTTTAACCTTCTGACTCAGATCTGATCTCTAAGGAAAAACTTAGTGTTTAAAATCAGGTGAACAGGGAGGGGGATCAGCTCAGTGATGTGTTTCTAGGACAGAAACTGCTTTACAGAGACTGCAGTGTGAGCTGGAGCATTGTCTTGATGAAGAGTGAAACCATTTCTTCACAGCTATGGTCTTTTCTTCGGATTTTATCTCAGTCTTTCTTAAACTTCTCTGTAATCGTTTCAACTACTGTTGCCTCTTCTGGACCCCAATCCTCCAAAATAATTAGCATGTCCTTGAGTTTGGATTTGATTTCTAGAGTTTTCTTCATCCTTGGTGACATTTTGGAAATTCCAATTTTCATCTCATTACATCACTCCTTCTAATTATTTTGAATTTCCTTCAATTTGTTCTTGTTTTTTTTCTTTGGTACTCACTTTTGTCATGTTCAACATTTCATGCAAAATTTGCCGAACTGTCTCTTTATCATTGGAGACCATCTCTGCTCTTATTCTTAAACTGAGTCAATCATTTTCAATCATTTGTTGAATTCGTTGACATTTTGAATGTGCATTGGTGCCCAGGACATCCATCTTCTTGGTCATCCTTCCATAACTCTTTTGCACCATCCAAACACCAAGCATGTGGCGTGCAGTGTTCCCCAAACACCTCACTTCATATTTGTAAAGATAGAGCTGCTATTTGATTTTTTCCCCCTTTATTTGAATGAATGCCAGCAAAAAAACAGATTTACAATTACATTTGTCAACATTTGTCATACATATTAATAAAACATTGTGTCATCGCTAATCCCACCCACCCAGCTACCCAGGTATCACTTTCAAGAATGTGCAGCTTGCAATATACAATCATTTTACAAATGTATGTTTACAAAAATATAAATAATAATTATTTACAAAAGTAAAAGAAATACATAACAGTATATAAAAAGGAATAATGTTTTTAAAAAATAAAATAAAAAATGAAAAAAAATAAAAAATAAAAACAAACAAACATAAACTTAGTCAAGTTCAGCATTTCTCTCATCCAGAGATATTTGTAATTCCTCAAAATAATTTAGAAAAAAGTTCCAGGTCTCTAAAAATTGCTGAGTAGTTCCTTTTAACATGAATCTTATTTTTTCTAATTTCAGAAAATACATTGTCTCTCTAATCCATCTTGTAAAGCTAGGTGGAGATTGCTGTTTCCAATTAAGCAGGATGCATCTTCTTGCAATCAGAGTGGTGAAAGCAATCACATCACGTGCCTTGTTTGGTAAAGTCAATGGGGTGAGTCCGAATAAAGCACTTATTGGATTAGGGCACATCTTTACCTTAAAATTTTTTGTTAATGCATCAAAAATATTCAACCAATGAAAGAAAAGTGCAGGACATGACCAAAACATATGTATGTGGTCTGCTGGTTGACCCTTGCAATGAGGACAGGAGGGATCTGAGTCAGGATACATGTCTGCCAGCTTTGCTGCTGTTTTAATTTCACCTAAAATTTCAAGTAAATGCAACTTTTTTTACAGCCTCTTTATTGTAGTTTTCACAAACAATCTACAGAAGAGTGTATCTGTGTGATATCAAACTTAAAAATAATAATAATAATAATGATTAAAGATGATAAAAGACAGATCAAACCAACTAACTAACCAACAAAAGGAGGAACAACAGAAAGAAAAGGGACTTAAAAAATAAAAAATGACCAGTCCCTCCCACCACTAGACAGGAACCACAGTAGAAGTGATCGTGTAAATGAATGCACTCTTAAAGCAGCACTACGGAAGATTTCCGCTTGACCGGAGCGAGAACTCAACTACCCATGAGCCCTAGCGCGCGCATACTGTCGTAAGGATACAGATCTGCCGTTCGCGTGCATTTATTTTGTATGCGAATCACAGAAGCCAGGACTTCGCTAAAAGTATTCTGTCTTCGGCAGCTGTTTGCAGGATGGATAGCGACGAGGTAATGTGTTTATTTTTGACTAAATGACGATGTTAAAAATCGCTAAGTTCAACTTGGTTTTATTACCGTGAAGTCACCCCCGCCCCCGTCCTGTTGAAGCGATAAAGTGAATAAGAGTAAAGACAACGACGAGCTGGTGATATCACACACTTGAAATAGGTCTAAACAAAACTACATACTGGTACGTTCTGGATTTGTTGTGCTGTACTTTTTTCCTGTCAAGTTTTTTTGAGGAACTTCCATACATTAGTCGCCCAACATACCTGATAGTAGTCGGACATCCCTCCTCGTCTTTTATTTCACACCAGCGAGTGAACGTCGAACCGATGTTTATTCTGGTCCGAGCATTCAGCTCGTTTTTCTCTCGCTTTCTTTGTTTTGTATCCTCCGACAAAACTTTTCTCTTCCTGACGTTGTTGCCTCCGCCATGGTTAAAGCTCCGCGATTGGCTTTTGCTAAGACTTCCGTATTGTAAACAAATCGGGAATCAGGGGAAGTGACGTATGCCGTAAAGCAGTCCAAACTTGTAGTTTTTTAGTGTGGCAGGGTTCCTACCATCCACGTCGAAGTTACATAGCGCCAGTTAAAGGGATACAGACCACTCCAGACCACGACAGAGGTTTCATTGAACTCATTGTAAAGTGGTAGACCATCACAATGAATATCGAAGGATTATAATATGTTTGAAAAGCTACATAGTGTTGGTTTAAGCTTGTCATTTTCAACACTGTAGAAAAACATGTTCACCTCAATCAGCAGCTAGCAGTGAACTTATAGAAAACTTACAGCAGTTGAACATTTAACCTTCAATGTAAAAACACTTAGTGTGGCAGTGAACTACGATTAATGATTATTTTCATTAATGCGTTGTAAAGTCCAATGAAGAAACGTGAAGCTGTTAGTGTAGGTCAGGGTTGTTTATTTTTATCATTACAATGAAACAGACTTTAATTACATTGATCTTGTGGATAGACTTGCAGTACTGGCTAAACGATGGTAGCAAAACCAAGTTAGATTTCTGCACTGTGCCTCTCCTCTCTCTGCACCAACTAAACAGTCAGACAGGTAGCATTTATCGGGCAGTCATTCAGCCCCAGTGACATATGCATGCCCACACACACACAGCTCCGCCCACACATAGAAAATACCCCCAGACACGCACACACATTACCCCATAGCGACAAGCAGAAAACACATCCATGCCACTACAACTAATATAAGTAAAACAGTATGATTTAAAACCATTTGTCCACTTACTGCTGCAGTATTGGCCTCAGAACATTATATTAATACTGAGCTGTGATTTAAACCTTCACTGGAGGGTCCAAAGAGGAACATCATGACCTCTTTGTCTGAACTGTATATCCAACTAGGCAGATTTTTAGATTCTCAGCATACAGACTTGACAGAAATGCTTCACGTTGGCATAAATCAGAAATAATGCTATAATGTCAAGACAACTGTATGTATTCTTTAATGATTGAATTACACGCCTGATGGGCTTTTTAGATCAAAGATAAATGATTACATCATCTTAGCATGTTATATTTTTCATCAGGCATATACATTTGACTTTGGAGTATGTTCACAACTACTGCTGATTAAAAACAGAGCCAGCTGTCCTGCACATATATTCCTCTTCTGCTCTCAGGTTGTCTGGGCTCTTTAAGGCCCCTTTCACTTATGCCTGAAGGCCTGATGCTGTGGACTTTGGTGTCCTCCATGTAAAAGGTTCTTATCATGTATAAGAGACATAAAGCAGACCAAGGAACTTGAAGAAGCATTATGTAACCTCTTTAATGCAGTCAGTCCCTCACAGATCTATAAATATTATCATACATCATGTTCAAAAACTTGAATCATGACAAACAAACAAAAAGAGACCCTAGAAATGACAGTGGAAGTCGTAAGTGCTTCTTATTTGATAAATGTCTTAACATAAAGCTCTTAATGGGATGCTGAGGGCTCTGAATGAAGTGAACAGTTTACAGGCTTAAGCCTCTTGAGAGACACCTCTCCTATAAGCACATTTCAGTTTAGTCTTCATGGTCATATTTTTTAATCCAGTGCACCTTCCTCTGATCAGAAACCTGCCAAAGTCTCTGCACAAGCACAAATCCCCTTCATGTGGGCTTGTTTTATGTTTACCATTCCAGCTTTATTCTTCATGAGCAGAAAAACACACACCATCTGGACTTGGAAGATGTTTATGGTTTTTGATATGAATTTCAGATATTTATATTTAGGACACCGTGCCTGGCAGTCTGCTCCTATAGAGAATCTGCCTGAAATCTCAGACCCTTGAAACAAACGCTGCTTTGAGCTCCAGCAGTTCTGGAGTCCCACCTCGTCTCCATCTGCTGAGACTGGACTCCAGAAGTCGGAGTCAACAAAACTGCAAAAATAGTTTGTTATCAAGACTTTTGTAGTTGCATCTGTAATGCAGAGCAAAGGCTGCTCCTCCAAATAAAGAGAATGATTGACTAAATCTTAATAACTTTATTGAGAAAGGAAGATGTTTTATTGAACGGCTCTTTGGATCTGCACAAGTAAAGCATCTTAACAGGGACAAGAAAATTTTCATCTATAGGTTTAATTAGGGATGCACCGAAATGAAAATCTGTAGCCAAAGCCAAAGCCAAATAAAATATAAATACTTGGCCAAATACCGAATACCAAATTACCAATGCGGAGGCAAAGTAGTTCACTATATTTTTAATAGTGCATAAAAAGCTTAGAATAAATTCTTAGACATGTTTTCAAACGAAAGTAATTGTTTATTGAATATTATGACATTTCTTAATATTCCAGTAGCCTTTGCTTTTCAAAAAAAGCACAAAAAAGTTTTTCATTCATATCTGGCCTTGAAACAAAACAAAACATGCATTAAAAAAATACTAAAGTGCATCATAGGGGATAAATGACGAATATATTCGGTCACAGAATATTCGGTGCATCCTAAGGTTTAATATTTTATGCCAAGGTATTTAGAGGCAGATCCAGTTGTTCGTCAGCCCACTAACAAAAGGAATCTGCACCTTTGGCTTACACAAGATTTAACCTTCAATAATACTTAAAGTAGAAACTGGAACTGCTCCAAGAGCACAAACCTCCACCAAGTCTGTCTGACGTGTCTGAGGAAGAGCCGTACGACTGGAAACGTGACTGGTTTTCAACTTTAGAAAGTCCTCGAAGGGAGCTGCTTTATGGTATACGGATCTTTTTGTGCTTATCTTTATGAAAGTGATTCCTGTTACTCTTTTTTTGTGCATTTTCAATTCTTTTTTCTATCCCGAAATTTCACTCAGTAAATTTAAAGTTCAAAATGACAGGGTAGACAAAAGGTAGATAAATTAAATTAGCATCATATTCACTGGCGGCATGGTGGTGCAGCAGGTAGTGTAGTTCGCTCCCTTGCTCGGTGAGGGCCTTTCTGTGTGGTTGGCATGTTCTTCCTGTGCATGCTGGGTTCTCTCAGGGCACTCCAGCTTCCTCATACAGAACAAAAACATGCTCATTGGGTGGATTTGTGGCTCTGAATTGCCCTTAGGTGTGAGTGTGAATGGTTTTCCATCTCTCTATGTGGCCTTGTGATTGGCTGGTGGCCAGTCCAGGGTGTATCCCACATGAGTAGTTGAGTAGTATAGTTAATGGATGGATCATACTCTCTCCATTACACCAACAAAGCAGAGTAAAATATCTTAAACAGCGTTATCATTAGAGGTTAATATTCCATATAGGATCATTTTGCCCTGATAATTTCAGTTGTTGTCTTTTTCACGGTTACTAAAAACAAAGGCCAAATTTAAATACTATGGATAAAACCAACATGATCTATGACTTTAACCAAGCATGACATAACAACTCAACTCCAATAAGATATTAAATTACTATAAAGTGAAGAAAAAAGCAGGAAGTGTCTTTGTCTGTTATTAAGTAAAATATATCTAATACACTTATTCTAATTCACATAACAAGACCATATGCATATTTTACTTCAAGGAACAAAAGGGGAAACTTAAGGATTGAATTGCTTGTATGCTAAGAAAAAGTTCAGATTTGAAGTCTGCTCTGGATGAATAAAAACAAAACATTTTAAGACACACTTTAAGGTTAATTTGTCTCGTCTCACTGGCAGATTATTTTACTTATTACAAGCTAGTCAGTCTTTTATTTTTAGTTTTTATATCTTTGAATAAGATCTTCATGCAGACATATCAGGAAATTGTGTCTAGTGCAGATATTTTTGACTTGAAATTAAACAAATACTCTCTAGTATAAGCAGTGGAGATGTTATAGTTTCTAAATGTTTTCTTTGGAATGTACGTATTGTCTGGCATTTTCATCATTCAGAATGTGCTCTTCCCATCTGTGCTGTTACTCATTTTTACACCATCTGAAGTCCTAACACAGACGCACGTATGCACTGAGGCCATTAAAGTCTGTGAGGGGTTGGTGCACATGCTCGAGATCTGTGGCTCTCAACTGGTCTGACTTCAGGACCCACCATCACCCCTTAATGAAAGGCGGCGACCCAAATCGAGGAAAATTTTCAAATTTATTTGATTAAGAGGTCAAGCACTTTGAGCTTGAGATAGAAAAGAATATCACAGCATGCTGACACACTAAAAAATAAGTTAATGATAAATCAAAATGACTTGCATGTGGTGCTGCTTGAGAGAGATTTACCCTTTACACTTAATTATCTTCATTTTTAATTAAAAACAAAAAAGTGCATCTCAGGAGTACAAGGTTTCAAGAACATATATATATAACCATAGCTGTGATATCCCTGCATCAGTAGAAACGTACTGAACAGCTCTCCAACATTATTCATTCAGCAGCACTAAATAAGCCAATGAGACTTTTTTTATAAATATTCAGCAGAGCTTTAAAGCACAAGCATGAAATGAAAAAGCCCGGCTACTGAAGAAAACTAGCTGTGCTAACAACAGCTAACAATAGCCTGGTAGATCAGCATGTTTTTTTCCGACTTCAACTGGAACGCCGATAAGTCTGAGATGATGTCACTCCCAGTTCCGAGGTTACTGGAACGCAGCATTATGACAGTTGCCGCGCGTGCTCATGGGTAGCAGTCTTAATGTCGCCGGAAACAGATTCTCCTCACTGTCCCTTTAAATGATGTGATAGTTAATAAGGTCAATAATATTACCTGTAAATCAGACATGGCATATAAACAGCATATACTGTATGTTGATCACATGCATTAGTTTAGATTTCAGAGTCTCTTCCTCAAAATATGTAAGGATTTATTTGTGAAACCTTTTTCAATCACACTTCTCTAATGAAACTGCTGTAAGATCTGAATGAAACAGGTTAAATACTTTTCGGACTGCAATAGGCAATTTAGGTAATGCCTTTGCTGGATCCAAACTTGCATTATTGATCTGAAGCTCCTGAGTGGACAGGGGACCACTCTCTCTGTCCAGCTCTGCAGCACTTATACAGCAGTCTGCAGATTTACAGCGCGGCCCATGGAAAAAGTTAACCCACCCCCCCTCGCAGTAATCATATTGGCTAGTGATTTCCCAAGGTGTTGCCATTTTCCTGTCTAAAGCACTTACTGCATGACTGATAGGCCATTACACTTAGCAAACACAAATAAACACAGATTTAGGCTACAGAGAAAAGAGAAAGGAGCTGTTTTATTTGACTTCATGATGGAACTGGTTTTTATTTGGCTGCTTAGGTTGGGCAAACATACACTATGGTGCATTAAGAAAGCATATTAGGGTTTAATAACACTTTGGTGTCTGCAAAATGACTGTAAAGGTCGTCTGTAGGGCAGCTTTTCAGGAGCCTTTTTATCATTCACAGTGCAGAGATGGAAGCATTGATTGGAGATGGGTCTGAAGTTTGGGATATATAAAGCTATTTTCAGACATCTGAGCTATTCTTTGAGAGATTCGGCCGTTGCAGATTTCCCTTGTGTGACGGAAAAGTCCCAGAATGCATGAGTGATGTAAGCAAGGTTTGCAAGTGTAGCAGTGAGTAGTGCGAGTAGTGCTGGTGCCTCACAGCCTGTAGGTTGCTGGTTCAGCTTCTTGGTCAAGCAGGGTCTTTTTCTGTGGAGTTTGCTTACTCTCCCTCCGCGTGTGTGAGTTTCTAAGTACTCTACTCTTCTACTACAAACCAAAAATGTAATGAATATATTCCTCTCTAATCTATAACTTAGACCACCCATGTGTATCTAAACAAGGCAATATCCATGGTATGATAAGCCAATCCAATCCTGCGGAAAAAGGCAAAAATAATCATCTTGCAGAAGTGTTATTTCATATAAAAAGATCACATCAGCCAACACATCCTGTAAATGTCAAGTTGTCCATCCTGCCTGCTCGTCCAAGGTTCGTTTTTCCAGACATGCCTTGCAGTGTTCAGAAACTGGCGCTCCCTGAATTTTTGTGGACATTTTATTTGCGGCCTGAATAAATTCAAAATAAATTTGTGAATAAAAAGATACATCTTGGGTTCAGTTTTGCATGGATCTGAGTAAGGGACAAAAAACTGATTTTTTTTTGCATCAGGCTTTAGCAAAAGAAAGTAAAGGCGGTCATTTTGAGAGAAGATTTGGATGGGGGGCTTGATTGAAGCAGCTGGATGTGTGCGTGTTTCTTTCCACAAATTAGCTTAGCTGAAACTCTTGGAGTCAGCTGGTAGTGTTAAGCTGCATTCACACCACAAGGGACTCTGCGATCAAAATCGCATTGCCCACTGAAGTCGTGTCGCGTGTCCATAAATACCTCATTTTGGTCACCGTTGCCGTCGGCAGTCGCTTTGGTGATGTCATGTCCACTCGAGTTTCACTGCGATTGTATCATACATCATGTAATAGGATGTATAAGCGGACATTATTCCAGCTGTATCCTTTTATCAAACACAAAATACTGCAGCTGATGCCCTGCAGCAACATCGTCTGTGAGTTTACTGCGGTCTAGGCGGAACTAATGTCCTCACTGACTAATGTTTCCCACACTGACGTAAATTGTTACCCTGTAGTCCAGATGAAAAACTGTCTGTCTAGGGTACCGTCACACATGCACACCGCTGATTGTCTGATGCTGCACAGCCACACACGACATCGCCTGAATAGATCAACTTTTTTTTGACTATGACATCACGCGACGTGTGAATTGATCGTCTTGTACGCGGCAAGCGCATCGCGGGAGGGTTAGCCCCGCTCCATCGCGGCTGTACCTTAACTTTACATGGAGAGTGATCCTGGAGGTAGTACAAGTAGGGTCTATTGTTTAAGCACCTTTGGCCTGTGTCTGCCTACAGTCATCAGATAAACTATTAGCAACTCTAAAAGGTCCTTTGTGTTTGTTTAGACTCACTTTTTATTCTGCAGCATGTTATCTTCTGCTATCATCATCTACTCGAAACAGAAGCTTTATTTTGGTGACCCAAATGCAATTTGCATTTAAGAATGGCTCACAAACAAGTGGCTCACACACAACTGTGAATCAGTCCTCATCATTCACTTAAGAGGGCTGTTCAGAAGACTCGACTTGTTTGTGAACGTCACATCTCGAGCGCAAACCACCGTGGAGCAGAAAAAAATGATATGAAGATAATAAAAGATAATGTAACATAAAAGAAAGATGTCACAACAAGCACAGATGACTGTATAGACTGACTGAAGAGTTTATCAGATGACTGTAGGCCGAGGCAGGCTAACGATACCCATTGACTTCCAGTGTGTGAGCTTAGCTAATTAGCCGTGGGTGAACTCTGCCCGTCTCTTCCTTGTTACTGCACCCACAGCTGAATGAATGGTGTCTATCTGCTTGTCGTGGACTCAGGAGTGAGGCAAAACACAAAAAACAAAAGAAATGTGTGCGTATCCCTTTAATGATGTTCAGTCTCACTGACAGAACCTGTGACTTAAAGGTCTGGTGTGTTAGATCACAGACGTGCTACATTATCTTCACTCAAACTGTTTCATAGCAGAATCCCCTCCTGTTCTGTCAATACCAGTATCGATGCTCTGAGCTATTAGCCCACCAGCAATCAGTCTGCTCCAGTGGCTCCAGTGTTGACCTGAGCTCATCTTCAGTTTGATTTCCCCGCCGTTAGAGACCAGAAAACGACCCGAAGCGATGTCCCACCTCCTCCCTGCTGAGCAGAACCTCTGTTTTCTCAGCAGGGACTCAAAGCCGTTCCACAATCACTATATCTTATTTATGAGTTTAATATCTCATTCTGTCCGGCGCACAACTCCACCTGAGCACAGGCGCCTCACTCATCACACATAACCCAACACTTTTTCCTCGTCTTTGTTTTCATTTAGTCGTGGTCGCAAACAGAGGCCCGCTCTGCCTCCCCACCCCCCTTACCCCCATCCTGTCCCTGTATAATTGATGAGTGGTAGAGCAGAGGTATGAAAGTCATCCCGGTCCTTTAGAAAGAGCTCTAAAAGCCTTAAAGAGGTGTTTAGTGGTCACAGGAAATGGAGGAATATAGAGAGGGGCATGGAGAAAGAATTAGACTCCACGGGGGATGATTGGTGATTGATTAGGACTCAGAGAGAAACCTGATACTTGACTATCAGTTCAGGGTGAACAATGGGACCATATCCTGCACATTATGTTAGTTAACAATGAAACCATCAACATAAAACACACATCAATGCTAACTGACATGTGAGTAACTTATTCATAATCGATGAGCGGTAACTTTCTCGTTTTTCCTTTTGAGTTTACCGCCTTGTACTGCAACAGAAATGTAAAGAAGTTAAAGTTCTATCATCTGGATTTTGTTCTTATTTAGTATTAAAAAATAATATGAGGTAGGTGTTCCCCGATGGATTGGGAGCCTTTCATTATTGGTCAAATCAACGCATTCAGCCAATCAGAATTAATGTCTGTTCATGGCAAAATCTGCAGAGACAAATCAACACTATCATAGTTAATATTAACACTTATTCAGTGTTTATTTGTCCACGCCACTGTTGTTTCCACTCTGTTTGAAGAGTTGGTTCTTAAACTTGGCGTCACTGCAGTAGTGCAGTAGGTATTGCATATGCCCTACTGGTTTGATCCCTGTGTTGGAGTTTGCATGTCTCTTCGTGCATGAGTGAGTTCTCTCTGGGTGTCCTGATACAACTTTTTCATCTCCCATACGATACCCATATTGCAACCTTGAGTACTGGCCAATACCGATATTGATCCATTTCAATAGCTGTAGGAATCATACTTGCTTTTATTACTTATTAGTAGTAATTAGTAGTAGTATGGACTGTAAGAAAGGCTTGATCAAGTGAGATTTCTCAAACAGAGAACAGTCGTCAGCATAGTAGCTATGAGAAAAACTGCATTGGTTTTTAACCCTTTCATGCATGAATTATTAAAACACAAAGGAATAATATTTTCAATGTTTGTTTTTACTTTCAAACAAGTCAAATCATTTTCATTTTTTCAGTTATTTTTCCAGTGAGTTATGCATCTGTCCACTTCACCTTGCATCATTGGGGTAAATAGTTAGTTAGTGAAACTAAATATAGTTCCACAAACATCTTTGACAAACTCTTAAGAGTGATAAAAGTAAATGAAAAGTCTGAAGGATGTGTATGTGTATGTATGTGTAATTTAAAACAAATATATACAAAATTATGTAAAATCTGAATACAGGTGTAATGCAAAATTTGTCCTTTGTCGGTTGTTTTGGATCTATGATGCCATATCTGATTATGGTTAAAAAAAAAAAAAAAAAAAAAAAAAAAAAAAAAAAAAAAGGGCAAAGTTAATATTTTTATGAAACTTGAGGCAAGTTTTTGGGAGCTCCCCACCTGATAATTGGGCATTGTACTGTAAACTAAAGGGTATAAAATTTATTTCAAGTATCTGTCGACTGTAGCGGACATCATGCATGAAAGGGTTAAGCATGGAACAGAGGGAGCTGTCCAAACATTATTAGTGGCCTACATAAACAAATCAGACTAGAAGATAAAACAAGGTAAGAAAGAGCAAACAAGGTAGACGGTTGGTAGAAACTGCAAACACAGTAATGATAAATAAGTCATTTATAATGGGTGTAATCTGTGTTTAGTAGCTAAATAGGTATAATAATTACCAATAAAGCTTAATAATCATCATAATATGATTGTATGTCACCCAGCAGATCCATCTTGCAAAGCTTTAAGCCGAGACGATTGTTCCCGGTGGGTTTTATGTGATGATCACCTTTTTGTTATTAGTTTTGACCTCTTCTGTTACAGTTAAATCAGGTCAATCATGAGAGGAGGTTTCTGAAAGTAGATTTAAAGATATTTCGAACATTTCAAGGCTTTCTGCAGCTCCATTTTAACATCATCATGTATGTAAAATAAAGAGTTAAAAACCTGCAGTCTCATCAGAGCGAGGTATGGAAATGTCATTTCTATACATCAGGTCGATTTAAAATGGAAAGTGTGTGGGAGCAAACTGCAAAGTGCTCCTGATGATACAGAGTTCAACGCTACACACAGCCCGCTCCTACAGAGAGTGGCTAATTATGCTTTTGCTGCCCAAGGAAACTTTCCATTCTCCCAGTGCCTCATGGGATATCGACATGCATGTGATCCGCCCTGACGTGAGTCTATGGATCTGTTGTTCTGGTGAGAAGAATATGTGATTTTCCCATAAGCTGAATGTATAAAGGCTGGATGGAAATAGAAGTAACAGAAGAGCCAACTTTGATATTGAAATTGCATAAGCTGAAACTTTATCATTTGAATATAAAACAGACCTGCTTGGAGACGAGTCAATGAGAGGCTGCAGAGAAGCCCTGGCTGCGTATCTTCTTCACAGTACGCAGCAGCACATGTTTCTTTGGTGTTAAGCACAAGAAAATGTCACATCATAATGAATATGTTGATTTTTCAGTAATAATAACAACCAAAATTGATCACGCCCACCATTTATGAATCACAATACAATTATAATATGAATAAAAAACAAACACCCCCTCCTCAGATTATTCATTTTTTTCATATTGTGCAACATTTGAAGCTACAGATCAAAACATGAGATTTACAAGTATTTTTTTTTATGTAGTTTCTACAATAAAACAACAAAATATCTCCGACAAGGAGGCTTTGTTTTCTGACATTTTTTAAGAAATAAATATAGAGGTTAAAAAGCAAACTTGTCAATCTTTTCAGGATATATCAAGAAAAGTGTGAGGACTAATCAGTTAAATGATGACCATTTATGACGCACAATACAATCATAATCTGAATAGAAAAACAAAAAACAAACACCCCCTCCCAAATTATTATTTTTTTTCATATTGTGCAACATTTGAAGCTACGGATCCAAACATGAGATTTACAAGTGTATTTTTTTATAGTTTATACAATAAAACAACAAAATATCTACGACAAGGAGGCTTTGTTTTCTGACATTTTTTAAACGAAAATAAAAAAATTACAAAGACTTGTTGAACTTTTCAGGATATGTCAGGAAACGGCTAAGGACGAATCAGTTAAATGATGGTAGTGATCCAGATCCAGATGAAGATTCAGGATTTTTTTTAATGATTTGCTAACATTGTGGCAGCTTTTCACATTTTCACATTTTCACTAGTGGCTTGTGAAGTTTTTAGTGGATTTGGGGACATATTCAAGAAATGTTGTTCATGGCAGGAGGAATAAGTGATTATGTTTTGGTGCTGAAGAATTTGAAAAAGGAAAAAGCATAGAATATTCTTTCCTACCCACCCATGCAAAAGTGGTACAACAACAGCAGTGCCAACATGGAGGGGAAAAAAAGAGAGTAAAGCCTCTGAAGAGGAGGAGGCTGGTGGTAAAATGAGAAAAATGTCTCCATGATTCATGTTGAAGAATTAAGATGAGCAGCAGAATGACGTTTCTTGCTGAAAATAACAAAGTGGATGGAAAAACTGCTTGAGCATGATAAACTTCTGACATTGGTGCCTCAAAGTGCAATATGATGGCTGCGTAATGACGACTGACCCCATTTAAAAGGTGTTTTATTTAAAACTGACGTGTCCTGAAAATTGTCAAATATACATTGAATATCCCCATTAAACGAAAAGGTAATGTGATATGAATTTTGGTCAGTATCGCCCAGCCCTAATTCAGACTGTGACATCTAATATAACTTTATATGTGTTCAAAACTTCTGTTGTGCATCCAGGCACTAATGAAGATTTTAGGATGAACAAGCATTTTTGGTTATAATCCTAAAAATAGTGTTTAGGGACAAACAGATAACAGCTTCTTCCACACTCTCTCTATAGATCATCTGTTCATGAGTGGGCCGTGTTTTTCAAACCAAAGTTAGAGTCGCAGGAATCTTCACACCTGATCTGTGAATTTCAACCTCCTGCTGTCTAAACAAACTCGGCATCAATAGAGCAGCTTAAGGGGAGAGAAGTAGGGCGCATTTGCAGCTCTGTGATCTTTTACTAAAGATTTTGAACATTTGGAGCAAGGAGTGACACAAGGAAATGATCTCAAGTAGGGCTGCTTGGTTTGAGCAAAAATCAAATAATTTTTTTTAATGATCTGGAGATCACATTTAATATACTGTAAATATACAACCTTGCATTCCTATTTAAAGAGGCTTTGAGGAGTTTCTAAGTAATCACAAAAAAGACTCACTTTTAGATATATGCCTGATCGAAATACACACTTTAAGATGAGTTTTATAGCATCGAAATAGGTTATCTATAAATGCTATTCCTTAGCTAAGTGGTCGGGTCGGACAGCCGGCTACAAAACTACAGTACAAAGTTTTCCAAACATTGCTTGTTGTCACACATCAAAAACTACCGCTACGTAACTAGAAAGAGATACTTTACCTCGTCGCTTTGCATCCTGTAAGTTGTTGAAAAAAGAAGTTGTAAAGCAATGCACAGTTTTGAGGAAGGTCCGAGTTGCATTCATTAGCATCACAACAAACACACGCTTTGGCTTGGGTCACGTCTTTTGATGCGTTCCAGTTGTAGTCAGAAGTAGGAATTTCCCGAGTTACGAGTAGGAAACTGCAACTGGAACGTTCCCCGAAGTCGGAATTTCCTACTGGGAACTCGGTGAAACCTCGCCACCCCCGAGTTGACAATGGAAGATGGATGCCCCCAGTGTGAACAGTTATTTAGCTCCTGTAATAATCCATTTATTGTCACTTCTGACTGGGGTGTGTTGCTCTAGATCAGCTGTATACATAGTATTGTTAGACTTATATTTACAAAAATGCTGCCATGGTGATAATCACATTCTTCATGTGATACAACAGCTAACAATAGCCTGGTAGATCGGCATGTTTTTTTCTGACTTCAACTGGAACGCCGATAAGCCGGAGATGATGTCACTCCCAGTTCCGAGGTTACTGGAATGCAGCATTACGACAGTCGCCGCGCGTGCTCATGGGTAATAGAGTCTTTATGTCTTCGGAAATAGATTCTCCTCATAGCACCTTTAAAATGATTGATATTTTGTGATTTTTTTGAAGGCTAGACACAATCTTTCAACAGTTTCTGTAAGTCACTTCACATTGTTCAGTCCTTAAAACTATGTCTTTTTTGTATTTGAAAATCTTTGTGTCATTTTTCTTTAACCAGCAGCAGCCTGTCTGGTATCTTTTTCAGCTCTGTAGCTTTTCAAACATAGAGGATGTGCTGTGGCTCTCTGCTTCTTTCTTAGTTAAAGGGAAATGTCAATTTGTTTTGTTTGTTTTCATGTCTTTCCTCACTTTTGAATCCATGACAAGCAGATAAACACCATTCTTTCAACTTTGTCTGCAGTAACAAGAGATGGGCAGAGCTAATTAGCTTATTAGCTTAGCTCAAACACTATTAGTCAATGGGTAGCATTAGCCTGCCTCTGCCTACAGTCATCAGATAAACGCATCAGCAACTCTAAACATTCCTGTGAGGTTTTTGTCATCATCCTGTCCAATCGTCCTCATCTTCTCCTGGAAAGTCGGCCATAATCCTTAGTATCAGTCTTTTCTACTCATAAACAGAAGCTTTGTTTTGTTGACCTTCTTACAAGCACGTCATGGTTTGTGCATGCGCCCTGTGGTCCTAGCATAAAAAATTTGACTTAACATAAAGCGGTAAAAAAAAATGAGTCACAACAACAATCTTTCACCACAACACTCATCATTTATTAACCAAATATCATTTTGTTATGAAAAAGAAATCACTTGCATTCATTTTTATTATGAAAATACATTTATGCAAACATTTGTTTAATCAAAAAACTGTCAAACAATAACTGAAAGAAATCTTGCCCCGAATTATTCTAATTTTTCTGATGATCCATCACCCTTTTCATTTACTGTACAAACATTTTACAGTAGGTATGTATGGTAAGACAATTAAAATCACAAAAATCAGTTTGTTTTCCCACAATCTTTAGCCGTTTACATGAAGTTTTTGAATAGGTATTTACAGTAGATAACTGTAGATATTATGGTAAATACTATTAAGATTACAAAAATGAGTTACAGTGAAGAAAACCCTAACCCAAATTCATGGGTATATGCTTTCATTTTTTTGATTTGGTTGTCCTTTCTGTGGTGTTTTACTGAAGTATAAATCACTCCTTGAGGGACTTTATTTCCCACCTCTTAATCAGTCTAATGACTCCATGTGTTCAGACTTGTCCTAAACCTTAGAGACATTCTGTTTGACGTAGTTGACGTAGTTAATTGAATCAGTGACCAGTTAAGGTGCATATACACCATTCAGCAGGCAGTAGGGAAGAAAGTGTTGCTTCTAATATTTTGATTCAGCTGTCCTCTCTGTAGCCCTTTACCCAAATACAGATCACTCTTTGAAGGACTATTTTTCCCACCCCTGATTCAGTCGAATGACTTGATGTGTCCAAACGTGTCCTAAACCTTGGAGACGCTCTGCTTGTCGTAGCTGATCCCGTGACGTACGCTTGTGTGGCTGCAGCGGTTCATAAATCGTCTCTCCTTCTCCGAGCTGCGTCCATCTGCACCTGAACTCAGAGAACAAGACGTCCTGCAAACCCTCGCAGCACAGCATGGAGGTGATGTCATCAGTGGGAGGGGCTTGTGAAAATGTTTACATCCTCGACCGCCGTCTCCCGTGGTAACCGAGGCGCTCCTCCGAGTGTGGGCCAGCGCTGCGGGCGGCATCAGCTGTTGTCATGGCGATGCTGCTACACTCATGGGCGAGCAGAGTGTGGCGTGAGAGAGGGAGGCAGCGGGGGGGAGAAGAAGTAGATTAGAGTGTGAACTTAAAATCTTAATTTACTCTGTGAGTGTCAAACTCTCACACTCTGTCCTGGAGCATCAGATTAGAGCTGCATGAGTGTGTGTGTGTGTGTGTGTGTGTGTGTGTGTGTGTGTGTGTGTGTGTGTGTGAGAGAGGTGTTGCATCACCTTCTGTGTGTGGGATGGAGCTGCACATCGGCTCTCCCACACACACTCACAGACGTCTCCCTCTCTCTCTCTCTCTCTGTCTGTCTGTCTGTCTGTCTGTCCGTCTCTGCTGATATAATCAGCGCAGATTAGCTGACCACGAGCACTTGCTGCATACGACCACAGACTAATGAGGCTGAACACGGTGACAGATCCGTCCGTCCGTCCATCTGTGATGTGGAAACTTCTGACACTGCTGAGGGCTCGGCCTTCTTAGTGCTTAGTGGAAACTGAAATTAAACAGTGATCATTTTACTGAGGAGAAACAGAGACATGGAACAAAAACTTTCAGAGGTTGAATGGTTTTTCAAATATGTGAAAAAATTCAGAACTCAGAGACGAAAAGATAGAACTAGCTTGTATCTCAGAATTCTGAGGTCAGATTTGCCATTTTTAATAAGAAGAAGTGCATTTAAGTTTGACAGCGCGTTCCCAACGAAAGCGTTGAAAACGAGTGTATTCACGCGTAAAGTGTAATTGCGCCGTGCTAGATGCTCGAGTTTTGACGCTGGTACAAATATGCAAAAAAATGCTCACCGCTCGCCACGGCATCGTTGCATGAAATGTCCGCCATTATCATTTCATGATATCATTTCATCGTCGAACATAGCGCTGATTACCACCATCGCTGCTCTGTGCCTGCTGTGGAGAACTCAGCAGCGGGCTAGGCGCAGACGTCCGTACTGGATGCATGCTACCCTACGGAGGCGGTGTGAGCTCGGTGAGTTCCACCGTCTCTTGCAGGAGCTGCGTCTGGACGACGGCCTGTTCCAGCGGTACTTCAGGCTGACTGTTGCCCAGTTTGAAGACCTGCTAGCCAGGGTTGGTGCCAGGATCTCCCACCTGGATACCAACTACAGGCGCTCCATTCCAGCTGCGAGCGCCTGTCCATCTGTCTCCATGTTACTGCTAGACAAACTGTTCGGCAGTTTGTCTAGCAGTTTGTCAAATTAGCAAGACTCCGAACCCCAGAATGCCCTGTGTCCATGACGATTTCCAAGCTGATAGGCTGTCCCGGCGCGTCAACACGCTCGGTCGCTTGAAAAGTTCAATTATTTCAATTCGAGCGAGCGAGCGTCAAACGTTAAGTGGCGAGCGTTTTTTCGCTGGAAACGCTCACTGCTCAACGCTTGAAAGCTTGACGCCGCTCTATGCTCGCCCCGATGCAGCGTCAATTCGCGTCTTTAAATTGACTTTGTATGTAATATCAACGCGCAGAAAATTCGTGACGCTTTCGGTGGGAACACGCCGTAGTCTCAAATTTCTAACTTTAATCCCAGATTTCTGACATTTTTTTTTCATACAAAAATCTGCCTTTAATAGTTACCTCCGCCAAGGAGGTTATGTTTTCAGGAGGGTTTGTCTGTCTCTGAACAAAATAACTCAAAAAGTTATCGATGGATTTTGATGAAAATTTCAGGAAATGTTCAGCATGGGAAAGGGAAGAACTGATTCAATTTTGGTGTTGATACGGATCAGCGTCATGACGCCATGACGAAAAATGTGGTTTTCGTGAATAACTACTGAACTAAAATAGATATCATTATGAATCCAATTGCTCATGATATGTTTTCATGGTCAAGGAATCAAAATATTTACATGAAATAAAGGTAGGACTGATATTTATGGTGAAAATCACAATATGGGAGAGGTCTGTGGTGCTGGCGGAGGTCTGTGCTCTCCGAGTTCTTTTCTAGTTTTGACTTTTTTCCCCAGAAGTCTCACTTTTTAAATCAGAGTTCAAACTTAAATCTCAAAATTGTAACTTTAATTGCAACAATCTGGGATTAAAGTCAGATTTATAGGAAAAATTCACAATCCATCAATATGCTTATTTGAATGACAAAATTTTAAGGTTAGACTTGTGAGAAAAAAAGTCAAAGTTCTTATATTACAGTTTGATTTATGAGAAGAAAGTCTGAATTCTGGGGTTAAAGCCAGAATAGTAATTATAGTCAGACTTTTTTCCTAGAATACTGACTGAAATTATTACTTTTTATCAGAATTTTGACTTTAATATCAGAATTTCTACTTGAATTACACATTTTTGAGATTAAAGTAAGGATTTATGTTGGAATTCTAAGAAAGAAAAGGCAGAATTTTGGATTAAAGTGACTATTCTGTGACCTAATCTTAATAATATATTTTTTAATGATACAAACATTAATTTCTATATTCTGGAATTAAATTCAGAATTTAGACTTTTGTCTCTGTAGTTTGACTTCCATCTTAAAACCAGACTTCATAGTTCAATCTCAGAAATCTAACTTTCGCCTTGGTATTCTAAAATCAACAAAATAAAAGTTCTGAAAAGTAAACGCTTTCACTCTGATATAAGTTTCAGAATTCTAATAAAAGCCAGAATCCATCCAAATCCTGACTTGAATACAAGAATTCTGGATTGTGGAATGAGATTTCTGGGGGAAAGTCAGATTTGTGAGATTAAGGCATCACCTCTGTGTGTGAATAAACCTTTATGTACACGTATAAGAGCACAAAAACAATTTTAAAAAGTCACTTTCGCCTTTGAACCACCTATATGTTGCTTATATTAATGAAAAACCTCTGCTTTAGAATACAGTAAGAAAATAAAGTTGTTTTCAGCCCCTGTTTTTCTTTTATTTTCTGTTTCTTTGTGTTTGGACTTGTGGGCAGCCCATTGTGTTAATACAATAAATTTCAGATCTGGAGGTGGAATAAATGAGCACCTCTTTGTAATGAAGTCCCACAGTGTTGAAAGTTAGTCTGCAGAGTTTTAATAACTTATGTTGCAGCTTCTCGATCTCCGCCACTGATAAGCAGAGGGCGGCAACTCGAGATTCTGAAAACTGATTTTCTAATTAAGTCGCAGAGGAAGGGATCTCGAGGCTGGCAGAAGACGCTCAGATGGAGAGAGTGGCAAACTAATTTGCTCTGAGACTGGAACCATATCCCTGACAGAGAATATCATTACAGCTCAATTACTACTGTCTGATTCTTTGACTTCTCAGTGGGACTCAGAAAGGCTGAGCTGAGGTTTTGAGTGAAAGACGATGACAGATGAGAAAAAAAGAGAGCAGCGTAGTCAGTAAAAGAGCCGCTGTAGCTTTGGTTAAACTGTCGAGACCGGGCGAAGCGATCTTTAGAGGGATCCTTGGGTCAACAGTGTGGAGGGAGGACGTCAATAAAGGAAAGAAGTTGTATCCCTTTTGACCTCGCTGCTAACTCTCAGATCCTCTTGCAGTGTATATAATACCACTGCCTACAGATGGTATAGGATTCCACTTCATTGATCATTCAAGCAAACAAACTGACATGGCCTGTTCTGTTAACCCACTGTGACCACAGATTAACGAAGGATCACTGCCACCAACTCAGCTTTTGTCAGCCATTTTCTGAACCCTTAAAGGATAAGTTCGGTTTCTACAGCTTTCACATTGTTTATAGAATGAAGTAGAACAATATACTCACCCAGAAGGCTTTCCTGATCCAAACAGTGCTTCAGGAGATATTTAGATCCAAAATCGAGCGGCGGACATCCGTATAATGGTAGCACACGGGGCATGTATAGTGCCGCTCCTAAAACTGCATTAATCGTCCAAAAACTCAATATTTCATCATGGTCCGCTTGCGCTACTCCTCCACGAAGGTCTGGTGTCGCTCCACCCATGTTTTTGTGACTGTGCTGACCTCTGAACTGAAGACTTTCTTTACGGCTGCCACGCATGCGCAGTACGGCTCATTGTTTCAGGGGAAGACCGCCGGCTACACAACAACTTTCTTCTTCCAGTTTTGTGCAAAATGGACGAATATCTATCAGATGAAGATGTTGCGGATGAGAACTTTGAATATGATGGGTGTCCTTACAGTTTCGAGCCAGAGTTTACAGATGAGGAGCTCATAGAAAGGAGGAAGCCGTACTGCGCATGTGCGGCAGCCGTAAAGAAAGTTTTCAGTTCAGAGGTGAGAACAGTCACGAAAACATGGGTGGAGCGACACAGACTGTCATGGAGGAGTAGCCCGAGCAGACCATGATGAGACATTGGTGAAACTAATGAGTTTTTGGACGATCAATGCAGTTTTAGGAGCGGCGCTATACATGCCCCGTGTGCTACCATTATACGGATGTCTGCCGCTCGATTTTGGATCTAAATATCTCCTGAAGCACTGTTTGGATCAGGAAATCCTTCTGGGTGAGTATATTGTTCTACTTCATTCTATAAACAACATGAAAGCTGTAGAAACCGAACTTATCCTTTAATCCATTTGGGGTGCAGGGGGCTGGAGCCAATCCCAGCTGACATCAGGCGATAGGCGGGGTACACCTTAAACTGGTCGCTAGCCAATCATAGGGCCACATGGAGAGACTCACACTCATACCAAAGGGCAATTTAGAATCACCAGTCAACCTAGCGAGCATGTTCTTGGTCTGTGGGAGGAATTAAAAGCAACATCAGACTTTCCAATCTTTACAAAAACAACTTAGCACAGGGGCGGGTAACTTTCATTACCAAGAGGGCCACATAAAGTCTTTTTTTCCAGCCTGAAGGCTGCATTGTTACAAATTTTCAGAAATTCTCCAGGGGAAAAAGATGTTGAATAAATACCATTAGAGAATATTAATTAATCCTAAAATTAGCATAACCAATATTCATATGCCACATAACAAATAAAAGTTATTATACATAGTTAAATGAACTTGAAACAGAATTCAAGCAAATTTAGCCAAAATATTTGGAATTAAAGCTGACAATGCTAATTTCAAATCAGTGAAATGACGAGTGTTCCCAAATTTTTAAAACTCAAAGATTTTACTGCTGCCATATTGTGAATATAGTCTTGAGTAATACTTGATATAATGTTCCAGTGCTTCATGAAAGAGACTTAGAGACACTAGAATAGCGAAGAAGGCTGTAAATAACTTACAAAAGCCAATAAATATAATAATTATCAGTCAAGATTATATAGAATTAATTTGTTAAGATATTTGAGTTTTCTTCATATTTACAATTGCTGATTTGAAATTGACTGCGGGCTTCATTTAGTGAGGCGGAGGGCCGTACGTGGCCCCCGGGCCGCCAGTTGCCCACCCCTGACTGAGAATATGCACCACATAGGATGGAGATGTACTTTCTTTTTAGCCTTGAATTTATGTTTGTAGGAGCATTTGTGTTCATATTTGCATTTAAACAATGTAACGTAGGGTACACCAGAAAGCACAGGCTGTATAAAATTAATTGTGAGAGGAGTAGGGTTGTCCCAATCAGCTTTTTAGGCCAAGCTCCAGGTCCAATTTTGCAGACAAGAGTACCTAAGATAGAATAAGATATTCCTTTATTAGTCCCACAAGATGAAATTCAAAAGAAATATCTAGAATGAAACTTAAAAATGAAATAAATAAAATATATATAAGGGGTAATCAAAGCTGTTATCTGCATGTTTGATACATTACAGATGGAAAAGAGAGATATTTGACATATCTATATGCAGAAAACATGCTAACATGTACATTATAGACATATAAATATAGTTTATTTATGGTTTATGTGCTGCTAGTGCAGTGCAGTTGGCATTGAATTTGGCAGATCCATCTTCCCAAACTCCAATCTATAGCTCATGTGCACGACTCCACTGAATCACTATATATACTATAACATATTTCACTTCTTTTTAATTGGATGGTTTTAAATGTAAGTTAAATTTTTCATAGATTGGATGCAAGATGATGCCGTGAACGGCCGCCTCAGTTCTGCGCTCCAGAGTACTGTGTGTGTTTTTGTGTATTTTCTGTGTGTTTGCACTCCAGCCTCATCCCTTTTGCAGAGAGGAGCTGCTAAACATTGTCTTTTTTTTCCTCCCATCAGTTGTAAATACTCCCAGATGTTTGTATTTGTTCCTGATGTGCATTTTTTGTATATTAACTGCATTTGTTAGGACTTATTTTCTTTGTATTTATTCTTAATTTCATTACATTTTACACTCCATTTTTGTATGTACTTTTTTATTTTTATGCTTTTACTTCCTTTGTATGAGAGAAAACAACTGCATCAACATCCTTGCATGTTTTGCAGATATAAAAAACAATTCTTATTCTGATACTGTCCTACAGGCAAGACCACAGCACCATAGGCCTCCAGCTCTCAGTTGTTTAGGTCATTAATAAAACAAAAACTCTGCCATTGCCCCCCTGCTGGGTCCAAACTGAAAGGATTTAAAGCTGTTCAACTTGTCTGTCCATCCATCCTTTCCACTTCAACACTGTTTTTTGCAGCCTTGATAAAAATGTAGGTCATTCCAATAAATGTTAGCCTAGTCGGCCTACTCAGTAGACTGGGAGCGTGTCGAGCCCTACTGCCTCATAAATGCTCCTGAAAACAGAAGATTCTGCTGATCTGTGTGCCGTCAACAATATCATAAATCAGCTCATAAAATCAATAAACTGCATATTTTGTTAACTCACTCTGGGGTGACTGAAATGTCAGTTATGTTGGCCAAAGTACCTCTTATTCTTCTGCTGTTTATTAAATTAAACAATATAAATTGGCAAATATGCAGCCAATTAATAAATAGTTTGTGACTTTGTGGATCACTAGCATTTGTCTAGCCAATGAGAAGATGTGCTTTCATATGCAGAAATATGATTAAAGCTGGATTGGTAATCTGATTTAGATATACTTTTTGTAATACTGGTTAATATTATCTTTATGACCTGATGGCAATCAGTTCATAATGTGTTCTTAAAATAGAGGGAAACATATCCGACATCTACAGCAGGAATAAACCTGGGAAAACACCAACCAATCACATCTTTGTGACCCACATTTTAAACCAATCAAATACAATCGCCGTTCTGCCTGCCGTACATTTTGCCGTGTGCACAGACTCTTATTCAGTGCGTGTAGCCGAGCTGAGAGGGATCCAAGTCTGCTGGAGAATGCTTACCTGTCAAGTTTTGTCTTTGAAAATAAGAGAAGCTCGCTACGAGCCGTCCCACAACCCCAACCAAGCTACAGTATCCCTCACATTTTAAGACAGGTGTACAAGAAATCTAAAATAAACACTTTGTTTTTCTAAGTTTGTTCTGCTGCTCTAATTTCACAACAGCTGCCACCCAGGCTACTGCGGGTGGATGTTCTCATGAGGCTTTTTTTTTCTTCTTCGGTTTTACGGCGGTTGGCATCCATCATTTTGAAGCATTACCGCTCCATTCAGGCTAGAGACAGAGTTCAGTTTGGAGAGGCAGAGGAATGTTTTTATTATTATATCATCACACTTGAGATTTACAGGAGAATACTGATACAGGAGGACGGCGGGAAAGAGGATAGAATACGTAAAATACGGTAGTTTCACAGCCAAAATGGGAGACTTGAGAGCTTTGTATGTGGAGAATGGCAGAGGAACTACCTATACCCTGGTCAACATCGGGCTGTGAGCACTAACTAACTTTACATGTTTGCTTCTTTACTATGATAATGTTTTGGTGTTTTCTAACAGCTGACTGAGATATGACTTGGTGTAGCGTAAAACAAAAACGTTGTGCTGGGGGTTTGGAGTTGAATCAGTCTTCTGGCTGTGAATCAGCCAAGCACGTGCATGTGAGCGGGGAGGTGTCATTTTGGAGGAGGGGTGGGAGGGGCTGGGCGGAGCCCTGGGGAGATGCTACATTGAAATTCATGCTAGTTTTCCAAAATAACCAACCCTAGCTTTAAGACAGAAAGCAGTGACAATGCCGGGAAAATGTTTCCTTTCTTCGGATGACTTTAGCAGCCAATGAGTGTGTACGTTGTGTTCGAACATGGAAATAATCCTGGATAGTAACCTGTTGGACTTAATTGATTAAAACGTATTCCTTAGATAAAAGTTTATTTCTGTCATGAGCATAACCCACCATTAACTCCCTGCTCTAACCACAGCAGAAGGTCTAAGTGATTGCTGATTTCTTCTGCCATGTTGTGAGCGTCTGCTGGTGTGATGTATGATAATGAAGATCTCAGGCTGCAACCTCACATGTCTGATTAGCGATGTGATCCACGGAGACCACAGCTCAGCTTTTCTTTGATGAAGCGATATTTTTATATCATCATTTTCAGATTGTTCGTGTTTCTGCCTCTATTACTCATCATGTGTCTGTTTCAGCAAGTGTTCTGTGCTGAGATCAGTGATTATTATGAAGGGGATGACAAAAGATAGGCTGGGGTGTTACTTGATGTATTAATAATAGAAATGATGATTGATAAGGTTTTGTTGATGCCCATGTGAATTTTCTGTGTGGAAAGTTGGGAGGCCTACATCTCTTCACAAAGGCAACAAACACACGAGGTTAAACCACCATTTTGATGCTTTATATTTCCGTTCACCACAATCAAACCTACGACTTTGCTAAAGTTTAACATCTTAAATTTGCAAGGCAGAAAAAGAGAAAGGAATTGAAAATCGAAATCACAAGATATTATTGATTCTGCTTATTGATCTGGTTCTTGAGAAAATCCCTGATAGGTTTTCAGTGGCAACAATGTCAAAGCATTACACTTCTGACATTCAATGCCAGGCTGCAAAATAATAATTTATTCATTTTTAAATCACACTAATACATTTCTTGCACTGTATGTGACTGCATGTAAGATATCAACCATTTTTTGTGGTTGTTTTTCCTTCTGGACTCGTCATGTAGGAGCTGCAGCAGCCAGCAGCTGTCATACATGTCAGCAATCACTGGTGTTGATATAAGACAGCTGAAGCAAATATCGCAGTAATGATGATGGAGCACATCAGCAGGGGAGAATCTTCATTTCTGCATATTTGTGCTTCAGTCTCCCACCGGTGCTGTGGAGTCTGAGGCCCCCTGCTGGTGGCAGTCAGCATTTCTGTGATTCCCTCAGCACACGAGGAGAGGAGGGGAGTGTTTGGTGGTTTTCTTGAATGTGTCATGCAAGACTTTGTCACAAATCCCCAGAGCCCAAGGCAGTCTATTTCCTGTGGCTCTTTCCTTTGTATACTCGATCCTCATTGATTACACTGAGCTCAGGAGGTGATCAGGTCATTCATGATCAGCGTGGAGATTATTTGATTAAATATGTGACAGTCAATCAATAAATAAGCAACCGTACTGTATTTGAAAAGCAGCTTTTGCATGCATTTAACATAAGTGCTCAGTAAAATTCAGTGAAATTCTGATTAAAAATTGAGATGATTGACAAGAAATGACTAGAAAATATCAATAAAGTTATCCATCCATCAATTATCTGTAATGCTGATCCCCTCTGTGGAGCATGAGCTTGTCCTGACTGTCATTTAGCCAGAGGCCGGGTACACCCTCGACTGAACAACACAGCAAACACAAGAATATTTACAAAATGTGTGATATTTTTCACAACATTGTTATTAGTGTCTGCAGACATGAACAATTCTGCTGATATTTACTCCTCATCGTATATTTTTGATGTATTTTACTGTTTTTATGTCTGTAACTTTGGTTCAAGGATTTTCTTTTGTCTGAGACTATGGATAAACATTAGCAGTGTGCTAAATGCAGTATTTTTTCACCAATCTTTTATATTTAAGCCATTCATATTTGACTTATATGTCCCATATATTGGCTGTAATATCGGCCAAGGATGTACAAATGCAGCCTAATATTAACTCCATCGCCACTGAATGTCCACTTTTTTCAATGAAAAGTATAAAAACTTAAGATTAAATTATTTTTTAATCCCTTGTTTCTTACACAGACAGACTGTCACCATAAAAGGAACAGGTCGGTTTTACTCAAGTGGAGCCTTTGTGATGTTGTAAAGAAAAAGAAAGAAAGAAAGAATGTCAGTATTGGCGATACTGAGTTTGGAAAATTGGCATAACCAGAACTTAGTAGAAAATCCTATGTTGTGCATCCACAGAAATATAAAACCAATATGAAAATTTAAGAAAACGATACTGAAGATCAGCAAAGGTAATTGTTAAAACAATATGGTTTTAATAAAATAAGACAAAAGAACAGATTGTCATAGTAAAATATAAGTAATATCAATAATAATATAATTATGTATAACAAATACACCATGACTTAAAGATTAGACTGTGTTATTAATAAAGTTTTTAGTGCATCAGTGCGTGAGTAGACCTTACTAGTAGACAATTTTTGTTACTCCTAGTAACACGAGTAAGGCTTGTAGTTTTTACTAGTAACATTTTTAAGTCTGATAGTACTTCTAGTAACAGAAAATGGTCTACTAGTAGAGAATTTTGCTTCACTAGTAAAGTTCACTAGCATAGTTCACCATAAGATAATTACATGGACTCCAAACTTTAGTATGAGAGCTTAGCTACATCGATATCACTGATATCTATTTTATGTACGATCAGCTTTCCATAGCTGCCAGCATTATATGGATTTAATTTAGCAAATGCATGTTGTTACTCGTATTTTGTTTTGTGACTTCATATCGGTGACTATAAAGCTGACTGGACTTTCCTCTTATTGAAGTCGACCCTAAAAATGAGTTGTGCAACCCATAGTGATGTTGTAAACAGCTTTGTAATTTGCATTTAAAAGTAGAATGTAATAAAAATAGTATTAAGCAATACTCGGTAAATAAATCTTTTTTGAGTTATAGAATCTCAGCACAGGTTTGTGGATGACTTTTTTCTCCTTTAAGTTTTTTATTATTCAAGCGTTAAGACAGACTGACCTGCAGAGATTAATGACTGTATGTAATGGACTAATTCATATCCATTTAACTCATTATTAAGAGCTAAAGAGGTCTGAGGCTTGACAAATGAGCTTCATGTTTTCCCAGGCTCCCAAACCTCACCATCGGGACGGTGTGACCCATAACAAAAAGCGAGGATTCAATTAAGCAGGCAGTTCCACCGAGTTGATGATGTGATGCCTGACAGACTAATTTGATGTGTTTCTTAATGTGTTTTTTGAATAATTCGTCTCAGGGCCGCGTCTAAAGGGAGTGTGGGTGGTAAAGTAGCCGAGTTTGACACGGTGTGGGCATGCTGACTCAGATGTTTCATGAATAACAATATTTGAGGGAAATGAGTCGAGTCTGCCCCTCCTTGGCAGTGGATTTGAAGTTTTTAATGGAGTTATGTTTTCAAAGAGGAGTTGATGTAAAATAATGTATTCTATGTTATTATGCTGACTTAAAGACGAATAAGGGACCTTGGTTTATGTCAAGGGTTAAGTTTGTTTGAAGTAGAATGAATAGCCTTAATGGGATTTTATTATTCAGTTTCATTACACTAATCTTTGAACATTTGTTTTATAGCTGCTTACTGAAAGTCTCCAGTTAAGCATCACAGCGACTTGGAGACAGAAAGAGCTATAAACTTTGTAGTTTATAGCTCTGGAACAGTAAATAACGGCATCATCTGCACTTAACAGTGTAAGCTATTCAGCCAAGAGACTTTGTTTATATAAATTAAGTTTTTTAGGCATTGAAACAACTTAACATGTTTCTTCTCACTGTATGACCATTTGTAAATGCAATGTTGAAACTGATATGATGAAGAGATGACAGTTCTAATGATACATTAAAATATTATTTACTGTGAAAAACACTAACAGTAAAATGTCCATTTACCACAAGATTATCTGTTGGATATGTCCAGTCTAAATGGGGAGTAATAATTTGATTTAGGTATCTTAAACGGGAGCATTTCCTCCACTCTCAGTGTCCTGTAAAGTATCAAAAGCCTGTTGTTAGAGACTGAGAGCTCGGTGCTACCAAAGAGAGGAAAAAGATTAACAGCATCATTATGAGTGAGACACCGTAGATGTTATAATATCTAATTTTGCATTAAATTAAAGCTGTAACTTTCTTGATCAAGCCTATCTTGCCATTTGTGAGTGCACTTCTAAATTAACTGATTGGAAAACGTCGATGCTAATACTTGGCTGAAGGAATTACATCAAGAAAAATCACAAAGAATGTCATGTTTGGCAACCACAAGACAATCTTTAGTCTGAACTGGAGTTACATTTTGTTTAAACTTAAATAATAAAGAGACATCATTTTACTTCGAGGTCTCAGGAGGTACGAGGAGCTGTCAGCTTTGAGTTTGTTAAAATGTAACAATTTGTTTTTGTAAGGATTTTTGCAAACTGAATGTATTCAGGCCCATTTTCTCCGGATTGTCTCTGCCAGAGAGGTCATATTTTTGCCTGTGTTTGTATGATTATGATAAGATTATGCTAAAACTACCAATCAATTTTTATGTGTAGAGTGCCAATTCGCAGCAAGTGTTATCTCAAGACTCTTTATAGTAAAGCAGGAGAGAGCCATACCAGTTTCGGAGTGTTGACAGCTTTCCACAGAAGTAGTGCTGGGGTTGTGGGTAAATTCATGGATGTCCAGACTATAAATCTGTCATCATCATAATTCTCTCTGCTGTATATAAATTTATTTGAAGTTACCCCCTGACTAAGTACAGGTCAGATTTTGCTGAAAGTCTTCAGGCGATGTTGGTACTGGCCCATCTTAAGAATGATCAAAGTTTGGTGCTGGAAGTATCCAGGAATATTTTCAATTGTTTCTTAACAATGCAAGAAGGACAGTTGTCCACATTTTCGCCAATAACTGAATAGATTTGGATGACATTTTTGGGGAATGTTGGTCATGATATTGGAGAAAAGTGCTTTGATTTTGGTGCTGGTCTGGACGACCTCAATTAGTGAACAATATTGTTTTTGTCTAATAACCGTCTAACTAAAAATGAGATCAATATGATTCTGAGTGCTAGGGTTGGGTTTTCTTCCCAGCCTCTTCCTCATTATTGCTTATAAGTCTAACAGCAATATGGCGGAGGATTGCTGTCTCCAAATGACGTCGAGATCTTTTTTGACTAATTTTCACCGATACCAATATTTCAGGTCAAGACCACAAGCTCTGTGCTCACTAAAAATGCTTTCAGTGTTACAGCATATTATCACATGAACAGATGTAAAACAGAAAACAGCTTTTAACTCTTGCAAAAATGAAACCCTCGATATTTAAATGTACCCATGCAGTGATAGGAAGGTGCATCAATTATTAACATTTGTATGTTTTGTCGATATTCCAGCCGATATGTGTGGCCTATATATCTGCAGATACCAATATCAAACTGATAATATCATGCATCCCTAGATGAAACCCATTAATACTGATTATATTGGTGGAATCAATGCACATGGGTGGGAGAACACATGGTATTTGCTAGATTGTAGAAAAGTGTGAATCACATAAACTTCCTGAAGAAAATAAGGCACTATGAACTGTTTTACTCATTCGTACATTCAAGTGAACCTTACCAGCAATCTGGTCTCCTCCCCCTTTGAGGTACAGCCTTTTCAGCCACTTCACTGACTATTGCCAAGTACAAGATACAACCCAGCTTAAAAAAATACAGAACCGTCACTTCTTGTATCACAAACTGACTGAGGCCCCATCCACACGAAGCCAAACCGAGGTCTAAACGCATACGTTTTTTGCCGAATCTGCGTATCATCCATACTAAGACGGTGTTTTGGGGGGGTGATCACTTTTGAAACCAGGTTCCAGAGTGGAAAGATTTTGAAATGCTGTATACGCAGCTCCGTGATTACTGGCTCTCCGCAAGTTTTCAGATACGCTTATGTCATAGTTTCATATCTTCATTGACATGGATGCGCCACACGCGGCAACGACAATGGCGGCGTACGTGAAGCATATGTGCTGATGAAGCTAGTGACCCTACTATCCCTGTTGAAGCAAAATCTCTTTCTTCTCAATCACCACCGAGTTGAACAAACAATTATCGAGGACACATTACGTTGGTCTCTGTTTACAATCTCTGTGCATGCCCACTGTTTTTTCGTCTGTTTCCGCTTGTTTCCGTCATATCGTTACAGCGCCCCTAGAGGTCTGGCATGTGTTTTACAGTGTTTTGAAGCGTATCAAGTGCATTCATGTAGACACACACATTTTCTGAGACGCCTTCGTCTTTATGACAATCGTTTTGGAAACTGTTAAGCGTTTTGTCTTTGTGTGGATGGGGCCTTAAAGTTGTTGACATATGGGGGCTCATTGGGAAGCTTTGTTTATGTCTGTTATTCTTTAGAATTCTGGCATTTGTTCCCTTCCGAAATAAAAACAATAAGATATATTGCCATTCATTTTTGATTAAAGATGAACTAGCTCTGCCATAAGATACAGTATTTGAGCACTGCAGCTGACTCCGGTGGATGAATCACACTTATATAGCGTATATCACTCTCGAACTGTTCCTCTAAACCCTATAACCAAAACCAGAACCCTTAACCCAGCCTTTAAGTCATACTAAGACCCCTCTCTCAGCCCTCTATCTTTCCTTTATCTCTCTACTTCCTCTCCATAACCCCACCCCCTCCAACCCCCACCCTCCAGCGCTGTATTAGTGCAGGCTTCATCTAACGCTGTGATGCTAACAGCCTATTCTCCTTGCTCATCCTCCCCTGACCGAGCGCTTAGCCCGCAGCGCTAGCAGCACTTTACTCAGGGTACACTAACAGAGGCGCTCCACAGCCTTCCTCACCCTCTCCTCATCTCTTTGTACTCTCCACATGGGTGCTGCCTTTTACCGAGCCTCATACGTCTGTCCGTCTATCTGCCACTCTCAATCTCTTATCTCTGCTTTGAGGCGAGTGCTGGCATATATCAGCTGGCATTATAGATGCCTGGGCCAGTGTGTATGTCCATCCAGGTTGGTGTGCACTCTAATGGCAGCTCCTGTGTCTCCTTAAATGCCAGATACAGGAAGCCAGGAGGGATGATTAAATGAATATCAAAGATGGTATCAGTTCTTTAGTCATGCTGCACATCACTGTCAAACGGGAGTTGAAGATCTGAGTCATTTTTTCTTTGACTACATGACAAAGCTAACTTAAGGCTGCATGACCAACGGACATAACATTCTGTCTTCTGAGACCTTTTTAGGACTTAACCAAAAATAGTGGGCATATGTCACAAAAGAATGTGATGTAATAATATGTATTATAGCTATCAGCAAAGAAAATACAGTGCAGTACAGGTATTATCACATATTCTGATTGATTCAGTTTCTGTTAAATTCTGATTATAAAGATTTCAGTATCAATGACTTTACAGCATTAAGTGCCAAATCACAGGATGCAAGTTTTTATTTTTGCCTTTATAATAGATTTCTTGTTTTTTTTTAATGAAGAATGTTTTGAGATGTGGTCAGAGACAGTGTTACAGTGACACTAATTTAATACTATAATGATGTATGTGATGAGTACTGGCCATGTAAAGGATTACAGTTCCTTAAACAACGTCAATATGACAGTAATTAATCAAAGTATTGCAGTATAGTCACTGCATTCTGTTACTTTTTGTCCTCAATGGACTGTTATCATGCTTACATATTTAAGTGAAAACAATGTAAATGATTATTCCAATATTTTGCACATTCACCAATATGTACAAGATAGACAGAAAACTAGAAGAGAGCACAAACCTCTGCCAAGGCATTGCCAACATTGCTGGTAAATTATTGTCAAAAATAAAAAAAACTGCTCAATCTCACACTTTTAAGAAATCACTTAAAAATTCCTTGATCCAAATCTGGATTGTTCCTGAAGTAAGCAGTGACGTCCCTGAAAAAGATGTCTCTTGGATGGCAGCATGTGGCCTTAATGAAGCCTTCACAGATGTGCAGGTTACCCATGCCATGGGCACTAACCCCCCCCATACCATCACAGGTGCTGTCTTTTGACCTTTGCTCTGATGACAGTCTGGATGGTCCTTTTCCTCTTTAGCCTGGAGGACACCACGTCCATGATGTCCAAAAACACTCTGAAATGTGGAATCAGACCACAGCAGACTTTTCCACTTTGCCTCAGTCCATCTCAGATGAGCTCGGTCCAGAGAAGCCGGCGGTGTTTCTGGGTGTTGTTGATATTTGTCTTTGTCTTTGCATGGTAGAGTTTGACCTTGTAGATGTATGGCTGAACTGTGTTACCTGACGATGGTTTTCTGAAGTGTTCCTGAGCCCACGTGCTGATGTCCTTTACTGAATGATGCTGCTTTATAATGCAGTGCTGCCTAAAGGAATCAAAGGTCACAGGCATTCAATGTTGTTTTTTGGCCTTGCCACTTGTGCAGAAATTTCTTCTGGTTCACTCTCTTCATCCTTTCTTATGAATGATCGATGCTCCATTACACTGAATCATTACTCTTACCTGTTCCAAAATAACCCATTGACCTGTGGAATATTCAAGCAGATTTTGTTTTTATCCTCAACTTTTCCAGTCTTTTTCTGCCCCTATAGTGGCTTTCTTCTTATATTTTGCAAACATCAAATTTAAAACAAGTGAATACTTGGCAAAAAGCCTAAGTTTGAACTTTAAATATCTTGTCTTGTAGGGTATTTAATTGAATATGGTTTGAAAAGAATTTGCAAATCATCGTGTTGTTTTTATATGTGTTACACAAAGTCCCAGTTTCATTGGAACTGGGGTTTTTATTCTGTTTAAAAATACATATAGCTTTTATTAAAAGTGCTAAGTAATAAAGTGAACACAAGTTTTGGTCAGTTTAACCTAAAATCGAGCTTAATTATGAGCTCAACCCACTCATTTCTGTTTTGCTATAACAAAGATAAATACATAGATTCTTTATTGTCATTTAAAATATACACCACAGGTGCACAGGTGAACAAAATTTCATTGCAAATGGCTCAGATAGCAACACTTAAGGCACAAGTACTTAAAATTAAAACCCAGAAGGTATAAAAACAGATATAAAACACTAAAAGTGATAAATATATAAAAATGTATAAAACTAAACCAGTAAACTGAGAAAAACAGAGTAAAGTGTTGGAGGAGTAAGAATAAAACAGCATTATAGTACTGAGCTATTCAGAAATTACAGCAGAATACAACTGGATTATTTCATTGAATTATTACCAATTTTGCAGAAAATTTTCAATAACTTATTACTTTATTTTGAAAAATAAAAGCGACACTAATCCATGGATTTCATGAAAATTATTTTCTTTATTATGGATTTTATAGATTTTGCATCACACTTTCTTATTTTCTTAAATGTATTGATTACATTTCCCTTAACAATGTGTGGAAAAATCAGACTATAATAATTAAGTGATAATATAATATAAGATATTATATAAGATATCACCCTGACTGCCTTTTCTTTGTAACTGTTTGTTTAAATAAGAGAACTTAATGTTTTGTTGGTACTTGTGGAGTATTGAGCTTCTGTGGCAATGAGTGGTACAAATCTTGACTGAGAGACGAAGAGACATTTGCATTGTTTACTGTCAGGTCGATGTTTACTGCGTCACAGCTCTGCTACTGAGCAGACCTGACTGAACTGACTCTGGATTTTACCTAATCATCATGTGACCCTTCACTACACCTGGAGTCTTGGATGGCGTGTGCGCGAGTGCGTGTTGTGATGTTACCCTCAGCGGAGATTTTTCACACAAGCACCGAGACACACTCTCCCAAGGAAATAGGCCAACGCATAGAGACACACACACAAACACACAAGAGGCACTTCATGGACGGTATTCCAGCTGACCCGGCCTGGCATGTGAGGCTTAAAAGAAACAAGACAAAGGTTGATGGAAGGGACCGCCCTCCACCAATCACAGCTCCCTATTTATTGTGCACACACGCTGGGCTCTGAGCGCTGTATCACTGTCCCTGGTTGCATATCGATTAGTCATGCCTGGCTGCTGTCATGTGCAGGAGTCCAGGGAAGCCCCTAATTGGCTAGTCCTGGAAAAGAGAGAGGGAGAGTTGAAGTGAGAGAGGAAGGGATAGACAGTGAGGGAGGGAGGCAGCTTAAAAAGATGAGGGAGGCTGAGAAAGAAGATGTAGTCTTATATCAAATCATGATATCTTGAGGACAAAACAAGACAAGACTCAGGATGGATGATGAAAAAATTGGACTCGCTGGGAACTTAATTTTTGGAAAGAAGATGGAATTCAAAGTGGAAATCTGATTCAAGAGCACAACAGTTTTACTTTTTCCAACCTCCCATTTGGAATATAGATAGAGCTGCATCATATTAAAGCACGTTGAACACAAAGCCAGTCTTCAGGACAAAGAAGGTGAGTCCAACAAGTTACCCGAAGCGATTGACTTCTGAAGTGGAGCTGAAATAAGAAAGACAAATCTTCCAATTGGATGCTCACATCCTCGAAGGAATCCAGGGATGAAGCAGAACTGAAAGGATACCTAACTTGTCCTAGTTGCTCCTGCCCCATCCTCTTCCTTTTATCCTACCTTGCAACCCCAAAGGATGGAAAAAGGGTCAACGTTCTCCCTAAGGGCCGAAAGCTAAGAAGCCGAGTTTGGTGGTTTTGCTCTTAAGGAGGATGCTCTGCTTTTAAGGACTGGCCGATGCTCCAGTTTGTTGTGGGAAGAACTGGAAACCATGCCCACAAGAAGAGGATTATACCTTAATCATCTAATAATCTTGTGATGCTAATGCTTTTTGGCATGCTGATATAAAAAAGGAAAAAGGCAGGAATACCAGCTTTATGCTAGGTGAAAAGGAGGCTGGGTTGTTCCAGAGAGGCGTGACCTACATTACTCCAGCACAACTGATTCGAAGGAGCTACTCCCATTTGGCATTTCATTTGAAAGATGATCAGGTGAGAGTGACATAGAAGGATTAAAGTGGACTCCTTGGGACTTTGTCTTAGTATCTATCACCATGACCACTTATTTCCACAGCCATGAGTTCTGCTGTAGCCCCAAGAAGCCTAGCAGTAGCTCCACTAAGAGTAAATCAGGCAAAGGTAAAGGCAAATCAGGGAAGGGCCACTCTCATTCCAAACATAACCAGAGCTTACTGCAAATACAAAAGCCCAACCACCAGCTGCAGCTCTCACCGCTGCATTCACCAAACCACCATTCGCCAAATCATGGCTGCCATTCGCCAAAGCATCTGCTCCCTTCCCCTTCTCCGAGTTACTACCACATCGCTCCACCATCTCCCACTCGTCAGGTAGCTCCGCCGTCGCCAACTTTTCAGCTGTCTCCGCCTACGCCACCCCTCTTGCAGCACTCACCAAGCCACCACCAGCTTCACGCATCGCCGAGCCACCACCAGCTTCCACACATCTGTCAAAACCAGCTACAGTGCCATCGTCAGGCCTCACAAAGTCACATGCTTTCCTCGCAATCCACACACCAACTCTTCCACCACCAGCACCAGCAGCCCCAACAGCAGATGCACCTCCATTCACCGAGCCACCACTCGTTGTTTGAGCAGTGCCACCACCACCAGCACTACCCGCCCCCGCTTCCTCATGCCTCCCAGTCACTGTCGATCCACCCTTTTCACTCCCCGCAGCTTCCGCTTTGTGCAGCACTGGGTGGATATGGCTGGAACACACTTCCAACCAACTTGGTCAACAGGAGCTCCAGAGGGAAGTTTCCAAATCTGTGGGACAGTGTTAGTAAGAGTCCTACAAAAAACAAATCCAAAGGCAGGGTTACAAACAAACCGTGGCCCATTGACACACATATCTGGACCTCCCATCCAATGGAAACTGCTCTACTGCACCATTTTGCACCAATACAGGCTCATGTGCAGGTAAGACTGGAGATCATTGCAGTGGTCCTCAACTATATTTGAACAACATTTCTTCATTTTTGCATGAATGAATGTCAGTTTGGGGTCGGTTTGGTCCCTTAAACAAGTTAAATAATCTTTAACCATGATACGTTTACGTTTTTGTTTACTTTTTATTTGATTGAGATTATTTTTTGTGTTAAACCTCTAGCAGGTACTAGCAAGAAGGTTTCTGGTTTGGACCCTGTGTAGGTCAAGGCCTTTATTTGAAGGAGTTTGCATGTTTGCAGGCTCCCTCTTGCTGATTAAAAAAGCATTCTCATTACTGTTATTGGTGACTGGAAATTGCCCTTAGGTGTGGGTGAGTGTGTGAATGATTGTCTGTCTCCCTTTGTGGCCTTGGGATTGGCTGGAGACAGGTTCAGAGTACACTTACCTTTTGCCCAATGTAAGCTGGGATAGGCTGCAGCCCCTCGCGACCCCAAAGGGACAAAGGAAACAGATTATGGATGGATGAGTAGATGTCAAACCTCTTCCAAATCCCCAAGTTTATGTATCAGAGTGCTGGTAATCACAACACAGTGCCACCCCATGGCAGTGGTCCCCAACTTATTTCCATCAATCAGTTAATTAATCTTTATTTGTATAGTGCAAAATTCATAGCAAGTGTTATCTCAAGACACTTTGCAATAGAGCATAAAACTCTCCATTTTATGGAGATACATCTATGTATAGTTACATACATACATATATAAAATACACATAAACATATATATACAAATACATACATCCAACACCCAACATGAATCCATATAGCCAATCATGAATCCCTCCACCATGGTGACAAGAAAAACCTGTTAAGCAGCAGGAAATCTTGAATGTGGATCACAGTCTCAATTTTCGTGAAACGCCCCACCCCCATATTTGTACCAAAAAAGGTAGAGCCCTCCTCAATACCTATAAACTACTGAAAGTGGTTTATTTCTGTCAAAACTCAACATTCTTTACATATTTCATTATACATATTCATAAAACTCTTGATTTTTTGGGGTTTTTACACAGCATTATGAACAGCCCTTTGTATATATTTACCTTTATTTAACCAGGTTAAACCTCATTGAGATTGAAATCATTTTGCAAGAGTTTCTTAGCCAAGACAGCAGAATATTCAACAGTTTTAGACACATGTGATCATCAAACACATAAAACAAGACAGTCAATTTTGCTAAAAATTGCCCGTGTGAGAAAAGTAAAACATCTGCAGCCAGATGTGTCCACCTACAAGTTTCTCAACATCGTCTTAAAAATGATGCCAGATCTCAAAGTTTCAGGAGATTTTGTAGTCTATCCAAGTCTGTGGAGGGCAAACCTGAATGCCTTTTCTCCCAGCTCAGTTCTTAATCCCATACAAGGCCCCGGACCACAGGTTGGGAAGCAGGGCTTGATAGCAAACTCTACTTAAAAACAAAATAAAATTGTCCTATTTTTTTATTCAAGCATCATGTTGTAGTGATAACTATCAAGGCTTTAGATTAATTTGTTTCCCATCATTAGAAAATAAGAGGGTACATTTTTCATTCACTCGTTCAAGTGGATAATCAGGGACCTGCTGCTGCCATCAGAAAGCAGGTTTGGGTTTAATGTTTATTTGTTTGCACCAGTGACACTAACTTCCTTTAACTTGTCTTGTCAAAATGATATTTCTAGGCACATAAATAAATGCAAAAATGTATTAAAATAAATAAAGGATGATGGAAATTGTCTAGATGTGCTTTAACACCAAAGACCAGAACAAAGAGCAGTGTGTTAGTGCATTCGGAAAAGGTCCACTTCAACTCCCCCAATTTAAAAGAGCATATGGCAAGTCCCCCAAATAATGAGCAAAACAAAGAATACAGTATGCCAGCTGTTGTTTATTAATTTTCTGTGATTATTGTGCTGCTGCTGCATCTGCTCCAGGCCCCCTGGATCAGAGTTAGCATGTAGCGATAGTCTGATTAGTCTGATTACAGCGGCTGTCCTGATTCGATTAGAGCCACGCTCCATCTTATTAACTCATTAGTCAAATGGAGTTTTATAGCACATTAGGACGGCAGAGGGAAGTGGAAGAAGAGTGGAGCTATTAAAGACGGGAAGTGCAGTTTTCACCTCTCAGTACCGGCTTCTGTTTATTATATTATGACACTGCAGTAGTTTTGACCATTTATATCATATAAAACACCTTCTTTCTCTTTTTAGTTTGCTACTTTGTATGCATATCCAATTTTTTGCTGCTCCGTGGTTGCTAAAACGTGATTATTTTCCTGTCCAAGTCATCTTTGGTTTTACAGCAGCTAGTTAGCTTAGTGAAATGCTCTTGTTTTGCTGAGGTCAGTTGGCCATTACTTTTTTTGAGGAGTGCTCCCAGCCAGTTCAACCTATTTTCCAAATGTTGCAAGTATATTTGTGCGATTTAGGAAGTGTGCAGGAGAGTTATTTTACTTTAAGCCTGCCTGACCGTTTTTTTCCTAAGATCTGTGCAACATTTATTGCAAGACAGTGCCCAAATAAATTTATGATGCTATTTGAATTTATTTTCATTTTAAATGTATTCCTCCCCTTCTGCATTCAGTGCTGCTTCTACCTCAACACCTAACTTCCCATGCCTTCGCTTAAATGAATGAAAAAACTGCTCCTTCATGTTAAGCAGGAATTCCTGATATCTTTTCATCCAATCACTACACAGAAACACACACATACAAGCACATATTTGTACTCATCTTAATCCTGCCCAGAGAAATGAGAATTTTACTGAAAGCTGCTGTCCGTCTCTTTGTTTGATGAGACAAACCGCAGATAGTCTGGATCTTTTTCTAAGCCGTGCTGTGCCGGGCTGAACCAGGACATAATGCCATGGTAACAAAGCTGCTGTAACAACAATTATGTAACAGCCAGCAATCACTTGAATGGAGCAGCAGAAGTGGTTCGTATATGGATGATGTGTGTTTGTGTGTAAGAGGCTTGTTTTGTTTATCTTTGCACGTTTGTTCTTTTGGCCCTTTTTCATGTAACACACACATCTTCGAGCGCTGACACACTCACATTGATGTTACATAAGCGTACGGTCTGACATGCCGTGTCGATGGAATCACCAGCTGACGAACACGCTGGATTTGTCCCTCTGTGAATGACACACACAGACTCACACACAGGAGTTCTGAACTGTGCTGTTTAAGTCTCAAAGAGTCAGGTAGAGTTCAGATAGGTGTCAGGTAAAGCTGTAGTTCATTGTTTTTTTTTAAAGTGGATTTAGCATCAGTAAATAAAGTTGCCAACAAAGCAACTTACCAGTGGGTACTGGTTTCAAATGTAAGATGGTAGCAGTCAAATGAGCCATGAAAAGGCCTCGTTATTTCCCCTCTTTTAGTGTAAAACTTAACAAAAAACTATTTTGGCTCGACAAGAAGCTAAACTAAGATCCTTTACTGAAAAAAACAACAAACACTAACTTCACTTAAGCAAAACAAATTTTGACAAAAGTGATTATGACATGCTGTCAGTCATAGAAGATGTCTTTATGCATATCTATCTTTATTTTTTGTCGACTCTTTTGGAGTTAAAATGTAAAACATTGTCACACTTTCCAGTGCGACTTTTGATCAGCACGTCTATGTAGCTAGTGTTAGGGATACAGTCTCTTAGACATAGTTTTAACTACTTACGTGTTGAATCTATGGTAACACTGCAAAGTGTAAATATTGCTAAACACTCAAAATAATAATTCAGTGGAAGAACATGTTTTTGTTGCTGTACCTATATTCAACCTAAGTAGCCATGTAAAGTCAGCATATTTTGATGGATGCATTTGAACAGCATACACATTAGGAGGTGAAACTTAATTTTAAGGACTTCACTCTGGAGTCTGATATGTAGTTAGACACCATTCTTTTGACTGTATGTGCAGTAACAAGGAAGAGATGACAGAGATTGCCCACCGCTAATTAGGTTAGCTGGGAGTCTATGGGTATTGTTAGCCTTATCATCTTAATAGAGTTTAGAGTTGCTAAAGGTTTTATCTGATGACTTTAGACAGACTGTGTCTTTTTCCTCAATTTTAGGGATGCATGATGATGAATTTGCAGATAGTCGGATATATGTTTCATATCTCAATAGTTTTTAACTCATTATTGCCGATACTGATACCAAAAATCTTCATCAAGAAGCTTAAGTCTTAACTTTACATATTTGACTTGTTGCTTTCAATGTGACAGTTTATGTTTGTAATGTAAAATAAGACAACATTCACTTCTGAAAAAATGTAACTGTTGATTGTTAAATGTCCCCACTCTGTGATGATGAGGTGAAGCATTCTGGTACATTTGTGTATTTAGCAGATATTGCAGCTGAAAGGTGGGGTGTATATGGCCAATATATGTACTTTAAATGATGGCGAAAAATCCAGTATCTGTTGATGCTAATACTGTGCCAATAACATCATGCATCCATAAATAATATGGCTGAAATTTTTATTAAACCAAAGATACTTCAGATTAACTTAGGGATGCACAATACTATCGATTTGATATCGGTATCGGCTGATATCAGCCTAAAACAACGGTCGGCAACTAACGGCCCGCGGTCCAAAACTGGCTGGTCTCCAATAATATCTGGCCAGCGAGATGAAATTGAAAATCTGATTTAAAAGGGCAGGGACGTGCTGGCCATCCGGGAAACCGGAAAAGGTCCCGAACAGCCGGCACACCTAGACGGCCGGCAACCGCAGCGTGTGCCACTGAAAATATCAATCAGCAGCCGCCCCCAGTCGGACAAACACAAGCCACCACAATCGCGAACATCACGGCCATGCAGCTGACAAAATTAGACAGCCGCAGCGCGGTGGCTTGTGTTCGTCCGACTGAGGGAGGCTGAAAATACCAAGCAGCCGATATAGAAGTCAGCCGATATAGAAATTTTTGCAGATATTTACACCTGATATATCAGCCACATATATTGGCTGGAATATTGGTAGATTATACAAATGTTCAAAATTCTCATAACTGTATGGGTACATTAATATATCGAAGGTTTCTTTTTCGAAAGAGTTAAAAGCTATTTTCTTGTTTTACATCTGTTCATGCAATAATATGCTGTAACACTGAAAGAAACAAGTCCATTTTTATTAAGCACAGAGCTCTTGACCTGAAATATCGTTATCGGTATTGGAGATACTGAATTAAAAAAATCAGCATATCAAATATCTGCAAAAATCCAGTATTGTGCATCCCTGAAATTAACTGCTTTATTCACTCTAAAACATCTGCAACAATAAACTTGCACACAAAAGCACAGGCACAGATCCCAACAGCTGCAGCAAACAGCCCCTCACTGTCTCCTCAGCACTGTGGCACCCCCACCGCCTCCACTCTCATTTCTCTTCTCTCGCTGTCGGTTCATAATCTTTGTAACTCTGTGTCTGTGAGTTTGTGTGCAGCTGTCTGCCCCTTATTCTGTTGTTGAGCGGACAGATCGGGCTCCTCCCCCTGCACCTATAATCCCCCCTGATCTCTTCTCTCTCCCTTTCTGTTCCCATGTGGGATCAAACATCCTGTCAGCTTGACTGACAGACAGTTGGACATGTGGTGAAGAGAGGGAGAGAGTGTGAAAGGGAGGATGAGGGAGGCAGAGATTAGAGTAGAGGGATAGTTGTATTGCTGCTCTGTTGCACATTGTTGCAGTGTAGTGTAGCCTGGGTGGACTGTCCTGTCCGTTTGCTTACTAGTTTGACGTCTGATTTGCTTGATTGTGAACTTTTTCTCATTTTTTTGGGCTTCATAACGAGAGCAGGAGCTTCCACACGGGCTGGTTTGCTGGTTTAGGAGGACCAGAGCTGCAGACGCTGGACTATAAGCTTGTACTCTCTGGGGTAGAAAATGATTGCAGGCTGGGAGGAAAGCAAAATTTAAGTGTAGGGCGATAAGATGGGTGCTCCTTTTGCACACACAAGAAGAAAAGCACACATTTTCTCTGCTGTTTAGCCACCACTTGAAGGTTTGTCATTTGTTGTGCGAGCTTAGGAAGCAGGACAGAAGATAATGTTGATCATCTGCTGCTGCTTTAGCCCGAGCAGTGCCGTGCTGGGCTTATCCGGGCCGTAATGCTGCTGGAATGAGAGCACAATCTAAGATGTAAAAGTTAATGTGATGCAGTGCTGAATTGCAAAGAGTACTTTTTCACAGCTGCGTTTAGGTGACCGTGCTGTTCTTGAAGTGTAGTACAGTAGTATTACATTCTCAGGGCTGTGCAGTATGTCATGCGGTGTATGCAGTCGCTCCGTGGTGGTAATCTGTAGCAGATGTACTCAACATGCTGTACCAAAACATGAGACGAGTAAGTCCCTGTTTTTGTAGGTCCAACATGATTATCAGTGCTGCTGACGTGCAGTAACGCTGCTCTTCTCTCTCTTTGCAGGCCAACCCCCCTCCAGTGGTGGTCAACACAGACAGCGTCGACACCCCCCCATATGTGAGTACTGCTCAACATCAGGCCTGTCATGACAAACACAAAGACATGTTTGGAGGCTTAGCATTGAGTTTTGTCTTCACCAGGGCTCAGTAAATCTTGAAAACATCATGATTTCACAAATATGCTTAAAAAAATAAATAAATGAACTTCATATGAGCAATAACCGAATTCAATCAGTCAAATAGATTTTTATACTGCCTAAGTCTGTATTAAGACAAAAATATGATGTGAATTCAGCACATAGCTCATTTTTGTGGTAAAGATATAAGGTACAATGAAATTATCAAAAGTACAAGGAGAGACATTTGCCAAGGCATTTTTTGTAAATACTGCCTTATGTTAACAAATTACAAAGAAAATTCCTGGACCTTTGCACAGTTTTGGTTATCGCCAAATTATAATCTCTGTTTCCTTGCACCATTGCCCAAAACTTCCTTAAAATTTCATCTAAATCTGTTGAGAGCTTTTAGTGCTATAGGCAAAAATGTGGAAAACTGCTAAGTCGCACTAACCACAAATGCCTTAAAAGTTTCCAGGATCTGCATCACCACCAAAATCCACTTACCTCTGTCTTGTTCCTTGACCAACATTCCCTGAAAATGTCATCAAAGTTGATTGAGAACTTTAAGAGTTATCTCAACCACAGATGGATGATAAAAAAAAAAGCTGCCATTAGGCAAGAGGTGGTGTACACCCTGGAATGGTCATCAGCCAATCACAGGGCTGACATACAGAGACAGACGACCATTTACAGACACACTCACACTGAACACCCACAGAAAGCAGTGCCTGCACAAGGAGAACAAGTAAAATCACATCAAACTAGATGAATGATCCAGGATCAATAAGGCACCAGAAGGATTTTAAAATGTTTATATGTTTATTTTAAATTAGAATTATTCCCGAAGCATGTTTGTATCACCTCTAAATTGGCCAAATTAATCTGACAGTGGCTATTTGCTTACTTGAGTTTCATGTAAAGCATGAAAATAGTTGAAGATGATGGCCCCAACACTCAGGCCTGTATTATTGTACATTTTATTTCAGCTTAATGTAGCCCACAGTTGAATTAGCCAGAAGTGCACAGTCACATTTGCAGGTGTCCACATTGCTGGTGCCTACACATCAACCTAACAAAACCTAAGTGTGCTTCTACCACTGTTACATCATACTGCACCTGAGGGAACTGCAGTCAAACAAACTTAAACGTCTTTGTTGATGCAAAAGGAAAAATGAACTTTTATTTCAGCATCCATTATCAGGACACAGCTCAACCTGTCTTAAGTATTGAAAGTTGAGTTCCTCTAGTGACAGAACTCTCTTAGTGAGCAACACAGTATCTCTGAAATGTCAACAGTCTCATCGCCATCGCAGTTTGTTAGTCGGTAAATGAAGGGGTAGGGGTGCTGTTGGGTTATCACAGTCTTGATTAATCTACAAGGGCTAAAAGGCACCAATTAACTTAAATGATTAGTAAACTGTGCAATGTCAACCTGTGCAAAAAGAAATACCATAAAAAATAAACTACCCTATTTGTAAAAAGTTAAATACAGATGTTCTTTAAAAGTTATTCAACAAAAAAAGTTCCCTATTTACAATGGATATTTCAACGTGCTGTTAGCAGTCTTTTTATTGAGCAACAGCCAAGGCTTTTTTTTCTTATCACTATAAAGATAAGCTTCATCATTGCTAACAATGGTGATTCAACCTGAGCCTTATTTGAAAATACTTTAATGTACCTTAAAATCCAACTCTGAACATTACTAGACCGTATATATTCAAACTATGTATTCAACCCACTGAATGATATAAATATTTAAGTTTGCAACTGAATGACGAAAGCTTCTTTTTTGTATCACCTCACTGCACTGTCATGTTGAAATGTAAGCATATGGTTAGTATTTATGGTTCTTGGTTCTGCTGAAGTCCTCTAAGGTTCCTGGACCAGGTCAGATGTGGATAAATTACACAGATTCACATAAATGTCAGCAGGCTTGAACCTTGAGTTCTGACCTTTGGTGTCTGGAGAAGCTTCATGTTGTCAGTGCAGGCCAGGCGTATTCACATACTTTTCTTCATATGGGCAGGATTTTAAAGAAAAGGAGCTGATCTTAGAAACCACTGGTACCTTAAATCTAAAGCTGGAGACTTAAATCTTCTAAAAATGCATTGTTTTCATCTTACATACTGGATCATAATAAAAGATAAATGCCTGTGACTGACATCTACAGAATAAAACGTATACTCTTAAAAAAAAACGTGGTAAATAGTTGGTAAAACACAAATATTGTTTACCTTAAAATATTTTTTTCTTGTTTCATTGAGGAGGACTTAACTAAATTGTGCAACAGCTTTGATTAAAGTGAATGAATGTTATGAATCATGAGCTGGGTTTTCATTACATTTTTTCGCAAAATAAAAGCCATATTCCTAAAATTTCGACAAAGTATATTTGAACGTGTTTCCATTGAAGGTTGTTCTAGGCAGGAGTGTCGTAACTCTCGTGAAATATCATCCCGCGCGATTTCACTGCAGGAAGATGGACGGATGAATATGCCAAGGCTTGTTGAGCACTTTCTTCCTCATTTCCGTTTCTATCTCCTTATAACACTCTGCATTCCTCTGTTGTTTGCTGTCTAGTATGGCAGTTGTGTTTTTCTCGAGAATAATGGCAAGAAAAGTCTCCGTCTCCTCCTCTGGTCAAACGTGCCGCGCCATGTTTACTCCGAGAGAAGTGATCATGTGACCAGGTACGTCGCGTCCTGTGACGTATAATTGCGGAAAAAGTGTTTCCATTGCGCTTTTGTGACATATTTGAATATCGAAACGTCTGAAAAACCACCTCATGAAAGCGTAAAAACTTTTTTGGTGATATTTTAGTGCTTTTTCGAAATTCAGGTGTTTCCATTACCAGTTTTTTATTGCACTATTTACATTTTGCGCATATCCAAGGGTAATGGAAACGCACTTATAGAGTGTTTCTATGTTTAATGTATTAAAAGGCCAGCCTGAGCTTATCTTAGGTGGTATTCAGACCTGGACTGTTTGGTAAAAAAAAAAAAAGTAATGTTACTCAATATCTATTATTCTCCCTCTGCGTAAGATCATGTAGAAGTCACAATGTGCAGGGAATGATAGATAGATAGATAGATATAGATAGATAGATAGATAGATAGATAGATAGTGGTTCGTGGTTCTCCGGTGCAGGTCTGAATACAAACCAAGGTCCATCCAAACTAACTACAGGATATATGCGCCTTTTGGGCCTATAAAGCCACTGTAGCCAAGCATTGTGGGAAAAATTATCCCTGCTGCTAATGCTACAAGCTACATGCTACAATGAGCCGTGGACATACATGGGGCAACGAGGAGACACTGTGCCTCCAGGATATTTGGGCAGAAGCCCACATTGTTCAACTTCTTGAAAAGACACACAAAAATGAGGTCGTATTCACAATGTTTAATGAGAAAATGAAGGAGAGGGGCTTCGAGCAGTCGCCCGCTGTGCCACGTCAAAGTGAAAAAACTTCAGGACACACAGAGCATAGCGTCTCCTTGCTGCGCGCATTCGTCTTCGCTGTTCCAAAATTTGAAACGGAGCGTTGTTAAGCTTGCTTTGAAGGAGCTGCTCTTGAAACTGAAAATGATTTTGCAGCTCTATTAAGAGCACAAACAGACAGACCACAGACCAGGAGAGCGGCATGTAGGACTTCCATGTTTACCTCCATTTCCGGGTCTGTACTCTGTGTGCCGCCCTTTGTCAGTGCTGTCCAATGAGAGCACCGATCGTCACACACGAGTATGTGTTTACAGAATATAGTCCACTTGCAAAAAGTACAATCTGAATACGAACCGCACCAAACGAAAAAAATAAAGTCCGCTTTTGGTCCGGACCAAACAAGTGGACCAAAGGACTTTTCTATTGGTAAAAAAAAAAGTAATGTTACTCAATATCTATTATTCTCCCTCTGCATAAGATCATGTAGAAGTCACAATGTGGGAATGATAGATAGATAGATAGATAGATAGATAGATAGATAGATAGATAGATAGATAGATAGATAGATAGATAGATAGATAGATAGATAGATAGATAGATAGATAGATACTTTATTGATCCTCATAGGGAAATTGTTGTATCCAGCAGCTCATATGAGACACATAAAAACCCATAAAAACATCATCGCACACATAAAACATCATCACATGTAAAAAACATTAAAAAGCCAACTAAATTAATCAAATTACTAGATTAGATTTAGTCTTTAATTGCAAAGAGGAGCGAGTGTAAGTCAGTGTGCACTGTGTTTTTGTGATGTAAAAACTTCCAAAAGTATAACTTTAACCATTACCATCAAGCCACCTGCAGGTCTTTTTTTTTTTTTTTTACTTTTTAATCTTGTCGCATATTAGAGACCAGAACCTGAAGATAAGAACTCACAACTGTGCACCACATAAGAGCTGCCACAAATAAGTTTAGCAGAGCAGACTTTTAGAGTCCATTACACTATTTACTACCACAAAAAGCTTCTCACCATCAACCTGAACTGCTGGATGACAAACACAGACCTCTCCAGAACAGCCTGCACCGTGACAGGAGGCGTGCAGGCTGATGCACTCTGTCAGAGAGGCAGAGGTCTGGGCCTGAAAGTTGTTTTTCTACAAGAATCATTCTGTTACATAAGTCTTATCAACCAGGCTGCCACCATGGCATGAATGTTGAATTGATGTGTTGTCTGTCACTGAAGGGACGACAGAGGAAGCATAACCACAGACAGTTCAGAGGTCAGCCTCTTGCATACCTCTGAAGTCTAAGCTACATTCACACACTGATGTTTTGGCCACTTTTTCAACATATAAAGAAACATCGAGTCACAAAGAACTGAGATTATGTCATTTAAGCAACACTGATGTTTGTTGTGTATGTAGAAAAGTTGTATTTAAATCTTTAACATTTTAGCCATCGCATTTTAAAACCCCAGGAAGAGTCAACCTCTGCTTACCATCACTACTCGCTGTCATGGCTGGAAGCTCTGTGGTGTTTGTTGAGTGATGTCACAATGCATTTGTACAAATTTCAGCAGTGTGAAGCAAAGGTTTGGCCAAGGATCCTCTAAGTTGAGTGCACAACTCGCGTGTTTCATCTAGGTTTATCCTGACGCACCAGATGGACTGTTCAGTTTATTTTACATTTTACTTGTTGATCTGAGAAAGAGCCCATAGAAAGTGTTTAGGCAGGGTAGAACCTTTTGGAAGCATATCCCGCGGGTGATTGGATGATTGTTCCGATGTTCAGTCAACTTTTAGCAATGTTTAATCATTCCAATCAAATTACTTAGTAGGTGGGAACTACTGCACTACAAAATGTGAGCAACTTTGTTAAACAAACTCTTGTCAAAACATGTCAGAAGTGGAGCGAAAATATCTATACTGTAGAAGTTTGTAGTGTCATTATTTAGGAATGTGGTCACGATTTGATAAATTGCTACTAAAGCTGTTAGCATCTATGCTAACCTCTGTTGCCTCGCTCGCAGCTTGTTCCTCCTACTACTTTAAAGGACTCTGATTGGACCGTCCTGCTTTGGGCTGCTCACAATTGTTGTAGATTGAAGTTTGGCAAGATGGATCCACCTGATTACAGACATTTAAACATGCTGATCCAGCTGCTGTGCAAGGTTATCAACATTTATAATCTATCTACAATTGGCAACGTCATAATCCACCAGCACATCGACATGCGTTGAACACGGCAGAATTGAGCCCATGCATGTAATTTCTAGGGCTGGGATGATTCACTTTTCTCCTGATTCGATTTTTCACTATTTTTAGGTGCCGATTTGATTTAAATTGCCATTCTACAATATTGCCGATTTTTGCAATCTTTACTTTGCTTTTTAACACCAGTGAAAAAGATGAACAATGATGATACCTACAGACTACATCAGGAAAAATACACATCACATGTGAGCCTTTTTTTAGACTTTATTTCACCATATATTTAAAAGTGTCTTATTAACACAGACTAAAATAAAGCATTTAAATTTGGTTAAAAAAAAAAAGATTTTTGACCAAAAAAAAAGATCTAAAAAATCCCAATACTTATGTGAATTGATTTTTTCCCACCCCTAGTACTTTCCCAAAATCTTGATAATTTCTCAATATGTTGGTGTTATCAGCTACAAAATGTTGATGTGTGAATGTTATTTTAAAGGGGAAGGAATTAAGCACTGACTGAGCTCCCTGCTGGGCCAGGCCCTGAAATACTAGACCTGAAAATAGTTAAAAGTCTTAAATGCTTAATAACAGCCACAAACAGCTTAGTTTTTTCTCATGTTTAAAGCAGCTTCATCCACACACATGAAATCTTGACTCGAAGGAACAAGGGTATAAAATCCCTTGTATGATACAGAGCTATATTTCAGCCCTTTTTGGTCTCCTTTCCCCCTAAAATATTCAGTTTTCTTTGTTCACATTCCTCCTCAATGAAATTGCACAATAGTTATTACAGCGTCCTGGATTTGGACAGAGCTCGGTCCAGAATTAGATGGATCCAGATGTCATTTCTCTGTTCGCCAGCTGCCACAGAGAATCTGTGTCTGTTGTTAGATAAGTTTATTATGTAATTACTGTGGAAATACTCCCCACTGAACTGCTGGGAATGTCACACAAAAAACAGATCTCACTCTAATATTCTGTTGAAATAATATCCTGGTGTTGTTTCTTCATGGAGCTCTAACTCAAGCTTAAGTGATACAGTATGTTTGTTTGTCATGGTTTCTAAAGCAGCTAGATGTATGTATGTTTTTAAAGCTTGATGCTGCGATGATGAAATTTTGTTGGCCAATGAGGAGGTTAGTATTCTGGGTTTCTGCTATTAAAACAAACCCCATCATTTTCTGGATAAATACTGACAACAAGCTCTTTAAAAAAAAAAAAAAAAGAATATATACAGTACAGGCCAAAAGTTTGGACACACCTTCTCATTCAATGTGTTTTCTTTATTTTCATCACTATTTACATTGTAGATTCTCACTGAAGGTATCAAAACTATGAATGAACACATGTGGAATTATGTACTAAACAAAAAAGTGTGAAATAAATGAAAACATGTCTTATATTCTGGTTTCTTCAAAGTATCCACCCTTTGCTCTGATTACTGTTTTGCACACTCTTGGCATTCTCTTTATGAGCTTCAACAGGTAGTCACCTGAAATGGTTTTTACTTCTCAGTTGTGCCTTTCCAGGGTTAATTAATGGAGTTTCTTTCCTTTTTAATGGGGTTGGGACCATTAGTTGTGTTGTTCAGAAGTCAGGCTGATGCACAGCCCACAGCCCTATTAGACAACTGTTAGAATTAATATTATGGCAAAAACCAATCAGCTAAGTTAAGAGAAACGAGTGGCCATCATTACTTCAGTGAGAATCTACAATGTCTTTAGTGAAAATAAAGACAGTTTCATCAAGTCCATCAACAACTTTTTGAGTTATCTTGCACAAAAACAGACAAATGCCAGTGAACACACAACTTCCTCTGCAGAGAAATAACAATAATTATCAAACAATTGTATGATAACTCAAAACAGCATTGTTATAAAGCAAAATGATGTACCACCAAGTTCAAAAAATAAGTAAATACAGAACAACCAACAACACAAACAAACAAACAAACAAACCTCCAGCTATTTCCTTGCCTCATGTATGTTACTTTTTAAAAAGAAAAATCTACATAAAGTGTGTTAATGTTAATCTACATTACATTTCAATTTCACAGTGCCAAGCATCTATTCAAGAAAAGAACGTCGCTTATAATAAGCAGACCTGGCAACTTTGGCTCTGGAGCATGCTCCATGTGCGTGAGTGTGTTTGGGGGCCAGGAATCGAGGAAGTGGACAAACTGTCCACTGCAGTCATGCTATGCTTTATGTTAGGAGCTGGAAGATAATCAGCGGGATTCACACAGACAGAAGAGCCCCGAGAAGAAACTTCAGGTTTAGAAACAAGCCCAAAGAACCACAACCCACAGCCGTGACTCACGAGATTTGCAGTGTCAGATCTGTCTGTGGGAAAAATAACGTTGCACCGCATTAAAAATGGAACTACATTTCGTTACCAAATTTTCAGTAGTAATGCGTTACTTTACTTTTTACCCGAAAAAGTAGTAACGTTACTTTGTTCCACTACTTTACACTACTTTACTTTGTAACGCATTACACACAACACTGGTTGTTAGACTTGTAATAGCTTGAGAATTGCATGTTTGGCTAGGGATGTCCCGATCCGATATTGATATCGGATATCGGTCAAAAAAACAAATATCGGATTATATCGGCCTGCATCCTAAATCTCCGATATCAGCACTCCGATACAAGCAGTCCATTCTAATATATTTATTTTTTATTTTATTCAGTTGTAGAATATGCTTATGTTTAAGTTCAACACAGTGGTTATTTTGCAATTGGTGAAATATGTTTTTGTTTGATTTATTGAGGTCACTTTTCAGGGTCTTCTAATATTTTTATTCATGTTGTTTTAATTGTAGTATATTCTTATGTTTAAGGTTAAAATTTATTTAACCTATTGGTTAATAACAAATGGGTCAGTTTTTCTCATACCTACTATTGCTGACTACTGTTCTCTGTTTGAGTAATCTGACCTGATCAAGCCTTTTCTTACAGTCCATACTACAAAATAGGTAATAAAAGTCTGTATGATTCCTGCTGATATCGTATCGGATTGATATCGGTATCGGCCAATACTCAAGGCTGCAATATCGGTATCATATCAGAGGTGAAATAGTTGTATCGGGACACCCCTATGTTTGGCTTTGTCAGATGAATTTTAAGAAGAACAATGAGTTTGTTAAACACCGACCATACTGCAGGTATTTAGCTGAAAACTCATTCCACAATTCCAATGTTAACTTCAACTTTAACTTTATTGTCCTCTTTGGGAAATTTGCTTTGCAACCATGTACAAAGTGTCACACCAACTCAGTCACAAGAACAAATAAAACAAACAAACAAAAAAATCATTAAACATTTATAAATGGAGGTACACTAGACAACATAAACCAAGGAAAACATGAGTGGGCAAATCAGGAATGGTGCCATCTTTAACAAAAACAATCACAGTAATGAAATCATTCAAACTGGATCATATGGATCCCAGACGTGCTAAAAATGCTAACCCATTCTCACGTTTTAAGGCTTGTGATTACACCATTCAACAGAAGATATTAACATGAAAATATCTCCTGCTTTCAAAATTCATTGAACCATAAACTGTCAGAGTGGAGCTTTTATTTACAACAAAAACAACAGATAATTTTACCCCATAATTCAGTTTTTAGTGTTTTTACTGTAAAAAAAGGGAAGTTTTGGGTAAAGCAGACAAACAGTGCTGCACATGAGCCTGTGTCCTCTGTTTGAAACCACAGAAATTCAAAAATCTAAACTAATCTGACCGCACAGAGACACAGATTACAGCCAAAGGGATTACATGGGCCACTGGGATGCCACTCGACCACAGTGTTTGTGCGTGTGAGCGTGCACGGTGATCACGGCCCGTCCGGGGCATTCGTCTCCTGGTGTGAACCGAGAGGACCTGGAAATATACAATGGATCAGATTTATTTCTGTGTTATTGATTCACTCAGGAAATAAAGGTTTATTAATATGTTTGATTGTGGTGCAGCGGCCTGATTGGCTGCCGGGTAATTCTTCAGGGATGTTCTTAAATATGACATCAGAGATACATCATCGGTTAATACGCATTACCCAGATAATCTCTGGGATTCATGCGTCATTCATGAAACAAGTATTGAGATTCACTTCTCCGTGGCACGGAAATATGCTGCTGTTTGTTTCACCTGCTGCAGGAATTAAAGGTCAGCTCTGCAGTTCACACTTTGGATTACATAAGTGAAAAGCTAACACATGTTCCAAATGCACTCGCACACAGAAGTCAGAGCTCATACATAGGATGAAAAAAAACTTTAAATGCAGCTCTGAAAGGGTTTATACCTACCCAAAGAAAAGGATGAATGAATGATGAATAATAAAGCATTAAAGGGAAACATCTCTCCTCTCTCTGACAGGCCAATGGAACAGAAGCAGACTATGAGTACGAGGAAATCACGCTGGAGCGGGTAAGAACTTTAAAAACAATCATGAAAACACACCACATGTCCGTCATACACACTGTAACAAACACACACCAGCCCTTCACAGCATCTCCATCTGTTCAGCCTGACCCCAAACCAACCCCCAGCACTCCCCGCCATCACGCCATCAACAAAACCGCTGCAGCAAGAAGAAGTATTATTATGAAATAATCCTTAATTGATCTCCAGAGGGGAGATTGAGTGTTAGAGCCACACAATGGAACATTCAGGAGATAACAAAATGAAATTTAAGGAAGAATAAATACATTGAATTATGAAAATAAAGCAGAAATTATTATACAAAGGATATACAGGGTAATATAAGATATTCTGTAAAGTGGATAAGAAGTTAAATGACAAATATATCCTGAGAAATAATCTGTTGTTATGCATGTAATGACATCTGAGTAAATGTCCAGTTCAATTTAATAAAGTGATTTATTCTGCAGTAAATGATAAGGAAATTAATGTTGAGTTTATTTAAATAAAGCAGGATTATATGGATAAACTGAACATTAAATAAATGTCCAGTAAGACTAAACTAGAAAAGCACTCGGGGAGCGCAGACCTCCGCCAGCACCACAGTCCTCTCCCATATTGTGATTTTTACCATAAATATTAGTCCTACCTTTATTTCATGTAAATATTTAGATTCCTTGACCATGAAAACATACCATTAGCAATTGGATTCATAATGATATCTATTTTAGTTCAGTAGTTATTCACAAAAATCACATTTTTCGCCATGGCGGATCCAGACGGTGATCCGGATCAACACCAAAATTGAATCAGTTCTTCCTTTTCCCATGCTGAACATTTCCTGAAAATTTCATCCAAATCCATCCATAACTTTTTGAGTTATTTTGTTCACAGACAGACAAACAAACAAACTCTCACGAAAACATAACCTCCTTGGCGGAGGTAATAAAGTGACTGGTTGTAAAATAAATGATAAGTAAATTAATGTCCAGTTAGACTGAATAAAGGGAATTATTTTGCAGTAGATGATGAGGGAATAAATGTCCATTTTTGAACCCTTTCATGCATGAATTATTAAAACACAAATGTCTTAATTTTGAAATGTTTGTATTAATAGTAATTTCATGGATTTTCATATCGATCCACACACACACGTATTTGTTTCCAACATTTATTAAGAGTAAATAATATGAATATGACAATATATATATATGTGTGTATATATATATATATATATATATATATATATATATATATATATATATATATATATATATATATATATATATATATATATATATATATATATATATATATGTATATGTATATATATATATATATATATATATATATATATATATATGTATATATATATATAAATCATGTGACTCTACCCCTTCTTTCTGGAATTTTCTTAGTCACCCTGCAGCTCTTGCTGGTCTTAAATCTCTCTTAGAGAAAAGATGTAGATAAATGAATTAAATCAAAATTCAAAATAAAAAATACAAAATTAGGTCAAATCTGAATAAAGGCATATTACGCAGAATATATCCTTTAGTGCTGAATGGATGATTTGGTGGCGGAAAGAAATTTACCCAAGACAAATATTTTTAAAATCTGCATAAAAAGTGTTGCTAACATTTTATTAAATCAGAACATTTTTATCTATCTGATTCTTTGAGAATAGAAGGATTTAACACATACTGCTGAAGAGTGTGGTGCGTTTCCCACTTTGTCGGCCATTTTGTATTTATGATGTAATAACACAGCGTGACAAAAAGATTCAAAGATCATATTTTTATGAAACCTGAGACAACGATTTGGAAGTTGGAACAACCTAAATGGTATAAAATGTCATTAAAATATCTGTTCACTATAGTGGACACCATGCATGAAAGGGTTAATAAAGTGTCTTATTGTGCAGAACAATGTCAAGTAGCCAAATGTCCATTTTGATAAAACAAACATATTTTAAATTAATGAGAAGTAAATAGATAAGGGCCCTGATAAGGGCCGTCCGTTCCCTGTATGACCGGTGTCAGAGTCTGGTCCGCATTGCAGGCAGTACATCTGAGTCGTTTCCGGTGGGGGTTGGACTCCGCCAGGGCTGCCCTTTGTCACCGATTCTGTTCATTACTTTTATGGACAGAATTTCTAGGCGCAGCCAGGGCGTTGAGGGGTTCCGGTTTGGTGACCTCAGGATCGGGTCTCTGCTTTTTGCGGATGATGTGGTCCTGTTGGCTTCATCGGACCAGGACCTCCAGCTTTCACTGGATCGGTTCGCAGCTGAGTGTGAAGCGGCTGGGATGAGAATCAGCACCTCCAAATCCGAGTCCATGGTCCTCGCCCGGGAGAGGGTGGAGTGCTCTCTCCAGGTCGGGATGAGATATATCCTTTAGTGCTGAATGGATGATTTGGTGGCAGAAAGAAATCTACCCAAGACAAATATTTTTAAAATCTGCTTAAAAAGTGTTGCTAACATTTTATTAAATCAGAACATTTTTATCTATCTGATTCTTTGAGAATAGAAGGATTTAACACACACTGCTGAAGAGTGTGGTGCGTTTCCCACTTTGTCGGCCATTTTGTATTTATGATGTAATAACACAGCGTGACAAAAAGATTCAAAGATCATATTTTTATGAAACCTGAGACAACGATTTGGAAGTTGGAACAACCTAAATGGTATAAAATGTAATTAAAATATCTGTTCACTATAGTGGACACCATGCATGAAAGGGTTAATAAAGTGTCTTATTGTGCAGAACAATGTCAAGTAGCCAAATGTCCATTTTGATAAAACAGACATATTTTAAATTAATGAGAAGTAAATAGATGTTCAGTTAATTGCAAAATGTGACATACAGTATTTTGGAGTTAATGATAGGAAGATAATAATGATGATACTCTATTCTCTAATAATAAGTAGATAAACGTCCAATTAAGTGAGAAAATATATTATTAGATCATTTTATATTATATTTTTTACATTTTTAACCTTCATATTACCAGAGAAGTCTCTCTGAGATCAGGATCTCATTCACAATCAAACAGTGGCAGGTTTATTTTAGTAGCTGTCATAAAATATGTGTTATAAACAAATAAAGATGTCAATAGGGTGATCAATAAACTGATGATATGTCAATCTGGAAGAAACTTTCAATGCTGGAGGCAGAAATATGCCCCACAGGTGGTCTTCTTGATCCAGTCCCTGACTGGATAGTCCCTGACCCAGGGACTACCCTGACCCATTTGAGTTTGACCCCCCGATCTACAGAATAAAAAGAATAAAACTGTGTTATGTCCACTGACTACTTTTCAAAGTGGGCTACCTTTAAACTTTGTCTTAACATAATTTTATGAAGTTGTGCAAAGAAATCTGTAGGTTGTTGTGAATTCCAAAATGCCACCAAGACTAAAACAGATATGTTATCGTTTTGAAATTATTTACTGTTTTACCACACGTTCAGGCTGACAAATAGGGTTTATTTAAAGTAGAAATTCACAAGTAACATGAAAAAGGACGTCTAAGGACACAAAATATCAATTGCAGTAAGTGCACTCGATTTCTTTACCTCTGTTTTCTCCAAAGCTTCAATATAATAGAGGCTATTTTTATGTTTCTAACTGTTACCTCATGATCCCCCTCTGTTTCCTAAGCCTTAATAAATCCATAGAGAGGAAAAAAGAACATTAAATGCAATGTCTTTGTCTATTTTAGTCCTCAGTTGTTTCCACTGTCTAGTTATTCTCCTCATTCTTCAGTCAGTCCCACCTCGCTCCAACCTCGCTGACCTTGTTTCCCATTCCTCTCTTTCCCTCGTCCATCCTTGCCCACTTTCTTATTCCTCTCCTCCCCTCTGTCATTATATTCCCTTTTTCTCTCCCCCTGAGGCTCCCTCTCTCTCTCTCTTTCTCTATTCTCTATTCTCCTGTGACCTGGTTCTGTCTGCATGACGGGATCTGCTTTAAAGACACGATGGACGTACACGCAAACACAGGCGCAGACATTACACTTGTACTTTTAAACCCGGTGACAAAGCGTGGCAGAGTTGCAGAGACACGCAGAAGTGACGGATGGGATCAGTGACCGGGTTCAACTTACAGAGGAGCTTCATTAGAGTCCATGTTAAAGGGCTAGTTCAGGATTCTTGAAGTGGGGTTGCATGGGGTGCACAATATTAGCTTAGACATTAGCCACAGTGAGGGACTTCAGCTCTGTGCTTGTACAGTATAGGTTGGCATGGAAGCTAGAGCTGCATATTGCAAGAGCTGTAAATTCTTGCTTTCACCTGGTCCTCAAATTTTGATTAGGAGTGTATAAACTTATGGTGTAAGTCTATTTGATATGCTGAGCCATAGTTGCATTAAAAAGCTGTCATAAGGGCACTGGATAGCATGTGGGTTGCACCTCATGTGCAGACCCTCCCAGGCTATGTTTGCACGGAGACTCTATGACAAAACGCAAAGATTTTTCCTTTGCGTATTTAAAGTTGATCCACGTTCAGACGGAGACACTGTAACGAATGAAAATGCTGTAGTATGCATGCAGGTTCAGTAGATGGAGGTGTAGGTTTGCAGAGAGGCAGCGCTGCTCAAACATGTACGAAGAAGAAAAACTTTACAAACTACAAGGGTGAGTGGACGCACATAGGGCCCGATCTACTAAAGGTTTGTATGTAATAAAACATGCAAACTTGATAGCAAGCGCAATTCTGATTTACTAACAGGGTGCACTAAGGATTGCGTCTGTCAGATGAGCAAAATAGCATGCACAGTCCATTTTGCGTGTTTTCCCTAATGAATATGCAGAATACATGATCATCAGAAAATGCAAAATACTAGGAGGAGGAGGTGCAAATATAATGTAAAATGTAAATGTAGAAATGTAATGTAATCATTAAGCACCCGTAATGTGATTCATCAAACCCACAAGTGATTGTGCGCTGTGTTTTTTGCATCTGAATTTAGTACGTTTGAAAAGCAGGTGCAAAAAAGGGAACAAACGGGAGGCTATGATCATGGTGGCAAACAGGGGTCACGTTAACCCAACAATTTTCCATCACTGATTGAATTTTTTGATGAAAAGCAGGAAGACTTGAAGGCTGTCAGTCATCATGAAGGACTGGAAAAAGAGGGACAATCCAGTGAGCTATGCAGTCGCACGCGTAAAGTAAACCCTCTCTGCTTTGCACTCTGCATCACGGAGGAGTTCATTTAATCTACGTCCAAAAAAACAAAAAAACTTCATAGCCATAATCCCTCCGTTTGTCACAGAGCGAACTGCATCATACTCTTTATGCACTGACGACAAGTTTAGAGGCTGTAAGTGCGCGGAGAGTGTGATGTAGTCAGTGCGTAAAACGCAACAGTTACTCACGAGGTCCTTGTGCGTTACCGTAAGACTGCTCTTCACATGAGAGGTTATTGATGATAAAGCTGTGCAACTGCTTTAACGCTGCCATTTAGATTATGTTTCATTGCAGTCAGTAAAGGAAAATTAACACACTTGCTTACTGCAAGCACCTCAAATTCCATCGCTTTAAACTTAATTTTAATTTAAAGAGGAAGGTCCCCACCACTTTCGCTCCCGTTATCAATTGCACACACAGTGATAGTGGATCAACCTCAACACGCCCACAAATAGCACATGCAATTTTTTAGTTTGCACACGTAATTTAGCGCCTGTTATTTTGGATCTTAGTAGATCAGGCCCATAGACGCAGGAGTTTCTTTCCTGGAAAACAAATCAGTCTGGATAGTTTTGTCTTTATGACAAACCGAGCTCAGTAAGCAGCACCCACGTTACTCAGCAGACATCCGAAGCTGTTGCTGTTCCTGGTGTGCACACGCAGCCTTCATGTGAATGAGTACTGCACATGCTATGACGTCAGTGTTTCTTCCTGAAATGCTCTGATATGGGTTTACATGGGGCTGCATGGGGGAGCATCTTGAAAACTCTCCACTCTGGACAAGGTTTCAAAAGTTTCTGGATTCAGGCACTCCATATTGAGTTCTCATGTAAACACAAGGCCAAAAGACAATGAAAACTTCTCTGATTTGACCATTTTAGGCCTTGTGTAAACGGCCCCTGAGTCTGATTTGCTTTGCCCTTTCCATACAACTCTCTCTCTCTCTCTCTCTCTCTCTCAGTCATGCTCTGTCCACAGTCCATTTAAAGAAAGGCATACAACCTACAATCCTGAAACTCTGTCTTTCTTCTTTTGGTCTAGGGTAACTCAGGTCTTGGGTTTAGCATCGCTGGGGGTACTGATAATCCTCACATCGGAGAAGACCCCTCTATCTTCATCACCAAGATTATACCTGGAGGGGCTGCAGCCCAGAATGGACGACTAAGGTAAACACTCACCTCCTCCTCTTCATCTTCCTCACATGCACAATCAGAGTTACTGCTACACTGATGCTTGTCTTGCTGTATAAGCAGATACAATCATGGCTAAATTAGATTTTATTCTGCTAAAAGTATTAACCAGAACCAAAGAAAACTGTGTGAAGTGTTGATAAAACACATCAATAAAACATTAATGCTTACAAAGACTATAAATACTGCATCTTACCTTAAAGGTTCAATATGTAGAGTTTTCACTCTCAAATGTCAGAATTAATTAGAAATGACTTGTGCCTCTTGTAACAGCCACTCTATAAACACAAGGGAGATGCTTCTTTTTCCATTGTTTCTGTATCTTGTATGTTTTGTGATGGACCTCCTTTATTCTGCACCATCCACTGCACTCTGTTACCCGAGCTCTTCATTTATGTGTAAATCCAGCCCATCATCCTTGACCCCAGAGCTGAACATTTCCAAGTCAAGGAGAGATTGAAGGAAACAGCTTTTACAAACAGCGACACTATCAAACAAAAACACTCTCTAATATATGTAGTTATCATTCAAATCAAATCAAATCAAATCAAATCAAACTTTATTTATAAAGCACTTTTCATACTTAAATGTAACACAAAGTGCCTCACAGAGGCTAACAACAACATAAAAATAGAAAACCCGGCCATCCCCCTCCCACAAATACAGAGACACATCCAGACACACACTTGCAGACATCAACATACGCACACACACATCCGCGCCCACACACATTCATATGAGCTGTCATAAAAGAGAGAGAGAGAGACATGGCTGGGAACCGAGGACTGAGGCAAGGAATAAACCACCTTTGGGGGCCATCAACACTGAGGAGGGCTCCCCGCCCCACGCAGACACGAGGCCCCACACCACAGCGCAAGGGTCTCCGGCCAATAAATTTATTCATTCATTCAATAAACCACCATTTTTATTGTGTGGATTAAATTCACACAGTAAGTGAGAAAGACAATAGGTCAACTTTTTGGTCTTTGCTGTGATCCTCTTGATGTCAGCAGCCTCCATGCACACTCACAGTCTTGACTAAAAAATTCCAGAGTTAGGAGAATCCGCTTTTAGTAATTTTGCACCATAATCTTGGAATACTCTGCAAAGACTTTTTAAACTGTCCACTTTAATTCCATAGAGGCAATTCCACATTTTACTTTCATCAATGCTTGCTTTTGTTGTTTTATGTAGGAATTTTTAATATTTCTTCCTCTGTTTTCACAAAAGATTGTTTATTTGACGTTTTTAACTGAATGTGTTTTTCATTGTAATTATTCTCCTTACGTCTCAGAACCTAGAAAATGAGGATCATCGCTTAATGTGTCTTTCAAGGACTTAAACAAATAAGAGATGATGTTGACGATGATTTCAAACAAGTGAACAGCAGAGGCAGGCAGAGCTGACAGCATGTCTTTTCGGTCTTATCCTAGTAAAATGTGATGTTGTTTCGGTGGAAAGTCCCAAACTTAAAAATCAATATCAGGAAAATTTAAACTCCACAACCCAAAATGTTAATGACAACTAGGGCTGGGCGATATGGCCTAGAAATAAAATCCCCAGTTTTTTTCCACAAAACTCGATTTATGATTTTAATCGATTTTTCCCTCCCTAAAAGACACAAAACTCCCAGTGACATAAAAATGAAACAAATCAAGTTTTGCCTTTATGTTGTCTAAATGTTTCCCTCTTAAAGTCAAAGTCTGGGTCATAAAAGGTTGATTATGTAGTATAAACGTAGGCAGGTTTGTCCACATAAACACTAAAAGGCTGAGGTATTTTTACAGTATTAGCATGAAACTCTCTGATCAATATTTAATCTACTTAAATAACAAATACAAGCTTATATAAGTGCTTGTGCAAACCCTACAAGGTAACCATCATGAAAATTGTAATTTTTTTTCAAAAATTGCAACTACTTACAATTGGACTAAGCAAGAAAAAAATCTTGTTTTATAATTTTTTAAATCTTCTGCAGAAAATAATTCGAATTAATCAATTTAATCACATTTTTTTCCCAGCTCTAATGACAAATGAAGAAAAAAACACAACCCTACAATTTTTTTTTTATGAAGCCTTTTCATTGAAGATTCAGTGCTCTCTGATAAACCCAAAGTAATAAAAAGATAAGCTAAAATAGCACAGGATTTTTTTTTTTCAATCAAAAGATGTATGATGTGTGATATCTTTTCTTAGAGGAGAAAAGATTATCTAATATTTTGTAAGGAAACAGACTTTTTTATTCACTATTTTAACTCCATTCCAACCTTTTCTCTGGACTGACATTTCATTTGTTCAGTTAATTTCATTTATTCGATTAAATTCGCATAGTTATTCTGTTTTTGTTTTATCTAATATTCGGATTTTATTACCTCCGCCAAGGAGGCTATGTTTTCAGGAGTTTGTCCGTCCGTCCGTGAACAAAATAACTCAAAAAGTAATGGATCGGGGTGCTGGTTTGGCGTAGTGGTTAGCAACCAGGCACCCCATGTACTTGCTTCTGCTGGTCCGGGTTGGGGTCCCGCCTGTGACCAGTTTGCAGAGTGTCTTCCCCTACTCTCTCACCCCCTTTCACAAGCCTATCCACTGTCTCTCTCCTATCAATAAAGGCACAAAATGCCCCAAAAATACATTAAAAAAAAAAAAAAAAAAAAAAAAGTAATGGATGGATTTGGATTAAATTTTCAGGAAATGTTCAGCATGGGAAAAGGAAGAACTGATTCGATTTTGGTGTTGATTGGGATCAGTGTCTGGCCGCCATGGCGAAAAATGTGACTTCTGTGAATAACTACTGAACTAAAATAGATATCATTATGAATCCAGTTGCTAATGGTATGTTTTCATGGTCAAGGAATCTAAATATTTTGATGAAATAAAGGTAGGACTAATATTTATGGTCAAAATGACAATATGGGTGAGGACTGTGGTGCTGGCGGAGGTCTGCGCTCTCCGAGTGCTTTTCTAGTTTTTGTTGGCTTTCATTATGTATATTTCTTTAATTTACCAAGTCTAATTTTGATATTCAATGCATTATCCAAGACAACAAGTGGGTGGGTTGTTCGATCCTCGAGGTGGGCATGGGTTTTCTGTACAAAGTTTGCATGTTCTCCTCATACATGCATTGGTTCACTCGGGGCACTCTGGCTTCCTCAGACCAAAAACATGCTCCTTAGGTTGACTCTAAAAACCCTTTGGCCTGAGTGTGACAGCGTTGTTATTTGTTCTTTAAACATAAAAGATGTTATTTGCTTTTCTGTCATATTCTCTTTTTCCTTGTTCTCCCTCCTAATATAAAGATTAAAAACAGAAATCCTGAGGACAGTATTAATGACAGTCTTATACTTTCCCTTCAGTTAATGTTTGGCTTCTCTCTGCAGGGTGAACGACTGTATAGTGCGAGTTAACGAGACAGACGTGAGGGAGGTGACGCACAGTGGAGCCGTGGAGGCGCTGAAGGAGGCAGGAGGTCTGGTCAGACTGTGTATACGACGGAGGAGGAGCGTCACAGAGAGAATCATGGATATCAAGCTGGTCAAAGGGCCCAAAGGTAAAAAAACAGGAACCATAAAGGTCACCAGACAGGAACAGAGGCAGAGTCTGGAAGAAGTCAAATACTGCTGTTATTATTACTGTTTATTAGGGGTGTAACGAAATGATCAACTCACGAAATGGTATGAAATACGAAACAGGGCTCACGATACGAAATAAAGATTATAGAAAATCCCCAACAGTAGGAAGTTGTGCAGCAATCTAATTTTCTTTATTTTCTTCCGAATGCAGACATACAAAAAAATATTGCTGCATCAGTACAAAATAAATGCTCTTTGAAAAAAGTGACTACAGTGCAAATATAAACATAAAATCTCAATAGAAAGTGCTTTGTTGTTGTAACAATCAGGATAAGTACATTCTTGAATGAAAAGGAAAACAAATAGCAGTCCTCAGAGCTGCAGTTTAGACCTATAAATGTCTGAACTGTGAACTATAATATTTAGCCTATAACAGTGCATATACTTTTGGTCTTTAAGTATGATCAAATTCTGTCAACTCAACAGTAGATGCAAAAATCAAATATTGTTTTTTATGCAGACTTACACAAACATACAGTTGCTGCCTGTCTCCAGTTCAAAGTAGTTGGTAGTTTTACTCGCTGCAGTATACGGTGAACTGTAGCGGCATATTTTGCACACGGTTGTTGTTTTGTCCACAAGCTTCTCACTGTTCTCTCGTCTTTTACATGGGAAGCCAAAATAGGTCCACACAACTGATTTATTTAACGAAGGAGTGTCGGCTAATTCCTCCCTCCTCTTCCTCGAGTTTGAAGCAAGTGTTTTGCTACGGTAGGCGAGGAGGATAAAAAATCACCAGTCTCAGTGGTGCGCGGCGCCCCTTCGCGTTTTTTTATTTTGTGCTTTTATCTCGTGCATCTCTGAATTTTATTTCATCATGTTTTATTTCACCTCTACTGTTTATGCATCTTTTTGGCACTTTGAATCACTACTTTAAACTTTAAGAGACAGAGAGACTAAATTGATTGATTAATTTTGATTGAAAACCATGCAATTCACTAAAAACTTGCAATACATCCATGTGCAATTACTTTTTGAATGTGTTAATAATTTTTATAGTGTTGTTTTTTAATTTTAATATTTCTAGTCTTTTTATGTCTTTATAATAATGTACATACTGCTCTTCTACACTAAAGTCTCATTGCTGCCCCCTTTACTGCTGTCACAATGCAAATTTCTCCTAGAATAATGGTTTATTCTATTCCTTTCTATATTTTATTTGATTAGCATGCAACCCCTCCCATGAAATACAAAGAAAAAACAATCGTTTTATTCCAACCACATGCGACAAGGGACGAAGCTGATCATAAGGTGTATGCTGAAGCTTATTGTGCTTTCCCTTTTAACAAAACATCTTCAGGAAGGCCACTCAGTTACATCAAAATGCTTCAGAACAAGCTAACGTTCAAACATCTTGGAGAAGTAAACAAATAATCTTTTTCTTCATACCTGATTTATATTTTTGTTGTACTTCAGTTCCAAATATTTTTATGAATGAGTAAAGTGTAATACACCTTTTTATTTCATTCTCACAACTATTCCAGAAGACACACCTCGAACAGAAACACGTCTCTGCTTTATATTTATTATTATCTTATTATTATTATTTTTGATTGTTTGCCCTAAAATCATATCAGCTCTCTGATTTCAAACAGCTTCTGAGTACTGCAACTAGGGCTGGGCGATATGGCCTAGAAATAAAATCTCTGATTTTTTTCCACAACACTCGATTTACGATTTTAATCGATTTTTCCCTCCCTAAAAGAAACAAAACTCCCAGTGACAGAAATATGAAACAAATCAAGTTTTGTCTTTATGTTGTCTAAATGTTTCCCTCTTAAAGTCAAAGTCTGGGTCATAAAAGGTTGATTATGTAGTATAAACGTAGGCAGGTTTGTCTACATAAACACTAAAAGGATGAGGTATTTTTACAGTGTTAGCATGAAACTCTCTGATCAATATTTAATCTACTTAAATAACAAATACAAGCCTATAAAAGTGCTTGTGCAAACCCTACAAGGCCGACCATCATGAAAATTGTAATTTTTTTCATAAATTGCAACTACTTACAATTGGACTAAGGCCAGAGAAAAAATCTAGATTTTTTATTTTTTAAATCTTCTGCAGAAAATAATTCGAATTAATTGATTTAATTGATTTATTTCCCAACTCTAACTGCAACAAAGTAAATAATTTTGCATTTCATGCGTCATCTCTTCCACTAAATCATAAAATCTAAGGGTATTGAAATGAAATGTTAGTTGGTTCTATGAAGGATAATTGATTAATTATTCTCATATCTCTTATCTGCAACTTAAATATGGGAAGAGTGCTAGTTTTATAAGTATTTTGCTTTATCTTCAAGCAATAAGTGATATATGTCAGTAACAAAGAGCAATAAAGTTTGTATAATGACTGATTATGAAGGACGTGCAACGCTTTGTAAAATATAATAATAGTTTTTGACATTTTAGCTTTTAAATTATTTATATGTGGCTTCCAACAAAGCTTATCATCAGTGATTGCTCAAAGAAATCCATTTTTATCTAAATAAAATAAAGTATTTTTACTGTCAGATTTAGTGAAGTGTAAGGAAAAAAGTATATAGTACTGCGGCAGACCGAATTTCATATATTATGAACATTTTAAGGTGTATTTTAGCTTATTCTGTTGTTAAGGTTCCCTTTTCGTATTGTTTACTGCAGTTTATTTTATCTTACTCGCTTTATTGACATGTTGGAAATAGGTATAAATGAAAATAAATCAATCAGTATGTTCAAAATATGACATGCATGTGTTCTCTTTCAGGTTTAGGATTCAGCATAGCAGGTGGAGTTGGAAACCAACATGTCCCGGGCGACAACGGCATCTACGTGACGAAGATTATCGAGGGAGGGGCTGCACACAAAGACGGACGGCTACAGATTGGAGACAAACTCGTGGCAGTAAGAGAAACTTTTGGATTTTTTTTGTGCTAGTGTAAATATTGTTTGTCTACGCTGGTGAAATAGGACTGACAAACTGCTTGAGGTCAGAAGATTACACACACACACACATGATGGAGGTTTTCCAGCACGGCCTTGTACCCTGGGGTGTACAAATGAGGCTGTCCGCATAGATTTAGTGATGGCCGACCCATAAATCCATAAAGCACGTGGTGATGTGTGCGGTGATGGCAGACAGAGCTATAAATCAAAGTGAGCTGGGTACACGGTCACTCAGATGTGGAGTGAATGAGAGGCAGCAGGCATGGACATCGAATCGTGGACGTCAGAAATGCTGAAGGATGAAGGCTCCAGAGGTTCTCATGTGATCTGAGTTTCAACATGTTCTACACAAAAACAAACTCTAAATACTGTTTTGATGTATTTCCCATCCTTGGTTCTATTTAGGGAGCGGAGCGGATTTATTTTGGGTGTTGAAATTAATCTTTACTGTGACGACTTGTGATGAGGATGTGGGAGATTATGCATCAACGCAGTGACAGAACAAAATCGATTGATGCATGCTGATGCTGCTCGAAGATTATCCATCTGCAGCCTTACCAATATCATTTATTTAATTTAGCTTACAATTCAAAGACGTATATGCTGACAATGATGTCTATGGCACTTTGTAGATAGTAAAAAAAAGGTTCATATAAATTCCACTTCTTGTTTACATTAGAAAAAACAGATAATATCTTAACAAATCGAATCTTTGGCTGGATAATAGTAACAAAAACTTTAACATGAGACAAGTGAAGAGGTTCTGATATAAAAATGATGTTACCTGAAATGTTAGATATGTGCTCTCCCTAGTTTCAGAGCCATCATGAGTCCACGTAGCAACAGATGAAGTTGTTTTGAAAATTGATGCACGATATTATCAGTACAATATCAGTGTTAACAGCATTTTAGCAGTATCTGCCAATATCGAATTTTCGCTAATATTTACAGCTGATGAATCGGCCATACATATATCCCATATATCAGCAGTAATATTGGCTAAATATGCAAATGTTCCATACTTCCTTACTTTTTGAAACACAATATATTCATTTTTAAACCTTATTTCAGTTTTTTTTTTCAAAACTGTTCTAAATCCCATTACTTTCAGCCTTGAGAACTTGCTCACACATTTTTCAGACTTATTCCTGCACTACTCTTTTATGTTGGAAATTGTCACATGGTATACTATGGTAGGTAACCCTTTAAGTCAGGAGTGTCCGAACTATTAACCTGACAAGCCAGATGGACAGCTCCATATATCTGCCACAGAAATATTTCACTAGTCCATCTGGGTAGGAGCCCTTTGAATTTGTTTTCAGGGGCAGAACATTAAAAAAAAAAACACAAACTTTTAATTAGACAATCGTTTGGCTCATCACATTCATCACAGACCAATCCACATCAAGCAGGGTTGCCTCATATAATGTAGCATACATAGCGGCTAACTTAGCCGCTAACAGCTAAACAGTTAATGACCGTTACCCGTTAGCCACTTACTTAGCTGCTAACAGCTAACAGCCTTATACTATCATCTTACACTAAATTGTACCACACAGGTGATTCATTTAACACTTATATGTGACATGAACCTCGTCAAAGACAATCCCTACAAGTAAACTTCTGAGGAGGGCAGATTTCCCCAAGTTTCACTGAGTAGCCATGAGGACAATAGGCTAATCGGCATGTCCGTTCTCAACTTCCGGTTGTCGTCACGTCCACATTCTGCTGCTCCCACCTCTCTTCCCTGATTGGGCCGTTAAGAATTCAGCTGAGTGAATTTGTTGGACAACGGAGGCTGGCAAGACGGACCTGCAGGATTTTAGAATCAGGCAGGTCTGTCTGCTCTGGCCTGAAGGCAAACTTATTACAGGAAATAAAACAAAATTTGACCAACATAGACACGTGAAGCTTAGGTTTGACTGATATGACTTTGCATCATGAACAGACTGTAACGTAGCCAAATTGTTATCTTTTACACACACACACACACACTGTATACACTGTTTCTTTGTTTATATTATATCATATTTGTATCATATTGATTCTGTTGAAAAGTTTAATGCTCATCTGCATAGCTCCTTCTCTGCACCCTTTGTATATATTATTAGGTTTTATTTTTGCCCTTTTTCTGTCTAGTATAAATTTTGTAAAATTTTGGTATATATACCCAAATCCATTTTGCACTATTTTCTCCCTTTTCATACTCTATTCTTTTCCTCCTGACACTTATTTGAAATGTTTTTCTAGTTATATGTTGATTGATTATGCACTGATTAAAAAGTCAAATTTCTTATCTATGCAAATGTACTTGACAATTAAGATTCTGATTCTCAAATAACAGCATTAACCCTTTAACTCCCTGCTCAACTGTTTGGCAGAGGTCATAATGTCAATGTTTTATGATATAGAAAAACTGCAAACAAACCAAAAGAACTGATATTTTGTTTGTGGGATTTAAAGGTTTAAAAAGCTAAAAGATAATATTATTATTACCATCATTATTAATTTTTTAAGTATGTAACTTTACCATTTACTGATATAATGATATGTGCACTTAAAGTCTGTTATTCATCAAAAACATTTTTTTTTTTGGTTTGTCAAGCTCAATTTTTTTTAATTAATTTACCTTTATTTAACCAGGAAAACCTCATTGAGATTAGAAATCTCTTTCACAAGAGTGTCCTGGCCAAGACAGCAGTACATTCAACAGTTTTACACAAACACATGCAGTCATCAAACACATAAAACAAGAATTCAATACATTAAGAAAGAGAAGTCACAATTCAGACAGCTTATTTTGCATGGATTGTCCGCACGAGAAAGATAAAGTGCATTGGCCAAAACATCTGCAGCCAGATGTGTCCGCCTCCAAGTTGCTCAACATTGTTTAGTTTCTTGTCTAGTTTTTTTTTCAGTACTTTTTCTGGATTTAAAGGAAAGACAAGACTTAATTCTAAAGAAAAAACCTAACTTCAGTTTTAACTTTTTAACAAGCTGCTGCATGGGCAGAGAAAGAAAGAGAATCATCGATTATATCACCAATATCATGTATTTTAAGATATTTTTGCTTTTTCTAACAGACGTTTCTGCCTTTTCCAATTGATTTTGTCCTAAATATTTGTGCATTTTTATGTTGGCTTTTAAAACCTTTCAATCCAACGCAAAGAAAGTCTCTTTTTTTTGTTTGTTTGCAGTTTTCTCTGTTCCCTGAAGTGTTACTGAAACCAAACAATGATTTGATTTGTTCTGTTTTTTAAAACAATAAAAATCCTTGAATTTAATAAAGACCTCTGCCAAACAGTTGGGCTGATAGTTAAAGGGTTAAATCTTGGTTATATAGGCCACATTGAAAGTTAGCCTTAAAAAGTAAAGTTCTGATCATCTCTGAGCTCTGGTCTAAATCCTGTTTTATGTTGTTGCTCACGTTGCATTTGACTAAATTCTCTGTCTTCTGTGTTTCCAGGTAAATGCCTCTTGTTTAGAGGAGGTCACCCATGAAGAGGCCGTGGCCGCTCTGAAGTCCACTCCTGATGTTGTTTACCTGCGCGTGGCCAAACACACCTCTCTTTTTATCAACGATAACTTCCCTCCTCCTGACGTCACAAACTGTGAGTACACATACATCCAGAAACTTATCTGTAGTGCAGTAATTTGTCTTTAAATGATTTCATATCAAATGAACATTTGCAGTAAAAAGCCTCTTCACTCTGAGGAGCTGAAACGTTTTAGGGCCAGATGGTGCTCGATGATGGAGCAGCATGAAACAAAGCTGCTGCTGTTTGCTTTTCTTTTGTTTGCTTAGTATGGGTTTTTCTCAGAAAGTTCCGGTCTTAAGTAGAATTCTTCATGGTGTCTAAGGGTGAAGAAAACTCAAATTTCCCAGCTTTCATACAGATGCAGCCACTAAAATGTCCCCCACTTATCCTGGCAGAATCTTGCCTGGTCTGTGTTGGTAAAGAAGTTGGACCAGCTCACCCTCGTAGCTGTAATTAGATTCACTGTGATGAACAAATGAACCTTCCTACTTATGTTTTATAGGATACATACACAACAATTTAAATTAGCACAGCCTTTCTCACACATTAACGAAACTAAGAGCTGTTTCACACTGAACGTGTTTTACTTGCAGACATGTTCTCGTTTCGGTGAGCACATTTTCAATGCTGCGTTCCAGGTGACCCGTAACTCAGAAATTTCCCAGTTGAAATCTCCGAGTTCCGACCTGAAAGCGTTTCAGGCAAATTACAACTTTGGTTTGAGCGCAAGGAATTCTGGTATGTAAATTAACCAACATGACAGGCATTATAAGATTTATGCTTTATCAACTAACTCATTTGAGTGAAACAGAAGCGGGGAAACGGCGCATAACGTAACAGAAGCTTATACTTTACACTGTTTGTTATTATTAGGAGGCTGCTATATTGTTTAGGCAGTGATGCCACAAGTCATAACTCCAAGTGCATCGATCCGGTACGAGTTCATGGATTGGAAATTACGAGTTCGACTGCTGTTCCAGTGCACTTTCACAAGTTACAGGTGGGAAAAACACGAGTTACGGGTTGCCTGGAACGCAGCACAAGTCAGAGCTTTCAGTCTGGAAACATGAGCCAGACGTGTCTCCCACAATGAAAATCTTGAGAATAGAAGACTCATCCATGATCTGTGTGCATGTCTGGACCAAAACAGACATAAAATGACAGATTGAAAAGCCACATTTGCTTTGATCCAGCTGGTCAGTATGTGTACAGCTGTAGAAAACATCACAAAAAAGATAGAAACCATCCAGTTAGTCTCAAGGCAGTTATTTATTTATTACCTCTGTCAAGAGGTTATGTTACTGCCGGTGTCTGTTTGTTTTTTTTGTGAGCTAGTTTTGTGTTTGTTTGTTTGTTTCTCTGTTAGCATGATAACTCAAAAAGTTATGGATGGATTTAAATGAATTTTTCAGGAAATGTCCGGATTGGGACAAGGACCAAATGATTAGATTTTGGGAGAGATCCGCCATGACAAAAATTTGATTTTAGTGAATAATAACAATAGATATCATTATGAATCCAATTGCTATTGCTAAATTCTTCATTTATTTATTTTAAATTTATTTCCCGGAGAACCTCATTGAAATCAAGAATCTCATTTACAAGAACTTTTCTGAAGTTACAGAAATGAAACATTAATAGACAAAGAGCAACAGAAACAACCAATCAGTGTTACAGAGGGAAAAATTCTAACTCAAAGCATCTACAACCTGCTTCACCAATCAATTCATCTGCTTTTAAAAAGATTTAGAGACCTGCCCCCAAGACCCAGATCTTTACTTATTTTATTTTAGTTTTAACCTTTTTATATTTCCTTATTTTATTTTGTAATTTTTCTTTTTTTTTTTTTTTTTTTTTTACTTCATTTCAATTTATTATTTTCTTGTATTATTTTTTTTTAATTCTTGCTAGGGTCTTCTTATTTTATTTTATTTTATGATATATTTAATTTTGCACTTTAACCTGACCTCCAGTGTTTTCTCATTTTTAAACCTTTAAGATGGTGTTTCCTCAGTACGTACTGGGTACAACTGTGTGCTTTATTGTCTTTTATTTAAGATGCTTTTTATCAACACTGTGTACGGATTGGGGTGTAGGTGGGTTCAAGGGCTGGGTGGAGTGGGTTTGGGTCATAATTCCTTCATTTTAATTCATCTGTCTGCACTTTGTGCTACATTTTTTGTATGTATAGTGCTTTATCGATAAAGTTTGATTGATTGATTGAAGTAAATATCAGGATGTAACAATGATTGACTACCTATGCTTCCTATGTGAAGAAGCTCTGATTTTTAGAATTTAATTGTACCGTAAGCAAACTGTTTGGATTGGAAATGCTAATTAAAACCATCCAGGGTTCAGACAGGAAGACAACATCGCCCTGGTTTAGAGCTCTAAGATCCTGTCCATAGAGAGAATGAGCTGAAGAGCTGCAAAATAAGGAGGTGAATCTTGGAGAGAGATTTCATTAAACCAGGTTTTACTGGGAAGAGAAATGATTTATTTCAGTTTCTTAGCACTAATGATTCACCAACCTGACAGTTTTTCAGGTGTTTTATAAAAGACTGATAAACAGTCTGGATATATTTAGTCCGCTGGATTACGGCCACTTGAAATGTCTCCAAACGGGCACATTATCAGACGACATGCTGATAGATTCTCACAGCATATATCACACCTCCACCTCTCAGGAAGTCTCTCATAATACACATTACATCAACACTTTAGCTCAAAGTCTTATAACACAAATCAGAGCACCATTTATCTCAATAACGATGTTTTCAATCAGAAACTGAGATAAAGTTTAATTTTTTGATGTATAATCATAGCATAATGTAAGACACCAAAGCAAAATCAGAATGAAGATTTCTAAAGTTATTTTTTGTTATGTATGTTATTAAAATCATTTTACAAGATAGTTAAATGTGTACACACTCACATGCAATAAAACTTTATTTAGAAAGAGAAAAAATATAAATAAAACCAATCGGGCACAAATCTAACACCCCAAAATAAAGCAAAAAAACAAACAAAGGGGGCGGAGATTTAACAGAGCAGCATTGTTGCTGTAACATATACAATAAATATAGTATAACTCATAAATCTAACAGCTCAGTGGCATTGTAAAAGGGGTCACAGACAGACTCACTCTATGTGTCAAAACTCATATTCATATTTTTTTGTTTTTTTAAATTGAAATTTATTAAAGGAAAAGTTCGGTTCCTGCAGCTTTTACATTGTTTATAGAATGAAGAACAACAATATACTCACCCAGAAGGCTTTCCTGATGCAAACGGTGCTTCGGGAGATATTTAGATCCAAAATCGAGCAGCGGACACCGATATAATGGTAGCCTGTAGGGCATAGATCGCCGCTCCTAAAAACTGCATTAATCGTCCAAAAACTCATGTTTTTCACCAATATTCCATCATGATTCGCGCCGAATGGACCGCCATTGCAGCCTGTGTCTCTCCACACAGCGCTGTGTGGCTGAACCAACCTCTGAACTGACGAGCTGTTTACATGCCCTTTGCGCATGCGCAGTGCGGCTCATTGTTTCAGGGGAAGATTGGTAGCTACAAATCAACTTTCTTCTTCCAGTTTTGTGCAAAATGGACGAATGTCTATGGGATGAAGATGTTGTGGAGGAGAACTTTGAATATGATGGACGTCCTTACAGTTTGGAGCCACAGTATACAGATAAGGAGCTCATAGAAATGAGGAAGCGATTGCAACGCTCCAGAGAGTACTGCGCATGCGCGAAGAGCATGTAAACAAACTCGTCAGTTCAGAGGTTAGTTCAGCCACACAGCGCTGTGTGGAGAGACACAGGCTGCAATGGCGGTCCATTCGGCGCGAATCATGATGGAATATTGGTGAAAAACATGAGTTTTTGGACGATTAATGCAGTTTTTAGGAGCGGCGATCTATGCCTTACAGGCTACCATTATACAGATGTCCGCTGCTCGATTTTGGATCTAAATATCTCCCGAAGCACCGTTTGCATCAGGAAAGCCTTCTGGGTGAGTATATTGTTGTTCTTCATTCTATAAACAATGTAAAAGCTGCAGGAACTGAACTTTTCCTTTAAAGATTAGCCTCTTGGAATGTAGCTTCTTGTTTTCAAGAGGGTCTTCCTCTCTGTATGTTTGTAAAAGCAGATATAATAGTGGCACAAGTAACAACATTCATTCTTTTAAAAGGATCATAAGTAGCTTTAATGTTTATATTTTAATTAAATTTGATTTAGGTAAATATTATAGCATTTAGTTCAGCCCTTGTTTTTTGGACTAATTATTTATGTCATAGTTTGTCAACAACCCTGAATAAACTAGACAGTAAATATTAAAAACAAGTGCATATGGACAACACCTAATACTAAAGTAGAATAAACGGATAAAAACTAGACTAAAATGTTTGACCAATCAGAGCTAATGTGGTCATGTAGACAGTAGAGACAAGTTAGGAATCTATCCAATCACAGCTGCTTTGGTTGTGTTAAAGGTTGGATGAGTTCAGAGGGACATCCAATCACAGCTGCCTTAGCTTGGTGGTGGTGGGATAAGTTGTGGAGCGATCCAATCAGAGCTGCTCTCTTTATGAATTGATATATTCATGTAGAGCAGGTTCACTGTTTGTTGTCAGTTCTGGTATCGTAACTGAGATGCTCTGCTAGGTAGACTAAATAAAGGTCCATTTATACATTCAATCTTTACTAGCAGTGGTGTAAGTGTGGTATTTGCAGGAAGTATCGTGTAGGTTAATAGGCTTTTCACTCTTAAGTTAAGATCAGGAGCTCTAGTGGTGATGAGATGGGGTTAAATAAGACAGAATATGGTAGTTTGAAGCTCTGCAGGTCCACAGACGGTCCACACCAACAGTGATATGATGAGGCAAACTCTGCTGCTACAGTGAAAGTTTTAAACAGTCATTACCATGAGTTGTCTGACTTGAATACGTTTGTGTTCTCTGCAGCGTACTCCCCGCATCAAGACAACCACATAAACCCCTACATGAGCGGCAGCCAATCAGTAAGCCCCGCGCCATTGACAACGCCCAGATACTCCCCGCTGCCCAGAGCCATGGCCGGAGACGAAGACATCCCCAGGTGAGAGCTCACTAACAGACACATGCACGTCAATGGGGCTTCAGAGGCAGAAGATGTCTCTGTAGTTGGCACTGGAGGTAATTTCAGAGATAAGCTGGAGTCAGTCAGTTACAGGGCTGACATGTAGAGACTAAAAAGATATCACTCATAGTCCACATCAGCCAGCCCAAAGAGCTGTGGGGGAAGTAAGAGGCTCTGCTCAGCAAGGATTCAAAACAGAGCTATTACACACTTTTAAAATCGAATTAAGGACTTTTTAGGAACTGAACTAGGAGAATTTATTACCACTTTTACACTGCAGTACATGCTGTATGTTTCTTTTGTTTCCTCTGATGTTGAAGTCAAATTTACTGCCTGCAAACTCACACGTCACAACAAGGATGGGCAGTTTTTCTAATTCAGGAGGTAACATTAAAGGGACTGTGAGGAGTTTCTAAGTAATTGCAAAAAAGTCTCACTTTTAGCATCAAAATAGGTTATCTTTAAATGCTATTCCTTAGCTTATTGGTCGGGTCGGACAGGACAGGGCTGGACTGGACTGGCCTGGATACTCAACTTGGGGAACAAGACAATTAAAACTAGAGCAAATTTATATTATTCAGACACGTCTTAAGGTGCCGCGATGGGGCGGGGCTAACCCTCCCGCGATGCGACAGCCGGCGACAAGACGACCGCTTCACTCGTCGCGCGATGTCAAAGTTAAAAAAAAGTTGATCTATTCAGGCGATGTCGTGTGTGGCTGTGCGGCAACAGCCAATCAGCGGTGTGTGTACGTGTGACGGTGCAGTTGTTCATCCGGACTACAGGGCGGATGACTTCCTTCTAGGCGGAACTAATCTCAGTGAGGACATTTGCAGACGGACCGCGGTAAACTCACAGAGGATGCTGCTGCATCGTCAGCTGCAGAGTTTTGTGTCTGATAAGTGAGTGAAAAGGATACAGCTGGAATAATGTCCGTTTATACATCCTATTATGTGATATATGATATGATCGCGGTTAAATATTTTAGATAAGAGTAAACAAAACATGATATTGGCTATTAAAAGTAAATAACCAGGAGATGGTGAACTGATTCTTTGCATAAGGTGGATGAATGGGTGGATGTTCTGCTGAGTATATATAACATGGAGAAAATTACTGCATTATTTGTAATTTAGTGCCTGTATATTTTTTGAATTCGTATTTATTATGATGTGTGCTGTTGACTTCTTGGCCAGGCCGCTCTTGTGAATGAGATCCTGATCTGAATTATCTGGTTGATACATTAAAAAGAAACGACAATAAGACTGTAAAATGCCACAAAAAACATTAACAAAGCTTCTGATTTGTTTGGCATTTGGTTGCTAAAAAGTTGTTGCATTTGTGATTAATTAAATGTATTTTCTGGACATCCTTCTGTGAAAATATTCAGTATGGATGTAAAAAAAAATTAAACTTCTATCCATGCAGGTGAAATTCTTCTTTATCTTTAGAACCCACGTGTTACTTTTCTTCTTCCTCCTCTTCTTTCCTGCTGATTTCATCCTCTTCTGAGCTCGAGCTGGCTCTCCTAAAAGTCCAAAGTGTCAGTGACAGCCAGGAGACCCTGACAGTGACCCCTGACCCTCTCACTGTGCGTTTGGCAGATGGCAGAGCGACTTTTGTCCGACATGTTAACTCACCGTGCACATGAACACATATTTTTTCCAGCGCTGCTCTACTGTCTTTAATCCATTTTAATGGACGGATTACATCCTATCACAGCCCTCGTCACTCAGCCGGCGTCACCGTGGTTACCAGAATATGTCTCATTTCGTCATGTCCTCCTGGCCAATCAGGGCCTTTTGAGGATCATAAATCTGATAAGCTTCAGACCGACCGCAGAGCGCTCATTCTGACGTCTGCTCGCTTTGTGCTCTGACTGCTCCTTCCCTCGGTCCACCCGGCTCTTTCTCCGTGATTAGTGTCTCATGCAGATGCAGGATTATGGCTTTTAATAAATGTCCGCTGAGTGTGCACAATTCAGAAGCATCTGCTTTATGAGGGTAATGGTGATTTATCAGAACGAGGATCCACTCGTTCAGCTTGATTGAAGATTACTGCACCGATACCTATCTGAACAAATGCTGTCATTCACAAACAGACTCTGAATTAAACTGCAGGAGGCTTAATGAGACTTTGTTTCTAAAAAAAACACTGTGACAGATAAACTGGGTCACAGCCAGTTTTAATAACTGTAAACTGAAAGCAAAATGTTTTTGACACCTACTAAAGAAACTGTTTAATTAAATTAGACTACTTTAGATGTGTGGTAACAAGGAAATGAGAGCATGCTCTGTAATTAAATCAACCAACCTGGAGCATGCTGGGCTTTATTTCTTATTCACTCTAATCCTTAATTTTATTTGATTGTTTGTTGTATGTGCAGTCATTCAGTAATTTTCTTGCAGTTGCAAATTTGCTTTAATGATGAGGCTGTTTTTTTTATTCCTTTTCTAGTTAATCTTTAGATTATAATTAAGGTTAACTGAAAATTCCTATAGAGATCAGGATATTATTCTCAAGGACAACCCGGCCAAGAAGTCAGCAGCACACGTCATGATAAATACAAAATCAAGAAAAGTTAAGGCATCAAATTACAAACAATAAATTAATAATAAAGAGTGCATGGCTTAGAGAGGGTTGCATAGATGAATATTTCAAATGGTGCAAATTCCTACATACTTCCTGAATAGATGCTTAAAGGAGAAAAACAGAAGTTTAAAGTGATATTTCGGGATTTTAGGTGGGCTTGTGTGTGGTAACCTGACAAGCCAGATGGACAGCTCCATATATCTGCCACAGGAATATTTCACTAGTCCATCTGGGTAGGAGCCCTTTAAATTTGTTTTCAGGGGCAGAACGTTAAAAAAAAAACAAAAAACAAAACACAAACTTGTGATTGGACAATCGTTTGGCTCGTCATGTTCATCACAGACCAGTCCACAACAAGCAGGGTTGCCTCATATAATGTAGCATACATAGCAGCTAATGTAGCGGCTAATGGCTAACAACAGTCAAAAACAGTTCATGGACGTTAGCCATAGCAGCTAACTTAGCCACTAACAGCTAACAACAGTTAATGACCGTTAGCCGCTAACTTAGCTGCTAACAGCTAACGGCCTAATACTATCATCTTACACTAAATTGTACCACAATTTAGGTTCATGTGTGTGGTGCATGAACCTGAACATGGGCCACGGTGTCACAGCTCAGATCTCTCTCCGTTCAGAAATCTCAGGAGAGATGCTATAGCTAAACAGTGCTTTACATGGTGCCAAACATTTTGTGTCATTAAAAGATTGTGGGAGAAAACAAGGCACAAAAAGAGCGTGGGGTCATCACACACTAGAAACAGTTTGTTTACATCCACTTAGTTTTCCACCACCAAGCAGCTTCGATTAGGCACTATTTTGAGACACAGCACAGCTTACGTGTCCTTCCGCCAATAGGGTAAGGATCAAACTACAGTCTTGTGAATTTCGCTAAACACACAAAGAAGCATCATCCTTAATAAAGATCAGCCAAATATATGAATGATTATGGATTATCCTGCGGAGCAAGCTCAGTTATTTTGACAAAGAGCTCAGTTTACCCACAACAGTGAACACACTGTGAGCTGTTATGGCTTATAATTTAAACTGTGGCTCTTGTCTTTACTCAATAAATAATCAGTATAAGCTAAATACTCACTCTGAAGATGAACTTTCAACAGCTCATCTGTTTAGTTTGATAGTTTTGTAAATGTCCTTTAAATCAAAAATGGGTCCTAACATTCTTCTCTGATCCTGAACATCCTGAAACATCCTGAGGTGTCTTTTATTTTATTTTAATCCTTTTTTTTTTAGTCACACATGTGTTTAATCCAGTTTGGTGTCATAAGCTCAGGATTTATTCTCCTGAATCAGCAGGTGTGTTTATCCAGTCCTCCAGCTCTCATAGTTCAGACCTGTTGACTCTCCATCTACAGAAGTTTGTCCTGTGAACTCTAAAAGTAAATCCAAAGTAAACTGCAATCATTTTTGATGCAAAAATTGTCCATTTATCCTGTTTGGTAGCAGCTGTTTCCTGCTGTGAAGCAAACTAGTCTGCACTGCTGACTGAAGGACATGTAGGCGTTGCTGTGTCTAAAAATAGTGCCTGATCAAAGCAGCTTGGTGGTGGAAAAGTACGTGGATGGAAACAAACTATTTGTACAGGTGATACAGTCTTGTTTATACCTGGAAAGAAAGCTTTGTCTATTTCTGTGCAGCTTTCTCATCATTTTAAGGCCATAGAAGTGTTACTTGGGATGCATGTTTGAACCACAAACACTCTCTATCTTGTTATAGATCTATTTATTTTATTTAACATAATAAGATTATTTATTTTTCTTGTTGAATGGTCTCGCAATGGGAGATGAGCAGTGAGCAGTGAAGGGAGTTGACAGTCAGATGTAACAGCTGATGTTTATTCTATAATTTAATACCTTGTTTCGTATATCACATTGACAGTCTAAAATGTTTAAAATGTTCTCTAGATTAAGCTGGAAAAAAAAGTCCAAAGTAGCCTCATGTGAGGGCTCATGTCTCACACTTGAGTTTGCTTTGTCCTATTCAGCAGGTTCAGGAAATATTTCAACCTCCTTCTGAATTCAGATCTTAAATTTGAGAGACGTGATTATGGTGAGGAAGGCTGCAAAAGCAAATCTACAAACATTTCTGCCAGGGTGAGACAACATGATTTATGCATTTTCCTCTCTGAAAAAGGCAGATGAAGATTGGTTTGACTCTTACCAACTCCAATTTCACTTTATTGTTTGCCTCTTGAAGGATGATTTGGTGTACAGCAGTTGATCACATAAACACTCGCAATAAGACCGTAAGAACTCACAATACAATAATAAAAACATTTTAAAAGGCTATCACAAAAACCCATTAAAATATCAGAACATAAAACATTAAACACACAACATATCCAACACAAACAGAAGTAGAAGGTCAGACATTCAGGTCCTTTTTAGTTCAATACAGCAGCTCAAACAGCCAAAGAGCTTTGCTTTAAAAAGATTGCATCAGAATTATTATCTACTGAACATATTGCATATATTACGTCCCATCCCAGTGTTCTGTTTGCATGCACTGTAATCATGAAATGATCTTAAGGTTTTAGATTTCTCCTGTTATCACGTTTGTCATTTATCTATGGTTAAGTTATATTTTTAAGACTTTGAGTGTTAAACAAACACATTCAGGTCTTATTAAAGGCTGAGTCTGCAGTAGTGCGAGGTCCGGACGGGGTAACTATTCAAGGAGCAAAAACAGTGCAGCGCTGACATCTGCTGGTCGACACGAGGAAGTGTCACAAACTTTACAAACCAGTCAAGACCAGTAAGACGGATCATTTCTTATAAGGAGGAAAGAATGATCACATTCAGAGAGCACTGGGGGCAGGTTTGGCTGGAGAAGAGCTGATTTGTACACAAGTAAAAGTTAATTTGCTTAAAAAATATGCTGGTATAAGTAAAAATATTGCTCTGTGAATGTACTCAAGTAAAAAAATACCTCATTTTAAATGTACTCAAGCTGCTGAGTATGTTGATTACAGATTCTAAGTTGTAGAAACACAACAGTTCGTCCCTATATCTTTAAACTGGAAAAAGTCAATTCCATGACATGATCAACTCAGTGGTCATCTGGTTTATTGTTTCTGATCTGTTGGGTACTGAATACAAAACACTTTGAGCTTTAAGTATAGTTTTAATATTTACTACTGTGATCACTTACCTGCTCTCTTTTGTGTAGTTAAATTGGAAAGTAAAAGGGAAACCTTTAATTGGTCTAGGTTTGCTATTGCTCAGCACTTAGGTGCCATGAGAAATTTGGTAAAGTATAAAACACTCCAGAGAAATTATTTAGTAAAAATCATAGAACTGATTTTAAGCTACTCAAAAAAGATTGTATGTTTCCAATAAGATTAAATGGAGATTTATAAGTATTATTAGGTGGTCTTTATACCAAAATTAGCCCTCATTTAATTATTTAGAAAATGTAGTAAAGATTAATGTAAAGTAGGAATATTATCCTCTAATATAGTTGGAATTTGTGTTTTTATAGGTAGTCTATCCTGATGTTAAAAAAATTGTTGTTCTTAGGAGAGTTACAGAATGCAAGATATTTCATTTAAAGTAGTTTTATTAGCAAAGACGTTGTTACCACAGCATATTTCCTTAAAGAAAATTTAAAAAGGCAAACTAGTTGATTTATATGATATAAATTAATCTTTTGGTGATTGTAAAGGGTAAAAGAATAAAGAAAGAAATGAGATAAGGAATAATATATGTATATATGCATATATATGTATTCTGTTTAAGGTCAAGTAATTTACCATGCTTTGTGGTTCTTTCTTTCCAATATTTCACATTACTTCACCTTTGTCATCTGAAAAAGTTCATGTTAAGTCCTTTAAAGGAAAAAGTATTTCTTCATAATCCAACATTTTTTGAAACACTTCCAAATCCTCCATTTTACAAACATTTTTTTTATCCGAGCCAGAATTTAATATCCCCGTTTTCACTCTGAACTTTAACTTCAAGTAGCAGAGAAACAGATCCTGTCATTTTTACCTCTGCCAAGGAGGTTATGTTTTTGGGAGAGTTTGTCCGTCTGTCCGTCCATCTGTTCATCCGTCTGTCCGTCTGTGAACAAAATAACTCAAAAACTAATGGACGGATTTGGATGAAATTTTCAGGAAATGTTCAGCATGGGAAAAGGAAGAACTGATTCGATTTTGGTGTGGATCCGGGGCAACGTCTGGCTGCCATGGCGAAAAATGTGATTTCTGTGAATAACTACTGAACTAAAATAGATATCATTATGAATCCAGTTGCTAATGGTATGTTTTCATGGTCAAGGAATCTAAATATTGACATGAAATAAAGGCAGGAGTAATATTTATGGTCAAAATGACAATATGGCTGAGGATGGGTGCGTTGGCGGAGGTCTGCGCTCTCCGAGTGCTTTCTAGTTGATCCATTAAATGCTGTATTTCTTTCAGATGCCTTTAAAATAAGTTTTCAGAGCTCATTCTGACCATTCGTAGACTGAATCATTGGCACACTCTGATTTACAAGGCTATTCTTGGCCTGCTCCCGTCTTACTTGAGTAACTATATTCACGTGAAAAGTTCTGGAAGCTACAGTCTTTGTTCTGTGACTCAGTCACAAAATCTACTCTTGCTATTGGTCCCTAAAGTTCATCTTGAAATGGGTAAAAGAAGCTTCAGATACGCTGCTCCTGCAGACTGGAATCTGTTACAAGAAATACTGTCTCTTGGAGAGCTGGTCTCTTTAAATCTTTTTAAATGCAGATTAAAGTCTTTAGAGGACGATGAAGCAGGCTGTAAATGCTTTGACTGAAAATGTTCTGCTCTGTGACTTTGACTTAACTGATTGATCTGTTTGTATCTGTGTTTGAAATTGTCTCTTGTCTGTAACTTTGTAAATGTGCTGCTGCCTGTCTTGGCCAGGACACTCTTGAAAATGAGATTTTTGATCTCAATGAGGTTTTTCTGGTTAAATAAAGGTTAAATAAAATTTAAAAAAAATTATAGATGTTATTTTAGAATCTCTGGGGATCTTTAACTTTATTTCTTGTTATTTGTGTCCTGCAGAGAGCCCAGGCGGGTGGTGCTGCAGCGAGGGTCCACAGGTCTTGGCTTTAACATAGTCGGAGGGGAGGATGGAGAGGGGATCTTCATCTCGTTTATTCTCGCTGGAGGTCCGGCTGATCTCTGCGGGGAGCTTCGAAAGGGAGACCGCATCCTGTCGGTAAGAGCTAAGACCTTCTATAAATAGTCCAAACAGTGAAACATGATCGGAGCACTTTGACCATTACTACACTGATACCTAAGAGTCCACATCACTATCATAACTGGGTTATAATCTTTGCTCAGGGGAGTCTTCCCAGCACTTTATTTTTGAGCTCTTATCTTTTCCAGTCACTCAGATGAGCATCGCTGCCATGATATCTGATGCCTGTTGTGAGGCTGATTCTCTGCTTCTCTAAATCAAAATCTGTCTTTCACATCCTTCAGACGGCATCAAACAGGATTAAGTCTTCATCCTGGAGAGGGACTGATAATCCCAGCCTCAGTATTATGATGCAGATGCTCACATGGAGGCTTTTTATTTCATGCTTTAAATAAGATTTGACTGCAGCACATGTTCACACACACGTGACTGGTCACCTGTGAGATATTGATCATGGAGATGTACGGTTATTACTATTGACCCGTGCATGAGGCTCTAATCGTGTGTGTGTGTGTGTGTTTAGGTGAACGGAGTCGACCTGTCCAGTGCAACACACGAGCAGGCCGCCGCAGCTCTGAAGAACGCAGGGACCAACGTTACTATAGTAGCACAGTACAGACCGGAGGGTGAGTACCACATTTAATGATGCAACACATGGGCTCGGATTTAAACAAGGACATCTGAGTGGATTCTTTCAATCAAGTGTTATCCCAAGACGCTTTACAACAGAGCAGGCTGAAAACAAACTCTTCATTTATAAATACATGCATATGAATATACACAAATCAATATAATAAACATATATTGCAGTGGCTTCAAGCTTCCAAAAGAACAACTGCTGAGTGGGTCTAATACACGCACCATTACCTACTTTGGCCTTTTCAGAGCCCGGCATAAAACATATTTTTTCAGACTGGCTTTTAATACACAGTAATGTGGTGACATCTTATTTTATTTTGTCTTGTTTTATCTGTTTTTATCTGATTTTATTTTCCTGAAGTGTTCCATTGTTGCTTTCTTTTAACCCGCTTTTATTTCCTATCTTCTCTCTTTTATTATATATTTCCTATCTCTATTTTTATCTGGAAATCACTTTGATCACCTCGAGTGTTGTAAAGTGCTCTATAAATACATTTTGATTGATTGATTTATTGATTGATAATACACACTAGGGGTGAGAATTGCCAGGAACCTCACGACATGATACGAATCAAGATACTTGGGTCACGATACAATAATATCACGATATATCATGATATCACAATATTGTGATATATTGCGATATTCTACAGGTAACCAAGAAAAAACAAAAGATGGTATATATGAAAATCACACAATGTTACTCAAAACTGAAAGTACAAATCAGATCAAAAACTATTTGACTGAAAAAAACTTTTCCATTTTATAGTTTTTGAAATATGTTTAGTGCAGTTTTACATATATACACTTCACCTGAAAACATAGAGTGCATCAAGTCACTTAAACTAATGTTGCAAAGAAATGATTCTTGTTTTCCCTTTAAGAGTGTATTAGAAGTGTCCTAACCTGCAAAAAAGATAAAATAATAAAAAATGTTTCTCTTGTCACTGTCTGAACTGAATAGACTGCATGAAAACAAAACTGTACATACACAAAAGTTGTATTTTATTTCCAACTCTGATAAAATAAGTTTTCATTTTTAGCAAAAAATAGATTTTAATATTTGAAATATCGATATTGTATTGGAGATCTTATACACACAGTCCAAACGCAGATCCGGCATCACTTCTAAGTTTTATTTAAAAAAAAAAACTTAGAAGTGATTGTAAAAAGGAATTTACAATCGACACTTTTCAGATAAACCTAAATGAAAAAGTTACTGTCCTCAGCAGATCTGCTCTTTGCAGTCAACAAACCTTTACCCTCCCACTCTCAATCCTCTATCCAGGAGTCACTAATCACATTAAATTAACTGAATCAGGCAGCGACTCGGGAACAATGGGATGGGCAGAACGGTGAAAAATAACTGTCAATTTGTCATTGTAAGTAAACCAAAATCAGTCCATTTACTTATCTACTTACTAAATTATTAACAAATAGGCAGGCAAGAAAATTCATGGCAACATATAATAAATTAACATTTTCCACTTAATTCAGTTTATCATAAATTGACTCATTATTTAAATCAGATATTTCCTTTTGGCCCCAACATATTTATACACTCATACTTCAGAGATGTATCCACCAAGGCAGAGAAAAACGGACTCAAATCACATTTGTCTCTGCTCAATGTAGATTCAATTAATCAATCTTAATCTGTATAGCACCATATTTGTATTTGTTGAATATACATTTATTAAAGTTTAGCCCCCTTGAGATGTGGCTTCTCATTTTCAAGAGGGTCCTCATGTCTATATGGATGTAAAGATATTTACTATGGATGTATAATCAATAAACCCAAGGACAGAGGAACATTAACGTCTAAATTAAATATAATCTGGAGAGGAATGATGTTGATAAATAAAGCAGCATCGAGCTGAACTGCCATTTAAATTGATTTAACTGGTCTAAATTATGATATTATGTTAAATGAAGTCATTTCTGTTGATGGTTGATGCAGGATAGATGCTCATAGAGTGGAGCAGGTCATACGGTCATACTAATTTATGTGTGGTGTTTGCAGGAACTACCATGGATTTAATATTAGTATGTTATGTTGATCTCTCTGAAGCTAATATCAGGGTCTTTAGTAATACTAGAATGAAGCTAAAGGAATGATCACATGTAGTATTTTTTATGCTCCAGTCTGCACCTCATGGAGGCTGTTTTTTAAATTATTTTTTGGACATTTGTGTCTTTATTGACAGGAGAGAGAGACAGTGGATAGGCTTGTAAAGGGGGCAGAAAAGAAAAGGAGGACTATTCAAACTGACCACAGGTTGGATCTGAACCTGGTCCGGCAGAAGCATATATATGGATCAAGCCTTTTTTCGTCACACTTTACCAAACCAGCACATGGGTGCTGTCTTTTACTGAGCTGAGCTGAGCTTGTTTTCATGAGCTCCATGTCGTGGTGATGCAAAGCTGGATTTGAGGATGTGACTGTTCTTAAGCATCAGATGTTGCTCCAGACTCCATCTGTTGAATACTTTATTTTTAAATCTGTATATTCCAGTTTGCGATGGTTGACATTAGTGACGTACAGTGCTGTTCTTTGCCGCTGGAAAAATCAATCAATCAATAAAACTTAATTTGTTTAGCACTTTTTATACACCATAATCTATCACAAAGGGCTTTATTTAAAAAGCAGCAGCAACTCCAACCCACACAAACAGATAAGTGACTAAAGAAAGAGAAAAAATAAAATAATACTGATTTTACCAGCCTAACCAGCCTTTCCCGTCCACACTCAGCATACACTCACACTAAGAGGGGACGCTAAAGACAAACAAGGACACCCGAGCAAACACAGGAGCTGAGACTTAAATCAAAAGATCCTAATGCTAAATAAGGCAGTAATGATAATGGAACAGCCAAAACAAAAACACTGGATGACTGAATGTAAAATAGGTTTGAAATATAGAAATAATAAAGTACTGAAAGCAGACAGCAAGAAAAACAATGAAAAATATAAGTAAACAAAAAAATAACCCTGAAAGTCAAATGCTTTTTACAAGAAAAGATAAAACATCATTAGATTATATAATAAAATCGGCTAAAGCCAGACTAAAGAGTTTGGTCTTGAGTTTGCTTTTAAATATATGAACAGTAGGTGGCGTTGTCAGGCCCACAGATGGTGTCGTAATAATGCAATGATGCTTCACTTTATGATATAGTTTTTACTTTAGGAGCTATTAAAAGACAATTACCTGGAGACTTGAGGGCTCTACTGGGCTCATATGAAAACAAATCAGGCAAATAAGAATTAAAGACCTTTAACACTATAAAGCTAATTGTATCATATTTGATACATACTTTTATAATACCTCCATCTACTCAATATGATCAACAAATTATAAAAAAAAACATCTGAATACAATCAGATAAATGATAAAAATGCCCTCAAATGGATTATCAGCTGCCAAAAACACCTAATGTATCGAATGAGTTCTGAAAAATCTAAATGTTGAATTTTATGGACATTTTGATATTTTTTAGGATTTTAGCAGAAAGTGAAACAAACATTTCTGCTCCAAAAATATTATAATTTTCTGGCTATAATCTATGGTCTTGGGCCTTAAAGGGTTAAGGGCTTTAAAACCAATGAAAGAATCAATTCTGAAAGACACAGGAAGCCAATGCCGACATTAAAATCAGAGTAATGTGAGATCTGTCTGTGGTTTTTGTCTGCGTCCATGCAGCTAAATGTTGAAGCTGCCAAAGCAGGGAGAAGATCTCTAGGATCTTTAGGATTTAACTCTCCTCTCTCTGGGAAGACCAGAGAGAGGAGAGTTAAATCCTAAAAAAACAACTGCAGTTATGTTTTATAAAGATAAACCTTTGACTCAAAAGCTAGTCAGTGAATGGATTATCATGGTCCCAGTCAAGCTTTCCCTCAGTATGTGCAAATGAATATATACAGTAGAAAATATATTACCTAGAGGTGTTACTAAGGGGAAGAAATAATCTACCAAAATGTGTTTTCCAAACTTTTATTGAGTATTATATTTCCTATATATCAGTTGACAGATTCTGTTTAATGTGGTGTAGTCTAAGCAGTAGTCACCTTTTAAAGGTCAATAGTCGTCATATAACTAAAGATGTGTTCAAACTGTCAGGATCAAGGATATTTAGGCAAAAAAAAAGAAAAGTTTGTTTTGGTTGAAGGCAAAGGCAGAGTAAATTAAGCCAGCAATGAGGTCAGATAAGGATTGATTTGGGGCATTTTAGGCCTTTATTAACAGGAGAGAGAGAGAAAACTGGTCAAGGTCCCTTCCTTGGATTCAAACCTGGACCGGCAGAAGCATGTGCTGTATATAACCAACTCCCTGATCAGATGCATTTTTAAGGAAAGACAGCATAGTTTGTGGAAAGACTTTTGTCTGCACAGTTGTTGGAGCTGCATTCTGATTTTTTCTCATTAAAGTACAAACTGGTTCGACAGCCTTTGTTATAAGCAGAACATCTGTGTCCCCAGCTTACAGGGAAACACAATAACCGATGATAAAAAAAGGGTCTTCAGCATATATACATATGCATGATGTGAACTGTGTGCTCCACAACAAAGCACAAAAAAGTTCTGGATCCAGATCTTTCATGTGTGCAAACGTAAACCTGGACTTTTGAAATCCTCAGCTTCTGCAGCCCACACATACAAACACAGCAGCACGCCGAGAGACAGAGTGAGGCTCCTAACAAGCATCGTCCTGGGTCTTCAGGGAGTGACAGAGAAGCTGGTAACCTTGGTAACCAGGTGATATCTGCTGGTCGGCTCAGTTAATGGGATGTTGCCACATGTGGGGGGGACCTTTGAGTGACCAGCAGATACAGCAGTGGGTTTCCTTGTCTAACAGGATCACTGCTTAGAGTATTCAGCCTGTCAGTGAAGGGGTGCAGGAGGAAGTCAAAATATTTAGTTTGAAAGATCAAATGTCGCTCAAAACTCAGGCATGTTTGTTAAATAGTTAGTTCATCCTTTGTGATCTTTTTTTACTAAAGACCTCTTCAGACAGGGTAGGGAGGTCAGACTGCAAAGGGGCAAAGATCATTTATTAAAAACATTATATAAAGGTCTTAAGGTTAAGAGGCTAAATGTTAGCACTGCTGAAAAAGTCTCCTCTTGATTTATGAGGCTGTTTGCTTCCACGAGTCCACAGGTCGCTGATTAAAAAGCACGTGTGATATGTTTGATAATTGCCATCTATCAGCCTGCACCCTTATGACCGAGTAACTAATTAAAAAGTGCAGTGAGGTGGAGGGAGCAGAGGAGTTAACTCAAGTCCGTCGACTAGATATGACGTACAGATATAATGGCTGCATTGGCATTTATGCGAAGTTGGAGTTAGGAGTGCAAATCAGGTTAACTGGGTTGTGAGGTAGCTCTCTGCTCCAACATCCAAGTTCAGAGGTAAATACGACATCCAGCCCTACATGAAGCTAAAAATCTTTCAGAGCAGCTGTCTTCAACTAGTGGGTTTGAATCCCTAATATGTTCGCCAGGGGAAAAGTCAAGAGATCTTAAGCTGCGTTCGCACCGCATGCGACTCTGCAATCAGAATCACGTCGCCCACTGAAGTATCGTCGCCTGTCCATAAATACCTCACCGTTGCCATAGACCGTCGCTCGGTGACGTCACATCCGCTTGAGCTTCACCGTGATCATATATATTATATCATAGGATATATAAGCGGACATTATTCCAACTGTATCCTTTTCACTCACTTATCGAACACAAAACTCTGCAGCTGATGATGCAGCAGCATTATCTGTTAGTTTTCTGCGGTCTACCAAGGTGGAACTAATGTCCTCACTGACTAATGTTTCCCACACAGACATAAATTGTTCCTCTTTAGTCCGGGTGAAAAACTGTCCATCACCGATACCGTCACACACGCAGACACCGCTGATTGGCTGTTGCCGCACAGCCACACACGACATCGCCTGAAAAGATGATTTTTTTTTTTATTTTGACATCGCGCGACAAGTGAAGTGATCCTCTTGTTTGCAGCAAATGCATGGCGGGAGGGTTAGCCCCGCCCCATCGCGGCTGTACATTGACTTTGCATGGAGAGTGATAGCCGAGTGCAAGTAGTGTCCGGTGTGTAAGCACCTTAAGATGTATGAGAGCCTGAAGTAAACATAAATCTTTTTATTGACCTAGTTTTGCAATGAGAATGTGTACATCACTGTAGTTTTCTCAGGATCTTTACTTATTTATCTTTTTATTTTTTTATAAAAAAATGGTTTTCTCATGATAATGAGTTTATTACAAATTATCTCAAGTTTTATCATCTGTTGTTTCATGTAAAGTTTTAATTTTAACTCTTTAATGAAATAAGCTAAGTCTGTGTGTGAATCTTCCACACTCTACTGAGGCTCCTGTTTGTAAAAAGATTAAACTGTCAAATTGCTGTTTTGTCTTGTTACCAATCATCTAACAACATCAAACAAGATTCAGTCACAGAATAAGCAATTTACTAATCATCCCACAAATGCTGATCCTTACAATTGATGCTTCATATAAAAAGTAATAGGCTTGCCTGTGGTATAAGACAAATTGTCAAGAAGCATCGTCACAACAAATAATCTAGCAAACACATATTTCTTTACATTTTGTGCCATCTTTGTTTTCAAGTAGCTGAACATTTTCCAGACTTTGTGCTAAGATTTCATTAGAGAAGTTATACATGTTTAAAGGTAGATGATAAACAAGCGTCAACAAACTTTACAGGATGTAAAGTTTTATCAAGCACTGCTCTCCATAATAACTGTTTCTTGGTTAGATAAAATCAGTTCCGTTGGGGAAAAAAAAAGAATACAATTCCCTTTTGATTAACTTTTATTTACATTTGATGATTTAAGTCTTTTGATTTCATACCTGAAGTTAAAAAAAATGGAGAAGTCTCATTAAACATAATTTTATTTTTAAGCAAATCACATAATTAAATGTTATTCTGATCAGTTTCTAGAAAAAGATTTATATTTGATCTTGTGTTCTGCAACAATGTGACCCTCATGTGTGTCCTTCTTGGTTGTCAAAGTTGCTCATCCCTGTTTTCACGTGAAGGATCAGCACCATGGACAGCGACAGGAAAGCTTCCCACCCAACTGTATGGAGGCTTTTAAGGGAGCCAAGTAAAACATGCAGTTTATCTCGATCAACAGTGTTTCATAAATTAATTAAAATGTTTTTCTCTTTTGGTTGAGCATGCTGTATCAATATTATATTGACAGAAACTCCCAGGTAGGAGAGAAAGTGAAGAAGTAAACAAGCTTCTGCTCAAAAGCCGTAGGCTAAGAAGTAGCTGGTTTAAAGAATAATGGTTTCATCAACAGTTAAACAGAACAAAATGGTATTTCTGCTCTTTTAATATGCTGTTTGATCATCTGCAGCGGAACAGAAGAGATGTTAGCCTGAAAACTGACTACAGTTGGGTGCCTTTTCTCCGTGAAACCTTTCAAGTTTTTTATAAATGAAACCAAAGCTCAGATTAAGACCTCTTTGTGCTTGATGTTGAACAAGAGAAAGCTCCAGTTCGTCTTAGTCTGATATTAACTGGTGACACCCTGAACAAAGGATGCTGCAGCTCATGTCCGTTTCTTTAGGTGCCAACAAATGGTCAAAATCCCAGTTGGAGTTTTTAATTAAATCTGCATATTCAAGCCATAACAGTGACAAAACAAATTCTGAATAATTTTATCATAGGTTCCGAGTAAGAGCAGATTTTGTTGGTTAGAGTTCTATCAGTGGAAACAACTGAAGCTGAAGATAATTCATAACAGCAGTGAATCACTTTCATGCATGACTGAAGGCAGAAACAGGAACAAATACAACACTTCTATTGGTATAAGTAGATAATTTGTTTAATGAACAATGAGCTATGGCATCTATTTTCCAGAGATATTGATATTAAAGAGAGCAATGCAAGGAGATAATGTTTCTGCTGGAATTTGTCTTTGTTTGTTAGTTTGTCTGTGAGCAAGATAACGTAAAAAGAATGCATCGGACTCAAATTTCAGTGAGTTCGTTGGTCATTGTCCAAGAAAGAACTGATTAGATTTTGAAGTGGATTTTTTAACACTGCAGGGTGTTAGTTTTCCATATTTTTGCTAATAACTTAAAAAGTTTTCAACAGATTTGAAGACATTTTCAGGGAATGTTGCTTGTGGTAGAAGGAGGAAGTCTACAGATTTAGGTGGTGATCAAACTCCAGATGTAGAACAGAAATATTAGTTAACATTGTAGTATAGGGCAGTTTTACATATTGACTTATAATTCAGCTGGCAGTATCAAAGAACGTCTTTCTTAAAGGTGTAGTCAGCGATGTGGGAGAAAAGGAGGCGAGAAGTTGTTGATAAACAAATTTAGACCCGCCTCTCCCTTCATGCCTCACCCCTGGCTCCACCCCCGAAAGCTGATGGACGTACATCGTCATGGAAACGGCCGTAGAAACTGCATAGCTGACCAACGTAGCTAAGGTAACCCTGACTCGTCAGATAACTCGACTGTCAATATTGACAACATCACGACAACAGTACATTCTGGCAGATTAGACAATAAGATGAATGCCCGACTGTTATGTGAAGCACCACAAAGCTAATGTTGCTTACCTATCCAGCAGACAGACGGTGACATCCGCGTCCGTTTTCAGGTCTTTCAATTTGTGGAGTACCCTCCACCGTCGGAAAGCAACACCAATGTTGACCCGGGTCTTTGCTTTTTCATGGTCATAGCCCTTCTTTTTCACTTTTCACTCCTCTGACCTTTTTCTTTTGCGCTGTTTTTCAGCCATTGCTACTGCACGTATTGTATCTCTCTTACGCTAACTGCGCACGCTATGCAACCTATGACTCCCCCTCCCCCCTCTGTCTGATCTGCGCATGAGTATGATCGCCCCCTGGATGTGGGGGGGTGTACCCTGTTTGGTGACTCATCCCGAGCCACAGTATTTACCTGCTGAAATTCAGAGCCAAGGCTGTGTATTGAAACCGGACTTTTTTTTTCAACATGCTGTCAGTGGTGACATCTTGTGGATGGAGAGGAGAAATACAGTGAATTTGACAAATAGTGCATTAGATTAGAAGATTAGAAGATCGCTGACTACACCTTTAACTTCTGATTCAGACTATAAACTTGTTCCTCTGAGCACAGATCTGATTTCATGGAGAAGAGAAAAAGTCACATGGTGCTTGTTCAGGTGAACAGGGAGGGTGATCAAGCACCAGGATTTATTTTTAGGACAGAAGCTGCTTTACCGAGAGCGCAGTGTGAGCTGGAGTGTTGTTTTGATGAAGAATTACACCTTTTCTCCACAGCTAAGGTCTCTGTCTTCAGACTTTTCTTCTGTTTCTACAAACTGTTTGTAATCGTGTTGGTCATGCTGTCCTCATCCTTGGTGACGATGGTGTTTTCAAATGATCTGACTGTTTTGAAACCAAGTTTCCTCAAATATGATCACTTCTTCTTAAATACTTGGGTTTTCTTCAGTTTGTCTCCACAGATTTGCTTGTGCTTTTCCTTTTAATCTCATTCTAAAGGTTTTGGGATGACTCTGGCACAGACTGTTGCTGTGTTTGAATTTTCATGCTTAACATACTGACTGATCTCTTCATCAATGGAAACCATTTCTGCTTTGATTCTTATTCTGAGTCATAGGTCATTTCCAACCATTTGTTCAATTGGATTCATCGTCTTGGATGACTTCTTTGCTTTCACGTCGTCTTTTGGCCAATCTAACATCAGTGCATGTGGTATGCAGTGTTCCCCCCACACTTCAGTGAATGTACTAAAATATTTGGCTGCTGTTTTGTTTAGTTTCAACAAATATTCCAAGTTCATGCAACTTTTAAGCTTCATATCCACAAATATATATACTGATATGGTCTGATTAACTCTGTGGTCACTCATCTTGAGGACTATAGTCTCTCTACATGCAGGGCTATCTATCTGCTGGGCCATCTGCACTCTTGGGTGGACATTTTGAACCTTTATTTTTCCTTTTTTGGGGAGAAACCAAGTTGGAAAAGAATCCTGCTGATACTGAAATAACCAAAATGTCAAATTGGCTGGGTGATTCTTTGGTCTGGCTTGGTAACAGCCTGTTTTGGCTTTGTTTGGCGAGATATTTGGACTCATACACTGACTGCAAGCAGCAGGTATCAGAGAGAATCCAGCTGGAGCAGACTGTGCTGTGGCATTTTGTTTTAAAATTAAAGATTTTCAAGTAAAAAATTGTCGAAGACAGTTGCTCCACGTTATTATTTTGTGAGTTTCTGACTAGTCGACCCTAAAGAGTGAGGGTTAATTTCAGACCTTTGACTTTTAATCTGTGTCTGCATGCTTGTATGAATATGTGTCGTGACTCTGGTTAGTCATGGTCGAATGAACTGTGTGTCAAACCGTCTGTCCTTGCTGGGCCTTGGTCAGCACCATCCATGAGTATGTGTGTCTGTGTCCATCTGAGCTCTATGTTTGTCCCGTTCCTGTGGCGGTGGCACACGCTGACCAGCAGCGCTCCCTCTGTTTCACACACACGCTTCCTGCCAGTGATGGAGGAACTCATAATGACCTCCACCAGGAGAGGAGAAGTGTGTCTCTCGCTGTGCGCAGGCCACCTCCTGTTATTTATATTAAATATGGTACCAAGAGAAGCCAAACAAACAACTTGGTGGGTTTGTGCTGATGCAGCAGATTTAAGTTGTGTGTGTTTGCGGCGCAGCAGATGGAGCGTGTTTGCTGTGAAATGTCATGCTGCTTCAGCGACCCATCGGGCTGGGCTTTTAAAGGCTGAGATGTTTCTATCAGATCCTAAATATATCTGAGTCATAACACCGCTGCAGTGATCCTGCCCAGACCTTTAAGATGTTCTTCCTTGTTAAACTTGAAGAACGATCGATATTTTTCTTGAAAGGTGGCTGACTGAATCCACATTAAATTCAATTTTTGGTCCAGAAATGATTTAACTGCCATATAAGCCATCTATTTTACATTTTAAACACAGCAGGAGATTTCTAACCTGACTCACCAGAAGGACCATTCAGAATATTTTACCTGTCCATCTGGACCAGTGATTATCAACTGGTGTGTCGTGACCCAAAAGTGGGTGCTGGACCTTTTTTCAAGGGGTCCAGTGCCCTTGCCTGAACAACAAATGTTAGGAAAAGAAACCCTTTGCTTTTATTTTGAAGAGGATTTTTTTAATGCAGTGGAGCGCCATCTACTCACTCTCTTGAACAACAGGTGGTGATAATACATGAAATTCAGTTGACACATTTAACAGTAACTAATTTGTAATGTGTTCAGTAAGTTGGTACACAGCTTAAGCTACATATTTTTTAAGATTTGTTCAATCCAATCCAATCCACTTTATTTATGTAGCACATTTTAAAAACAATAAAGTTTACCAAAGTGCTGCACAGTTAAAATAACACATAAGAACATCAAAAAAGAAATAAAATCAATTAAAATAACACATAGAAACAAATAAGAGTCATAAAAAAACCCAAAGGGGTTAAGACCATAAAAAGACATAAAAGGACACGGATCTCACAACTCTCATGCTGAATTAAAAGCCAAAGAATAAAAATGAGTTTTAAGACGCGTTTTAAAAGTTGTTAGGGTGGGGAATGTTTTTATTTTAAGCGGCAGATCGTTCCACAATTTGGGAGCCATCACCGAAAAGGCTCGATCACCTCGGGTCTTTAAACGGGTTTGTTGAAATAACTTCTCAGTAGCTTCACTTTTTAATTTAATTTCTGACCGTTAAAAAAGTTCTGTTGAGTCTGTCATGATCAATGGCTTATTTATTGCTTCTGACTGAATATTATTTTTACAGGACTGTTCAGTATCCACTGATGCAGGGTTATCACAGCAACAGCTAGATTTATAGTCTGGAAACCTTGTGTCTCTGAGATGCACTTTTTCCTCATCAAACTTTTATTTTGGGGTGGCATACAGTGATGTTTTTACTATTTCAGCTTCTGTGTGCTACATATTTGTATTATTTAACTCTAAGAAGTTGAAATTTTTCCTCAATTTGGGCCTCTTTTCCGATCTTTCCGTCAGTCATCTTTGTTACTGGCCAATAAGATGTTGTTGTAGGCGGGCACTACTGCCACAGTGTAAAGTACAAAATGTGAGCCATTTTGTACAACAAGCTTTTGTTTGTCAGAAGTAGAGAGAAAATATCCTCTCTATGGAGGAATGCTTTTAGTGTTGTTTGTTTTTCCGTTGATTAAAGAAATGTGGTCCAGAACTGACAACAGTGCCACTGCTGTCTTCTTGCTCGTAGCTCCCACCTTCTTTCTGCTTCTGATTGGGCTGCTCACAGTTGTAGACTGGAGCTTCGCAAGATGGATCAGCCTGATTACAGACTTGTAATCAGGCTGATCCACCTGCACTGCAAGATTAGATGAGTACACTAGAACTGATTTTTGTTAACTTCGCAGTATTTTAAAAATCTACAGTTATCTACTGTAAAATACCTTCACTGTAGATTACTGTTAATGGTAATGGATCAAAAGAAAAATACATTTTGCACAGGAAATAGGTAGATCTCTCTTGAGTAAGTATTTCAAGTTTTTGAGTCAAACAAACATTTGATTAAATGTGTTTTACTGGATAAATTCATGCATGTATTTTGTTGTTTGCTATTAATAATAAATGAGCAGTAATATTGTCAAAAATATAGTAGTATGAACTAAAATTCAGCAAGTTCATTGTAACTTAACCCTTCAAAGCTCAAGACCATAGATTATAGCCAGAAAAGAATTTTGAGTTCCGAGTAGGAAACTACAACTGGAACGTTCCCCGAAGTCGGAATTTCCTACTGGGAACTTGGTGAAACCTCGCCACCCCCGAGTTGACAATGGAAGATGGATGCCCCCAGTGTGAACAGTTATTTAGCTCCTGTAATAATCAATTTATTTGCACTTCTGACTGGGGTGTGTCGCTCTAGATCAGCTGTATACATAGTATTGTTAGACTTATATTTACAAAAATGCTGCCATAGTGAGACTCAAATTCTTCATGTGATATTTGTGAACAACAACACAGGGCGTGCTAACAACAGCTAACAATAGCCTGGTAGATCAGCATGTTTTTTTCCGACTTCAACTGGAACGCCGATAAGTTGGAGATGATGTCACTCCCAGTTCCGAGGTTACTGGAACGCAGCATTACGACAGTTGCCGCGCGTGCTCATGGGTAGCAGAGTCTTTATGTCGCCGGTAACAGATTCTCCTCACAGTCCCTTTAAATTAAAACAGAGTAACACTACAGCAAAGTTTACAACAACCTTTCAACAGTGTAGCCAAGCTTTAGCCAAATCCATAGATGATTCAGAACAGCCATTTTGAAGTCTCTAAGGTGGATGTATGGTCAAAGTCTCAAAACTGTTGCTGCAGCCTTTTCAAAAACCCTGCTGTAAAATCCTGGAGGTCTGATGGAGCCATTTGCACCTTTACAGGTAAAGATTGATTGCAAATTATGTGTTCAAAAGTATTTGTGACTCAACCAACAGGAAAACTCACATAAATCCCCCCTTTAAGGTCTATAAAATCTGATTGTTTGAAAACAAAAAGGTGTCTATTGTAACCTTTAGGATCCCTCCCGTGTCGTAGGTTTCCTGATGCTGGCCTGCTAAAGCCTGCAGGTTGACAGAGTTGTTAGTCACCACGATCACACACAACTGTCACGGACACACACTGTGACTGTACACACATGAAGGAGGCGTCTGTCAGCGGTAATACTGAGGTGACACGGGGAGGATTATCTGCTCTTCTCTGAGCCCGACTCGCACACTTCCAGCTCGTGTGTGCAGCGGTTGTAAAGCAGCAGATTAGAGGAAACTCCCGCTCCTCCACGCTGAAAAGTTGTAGGAACATAATCTTCTGAACATTACTCTGCTGTCCTCTTCTTCCTCACCACATGCTCCAGTCTTTCATGTCCTTCCTCCTCGCCTGTCAGCTCCTTCTCTGGTGTTGCTGTAATGGCCGCCCGCCGCCCACCGAGCTCAATCTGAGGAGATTAAAGCGTCAGTGGTAACAGGAAGGTGAATGATTGAGACCCACGTGTTCAGGCTTTTATTACCTGCTCTGGATGAAACTCGTTTTTCACCATAGACATTCAGAATTGAACATGTATAATGCATCCTTGTTTTATTTTCTTTAACCCACTCTGGTTCTCCTTTCTCCTGCAGTCTTATCGCTTAATCAATACCTCTATAGATTACTGTACTGAATCCTATCAATTATAAATGAGCCTCTTCCAGCGTTGCTATTTTTAGAGCCTCAGCCTCAAATCGATTCTTGCTCATTGCTTACAAGGAGAGGGTTTTTTACTCAGCTGGTCATTCCCAGAGCAAAAAAACACATTTTAAATAACTCAAGTGCTTCTTTTAATAACATATTCTCCTGTGGTCTGAAATTTAAATCTACTGAATAATGAAACACTCGGTGTTGCATTCTGGAAATGAAGATGATAAAACTGAATTTCTCCCCCTGGATAAATAAGTTTCTGCAGCAGAAACAATAAAAAAGTTCAGACTGGAAAAAATAGGAATAAAATAAAAAGAGCTCGATATTAGAGAGCTCTGTGGAGTCTTCTGGAAACAAAGTCGGGTAACCCAGCAACAATAAATACTTTATTTTCTGTTTATGAACTGAAAGTATTTCCATCCTATGCAGCATCAGCAAAAGATTTTAATGTTTTAATATCTGCATCCACCAAAACTACAGGTGTGTCTTCACTATGGCAGCCAAAGAGAATAAAATCAATTAAATATTTGATTCAAGATTTTAAATGTGGTTATTTGTAATATAAGTCCTTTTATTAGGACAAAAGTCAGTCACATAAAAATGCACCTCAGACTAACCCTTTAACTCCCAGCTCAACCACTTGATAGACCAACCTCGGAGTAACTGTGTCTTATTCATAAATGCTTCAAACTTCTTTAACCTGATTAGGCCATCTTGGGGACTGTACATAAAAAAAGCATTATGTCTTATCAAAGAGGAGAATTTCTCGGATAGGTAAGCGCAGTGCTTTAAAAAAACGGTCAGAAAAATAAAACATGGCTTATGTAAATTGAATATAACATCCATAAAGTTAAAAGCGTTTTTCAAAATTGACATTTCACCTGATTTTTGATCTCTTTTCAATATTACAACGAAAACACTTCTTCGACTCTAAACTTCCACTTCAATCATTTGTAGATTTGTAGATTTGTTTACTTTTAAAAGATGGGACTGTACATGTTAATGAACATATAAATGTAAACATGTGAGATTATAGCCGTGTGGCTAATTTCCAACACTAGTCCTATTGGCAGGTTGGTGTTGTACAAAACTTTTATACAAAATAAAAACAAAACAAAACAAAGACAAAGCTAGACAAACAATACCAAACAAAGCAAACATAGTTGATCATCAACAAAAAAAACATTTAAGCCAAGGGGCTGGTTAAAGTGCAGAGTGCTAAAGTGTAAAGTGCATTATTGTATTGCTGATTGCCTAATGCTCAATTGCATATTACAATAATCTAATACCAGCAATGGCAGTTTGTGATACCTAGAGTACCTAGGAATATAAAGTGCTGGTTGCATTGCACATTGCTAAGTAAAAATTGGAGATGGAGCCCTCGACAAAATAGATACATAGGACAAATACACAAGTTCAGGCTTGTTTATGGCAACAGTGTTGGTTTTCCAGTAGCCAAGCTTTAAGCTGTTTGGTAAAAGAGGTCAGGGTTGGGAGTTCGCGTATTGTGCTTGGAACTAAGTTCCAGTTGTGAGATGCGCAACTGGACAGAAAAAGTGGCACTTTTTCTAAAAGGAACAACACAGTCACCTCTGGAACCAGTTCTAGTTGATCTGGTTGAGTTTGTGGTGCTTGGCCATGGAAGATTTTGTACATCAAGACAGCATCAGTGTGTTTGATAGTGTCGTCCCAGTTCAAGCGCTCATGCTTTTCTAAAATCTGACGGTGATGGACAGTGATTTGGCAGAGGTTAATGGTTTGTAAATTTTTTTTTTTTTTTTTTTTGGCATTTTGTGCCTTTTTTGATAGGAGAGAGACAGTGGATAGGCTCGTGAAAGGGGGAGAGAGAGCAGGGGAAGACACTCTGCAAACTGGTCACAGGCGGGATTCGAACCTGGACCAGCAGAAGCATGTACATGGGGTGCTAACCACTACGCCAAACCAGCACCCCTGTAAATATTTAGAATGTAAAAAAAATGTTGCATTAGTGCCCCAATATGTCCAAAAAAGACATTTTTCCTGGTTATCTTTATGAGGAAGTTAAAGGGTTAATGCCTAAATACATAAACAAACACATGATCTATGTAGAATATCATTTGCGCTTACATACAGTCCGAATGTCTGATTTTTTTTTCCTTTTAAAAAAAATAACAGAAAAAAACAAAAATTATGACAGAGATTGGGCAACTTAACAACAATAAATACTTGATATTGTATTAATGAGCTGAAAATACTTCTATCCTATAAAGCATCAGCACATTTGAATATTTGAACATTTTGTTATTTGTTTATACTAAAACAATAAGCAGTTGTCTTTACTTTGGCACACTATATGATTCAATACAAATATGTGTTTATTTGTCATGTAAGTCATTTAATTGAGACAAAAGTCAGCCGAATAAAGATGCATCTAAAACAATTAATCGATACCTAAATACATAAACAAACACAAAACCTATGTATTATACCATGAGTGCTTAAATACAATCCACCTGTCTGAATAGATTTTTAATATATTTTTGCATTTTGGTTATATATAAAACAACTAAAAAAATCTAAAAACTGCAGGATAATCCAACTATAATAAATACTTTATACTCTGATTGTGAGCTGAAAACATTTCCATCTTCTAAAGCATCAGCAAACTTGGGGATTTAAATATTTTAATTATTATGTGCATCACCCATTATGGACTGTATCTACCAAAACTACGGGCATGTTATCTTCACTCTGGCAGCCAGAGAGAATATTTGTTTGATTTAAGATTTAGAATTTAACTATTTGTCATATGAGTTGTTTAATGGGGACAGGATCTGTCACATGAATATGCCCCTTGGACAATTAATTAATACTTAAATATGTTAACAGGCACAAGACCTATGTAAACTACTGTCAGTGCTTCAACATATTCTGCCTTTTGGATAAACACTTCAACAAAAAAGGACAGCTACACCTAAATATCCAGTCAGATACTCGACAGAGAACTTTACAGTTAGAGGACCGTAGGGTCAAGCTGTTATGACACAGAATGAGACATTAATCCATGTTAGTCCAGAAACATGGTTAGGGAGGAGTGTAAATTTGGTTACAAAAGTTTATCACGTTACACTCAGCCAAAGTTTGAGTTTATTGAAAGGGGAAGTATGTGCACAGTGCACACAGCCGTACAGATGAGATCTCCTCGTCTCCAGAGGTTGGATTTTGAATATCAGTGAAGCTGCACAATGCAGCGAAGGTCTCTGCCAGCTGCTGAACAATGCACCTCCTGGGAGAGGAGAGGAGAGAGGAAAGGAGAGGAGAGGTAAATGAAGGAGGCAAGGATGGAGGGAATATGAGCCCCAAAGCCATTAGTCTCTGTCATCACCCCTCCCCCCCTCTTCCTCTCCTCCTCCTCGTCAGCCTCCCCGTATCTCCTCTCATTTCTGTCTCTGTTATGTCTTGTTTTCCTCCTCTTTCCGTCTGACTTTTTCTGTTAGTCTGATCGAAGTGGTGACCAGGGAGACATCATATTCGGTGAAATTGTTTGTTAGAGCTGGAGGCAGAGGAGTGTTTAAGTTTGATGCCATAACCTCCAACTTGGACATACAGATGGTCATTATATATCAGATTTATTCTTTCTAAGAAGTTTGCAAAGCTTTTTATCTAAAAGTATTTTTGTCTTGAAGAACAAATTTCTCTCAAAATAGTAGACTTTTATACTTTAAAATGTATAGTAAGTTTCAAATGACTACAACAAATATTTCACAGTTATACCAGAAGTCCTTGATCACCAAAATTTAACAGTTTGTCTGTCTACTCATCAGGAACAGAAAACAAACCAATGTCCAACCATTGATTTGTAAATGGTTTATGCTCATTGGCTGACCAGCCTGAGCTATTTTAAACCAATGTTTTAAAATACAATACCATGTTATTATTAAAAAGGAGATATACATATAAATAGGTAATACATATAAATGCAGTCTTGATTGGTGACAGGTATAATCAAACCCCATGCAACTGAAGCTGAAAGGAAAACCTATGCTTTACTTCAACTTATTCAAATAAAGTTTAGATTGATCTGTTCACTCCTGTTTCAAGAATGTCCACATGAAACAATATGGAGTAGTGGAGTGATGGAAAACCCTCCACTGCTGCTGTTTAGTAACAATCCGGCTCGAGTTGAGACTTTTGAGACTCTCTCCTCACAGCTCACATCCCCATCCTCAAGTGAAGGTAGGGAGGGATCGAAACTCAGAGATCAGTGATCAAGGCTCCAAACTGTACCAAACTGTACTGAACCAATCCAAACCACTAAGTGGAAACAACAAGAGCTCATTTCTAGGCTAGTGTGTTTGTTTCAAGTCAAAAAATGTCCAGAGCACTTATTCTAATCCACATTAACCATTCAAGATAAATGCCTTACTTTCAGGAATGAAAGGCAAAAATAAGGCACTAAGTTACTTATAATGAAAAGAAAAAATCTGCAAATGAAACAAGTCAAGTTTGACCCAGTGAGGGCCTTAAATTCAGGTTTGATATCTATTCAATGTAATTTTGTCTTGTCTTATTGGCCAATTATTTTACTTGTTTATACATGCAACTCAGGCTTATTGTTGGTTTGTATATCTTCAAATAAGATCTTAATACAGGCATGTAAGAAAATTGTGGATTAGAATAAATCAAGTGATTTTTTTTTCCTGAAATTGGACAAATACTCTGTTTTGTCAGTGTAGAGATATAAAACATGGAAATATAAGAGCAATAGATAGATATTAAAGCAACAAGTAAAGTGGCTCAACAGATCTGTACAATAAGGTGCATTGACAAAGTGGTCCAGCTTTTTCTGTTATGCAATTTAGAGTTGATCAAACAAGCAGGCAACCTACCTGCCCAGCCGCCCAGCCCTGATTTTATTAACATCAAAATAAGCTACGCTGAAACAAACATTGTTCCACTTAATATTATATTTGACAATATATTAATGCATGTTAACTACCTGATAAATTGCCTCGCTCTATTTTGACATGTTTAAGGATTCTAAGTTGTAGTTTTTCTTCAATATTTCCAATGAATTAAACCCAACCACAAATCAGAGGGAGAAAACACAAAAGGAAAGATGAGGAGTCTTAAAATATGGAGGCAGTGAAACAGGAGCTGGAGAGGAAACAGGAGACAGATGGAGGTGCACACAAACATAAACCATGCAGAGCAGAAAGACTTTAATTCCTTTTACTTATGCAGGCAGACGCCGCTGTCTTTTTCTGCTCCTGTTTTCATATTAAACAAATTGAAAAAGCCATTCAACAGAAACGAGCCGAGCGGTTAGTTAAGCTTTCCCAAAATCAATATTCAAAATGCTTGGTCGAGCTTTATCCCCCCCTCCCTCTGCTGTGACTGTGTGTGTGTGGCATTCAGACCAATTCCCTTGGCCAAACTAGGGCAGGAGAGCCTGGCATCGTTGCCTGCACTTCCTGCATGAGTGACCTGAGGAAACAGTGTTCATGTCTGTTACCGAGTGTGTATGTGTGTGTGTTCCTCCACCCTAAAGCAAGCTGCTGTCAAAGAGGGGGAGGAGCAAAGCGGCGCGGACGCACCAGCGGACGAGAGAAAGAGAAAGAGGCGAGTGTAGTAGAGAGAGAGAGAGGAGGAGAGAGTTAGCATCTGTTGTTTCTGTGGCAGCTGAGCAACGCTGGACTGATTTTAAACACACACGTACCTCTGCATACCTACACACACTCCTCTCCACACTCACTTAACATCTTTACGCTCTGACTCCGGCGTTAAATCTCCATCATTACACACACACATCTGCTCTCTCTCATTTTTGTACTTTGTGGGAGCTGCAGAAACCCCTCACTCTTGCATCAAGCGCACCGGCTTCAGCAACATATTGAGAGGACGTCTGCCAACAGCATGTGAGTACTGCTGAGCGAGAGCAATGGACGGATTTACTCGGCTTTATCTCTGGCAGCATGATATGGCTCTGATTTGGGGGTTAAAGCTGAGCATTTGCTTTGGAGTTTTGGAAACTTTGAGTATTTTAAAGAGGAGGATGGGAGGATGTGAATCACAGTGCTGATTATATCCACAAGACGCATGACTGAAATGTTCAACTACCTCTTTTTTATGGCAAAAAGGCTGACTTCACATCAGACTTTAATAATCGAACCTCTGATAAAATGCATGCTTGATTTTCATCAGCCAGACAACATGAGACTTAAATGGCTGAGTGATAGGGAGGCTGTTGGATATTTGAAATCTATTCATGTGATTTAATGAATAATGGGATTGTTCCCAAAGTTCTGCCAGACATGAATCGACTCATCTTTTCTCCTATTATTAAAAAATATCAACAGCAGAACTAATAAAGACTCATTTTACAGTACAATCAAAGAGAACTGATTAAGTAGATCAGGAGCGCAGCATTGGGTAGGGATGCTAGGGATGTGTCCCTATAAATATTTTGCAACCACTGCATGGTCCCTAACATAAAAAACAAGCATAGTATGTAACTATATAACTAAAAAAATGCTTATATTTAATGCCAAGACATACATGTTTTGGTTATTTTATTTATTATCCAATGTTTTATTTGTGTATTTAAGACCAACAATAAAAGTTTATGGGGAAAAAACACAATAAAACTTCGGTAGTCCTTTTTGGTTTTGGTTATATATTTATCAGACTATAACCATACCACCAAATTTCTGATTGATCCCAAATTGTCCAACTGTTCATGTGTCATGCAGCAATATATTTTGGTCAAGGAACAGACAGTAGAGATTTAGGATTTAGATGCTAGAGGTAAAGTACCGGTAGAATAGTTTTTTCTGAATAAGATAGTTGGTTTGTTTGTTTGATTAGCTCTACATGACATTAAAAAAGCAGTCATAAATGCAAAACACATCAACTTTCAGGGGTGCTATCTTGGTGCCCTTGAAGTAGATAGATTCACCAAGGTATTTTCAACACTGTTGAGCATGTATTTATCAAAATGTAAAAAGACTGTCCTTTAAAAGTTAAACTATTGATTTATTCCTGGATCCACATCTGGATTTGGATCACCTCTCCCTTGTGCCATGACCAACATTCCTTGAAAATGTCATCAAAATCTGTTAAACAACATATCTAGTTATTGGTGAAAATGTAGCCCTGTCTTGCCCTTGAAAGAACTCCAGGATCCACATCTGGACTCAAACCACCACCAGAATTGTCTCACTTCTTTCTTTTGCGATGACGGACATTTCTTGAAAATTTTTGATAAATCTGTCCAATAGTTTTTGAGCTATATGTTCACAAACTAACAAATGCCAGAGAAAACATAACCTCCTTGGCAGTGTTAATAAAAACTAAATAACCTAGATCATATGCCACTGCAAGTAAGTCATCAATTCAAGGTCTACCTTTAGCTTCGTCACTTTATTTTTCTGTAATGGAAAGGCTTTAAGTGCCATAATGTGACATGCTATAATATTTACTTTCGTTCAAATGAAAAGAAATGAATATTTATGATGTGAATCTTTAGATGAAAAAAATGGCAACGTTGCGTACCATTGTTTTTATGTAGTCAAGACAACGTGAAGAAGTTTTCTTGTGTTCTTCTGTAAACCTCTGAAGTACGATAAATGTCAAACTTGCATGACAGTGTCGCAAAATGTTATCACTCCCTCCTGAAGCAATGCCCAATATTTTCTGAAAATTTAACTAAAACCATAGAGATTTATTTATTTTGGTTATCTTGCTCAGAGTCGAACAAACAAAATCTCTTGGGTGAAGGTAATAAGGCCAACATTTTTGAGGAGATTAGATCGTACTGACAAGAAGACAAGAAGATAACCTGACATTTAAAACATATGTGTAAATACCACAAAAATATTGGCAATGTTTTTTTCAGAAATTGTTTGCAGCAAGTTTGTGTAATGTTGGCTATACGAAGGGTTTATTCTGCAGATTTCCCCTCGGTCCATCCATCCATCAGGGTGGAACCACTGGGACACATTAACAATACGCTAAGAGATTCTGAGTTTATAATCCCTTTAGTAAATTCTGGATCTGCCCTGTGGTCCCTGTGCAGATGTCCAGGCCCTCTAGACCTCCAAAAGGAGGTGAACAGGAGGCTTTATGACCACCCTGAACCACCTCAAAGTGCCTCGTTAGGATAAAAGAGCACAGCAGCTCCACTCAGAGCCTCTTTTGGATTCCCAAGCTGCTTACCCCCTCCCTGAGGTCAAGCTTAGACACCCTTAAGAAGAGACATATTTACCTGCTTATATCCACATTTTTGAGAGCGCATGGCCATAGGCAAGGATTGGCTACATCACAGCAAGACTTCAGAGTAAAAATGTTGATGTTTTTGTGGAGTTTAGAGACAGGAAAGGTGAGGATATTTTCCAAATTTTTGGTTGGACCCATTTTTCATCTTCACTTTTGTATGATAGAATAGATGTTATCCAACAGAACTTGACTGAAATGTTTTTGGGTTTTTAATGACTTAGGTGCTTTCACTCCTACATCTCTGGGTAGAGTTTCCCAAAAACACTCAAAAGTGTTCCCCCTTGAGTTGATTTGTTTGGATGCATTTAAAAGCAATCAAACTCTGGTTTGGAAAGAAAGCACCACACCAAGGCAGCTTGAAAAGAGGTGGTCTTGACTCACTTTTAATCCACCCGTGAAGAGATTTGTTTGCAGCTTGAACACCAACACAGCTGGACGCAAACAGGCACTGGGGGACAGCTAGCAGCTAGAATACAACCCGGTAATTGACACGAAGACAAACCGAGGTCTAAACGCATACATTTTTTGCCGAATCTGCATATCATCCATACGATGTCGGGGTTTTGGGGGTCTGTAAACGATCATTTCTGAAACCAGGTTCCAGAGTGGAAAGGTTTTGAAATGCTGTATACGCAGCTCTGTGATTACTGGCTCTCCGCCACTTTTCAGATACACTTAAGTCATAGTTTCATATCTTCATTGACACGCGTGCAATGGCAACAACAATGGCGGCGTACTGTGTAGCATATGTGCTGATGAAGCTAGTGACCCTACTATCCCTGTTGCAGCAAAATCTCCTTCTTCTCAATCACCACCGAGTTGAACAAACAATTATCAAGGACACATTACGGTGGTCTCTGTTTACAACTTTTGCCGCAAGTGCGCATGCCCACTGTTTTTTCATCTGTTTCAGCTTGTTTCCGTCATATCGTTACAGCGCCCCTAGAGGTCTGGCATGTGTTTTATAGCGTTTTAATGCGTATCGAGTGCATTCATGTAGACGCACACATTTTCTGAGACACCTTCGTCTTCATGACGATCGTTTTGGAAACTGTTAAGCGTTTTGTCTTCGTGTGGATGGGGCCTGAGACAAGACCAAGGCCTTCAAAATGTGGTCTCAAGACCAGCCTTGAGACCAAGACCGGTCTTGAGTAACACAACGCTAGTAACTGGTGCAAACGAGGTGACCAGTTAACACATCATACTGAAATGGAAGCACAAGCAGCAGCAGTGGTAAGAACGGCACTATCACACAAGTTTGATCAGGACTGATAGCAGAAGATAATCATACAATGAAAATAACAACAGGTAAACGTACATCTCTTTCCAGGACTCGACAACATCAGCAACTTCAAAAACTTTTGTTGTCCAGAACTGTGTTCAGGTCATTGAAGAAGCAGAAAACCTTCACTTTGACAAAGCAGCTACAGTCCTCTTTGGTCCACCTTGGGCACCAGCAAGCGTGAAGAGACTCACTTCTATGAGTTTGTAAAGTTTTCTATCTTAAAAAGTGTGTCAAACTTTGATAATCATACTCATCTGTGCAAAAGTTCACGAGACATTTTAATGATAATAATAATAATAAATGATATTTAAAAGCACCTTTCTGGACACTGTACACATGTCACAAGGTCAAAACAACAGTAAAATCACAGTAGAACAATAAATTAAGAAAAGAGCAACTAAAGGTGGGTGAAGGAGGATTTAAGGGAGCAGGCCGGAGTGGCGATGTGGTGGAGGTTAGACAGATATGGAGGGGCGAGGTTGTGGACGACCTTAAAGGTGCACAGGAGCAGTTTGAATCGTTTCTATGCTTGTCGTGGAGCCAGTTCATGTGCTGTAGGACGAGAGTGATGTGATGGTTCTCCTCTCTGCCCCAGCATAAAGAGTTGTCATTAGCCTAACTTGCTAATGAACTTTCCAGAATACAAAGAGCGATCAGTAGGCATGGCAACGCTCACCTTTATGCAGTGGCAGCAGCAGGCTGTGATATTATGGTGCAAGGACACCCCTGCCTTTGTGTGCCCTCTGGCTCACTTCACAGTACAATGTGTAAAACAATCCGAACCTGCCTCATGAATTGGACCAAAGCGATCCAGCTGTAGTTGTGAAAACCTCCTCAGACTAAATCCACCTTATTTAAATGATGCTGAATCTGTTTCTGTGTGACCATTAGCCTCCCTGATGGCCACTCATGCAGCATTAACGTGTTATCTCCAACGTCGATGACTCTCGCAGTGCCAGAATAAGCAGTGATCTGGAAACATGGGGATGTGCGGAGCATCAACGGTCTCACTTTTGTTCTTTTGCTGCTTCTTTTGATTTACGAGTTCAGATTTGCAGCTCGGGCTTTTAAAATGTCCACACTTTGATTTGGTTTAGAGATGATGGAGATGCAGCCTTGGCGTCTACGACTCCGTCTTCCTCTTTAGGACTCAGTAACACTGATATATGATAAGACACACAGGCTTTGTTCTGTGGATTATAAAGAGGAACAACACTTTTATTCCCACTTTATCTTTTGTTTCCTGCTTTTATTCTTCCTTGTATCAGATGAGAGTGAACTCAATCACTAATCTGTTTCTTCTCTCTCTGTTCTCTGTCTTCTTCCATCACTGCATGCTCCTCTCTCTCTTTCTCGTGCTCTTAATCCTATAATGCTGCTCGGAGGCGATGTTTTGACAGAGACAGTTACATGCTGCTGATGATGATGAGGAGGATAATGATGTAAAGTTCGTACAGTATCTGCAGCACATGGCTCAGATCCAGCACTGATGAGGACTGTAACAGATGACGGATTGATTGTTTTCTAAAAATACTCAAGGTTGATGCAAGAAATTACATTTTCATTAAAAAAGGGATCTTCTTAAGAACTGGAAGGCTGCTTTATTTGTTGCTTCATCACAAAACCTTGGTCATTTAGTCTCATAATGTGGAATATACCAAGACAAAACATTGCACTTAGTTTTCCAACAAACCATCATTTTCATTTTTGAAAAAAAAAAACTCTTATAATTGAATACCATCCTCTAAAGATTCAATGCTAAGGGGACAAAGATGGGAGTCCTAGACAGCTGGTATCCGTTCGTTTTTTTCCCCCTGCTTTTCAAAATTGGCAGACAAATTCATCATTTAATGAAAACGCAGGCAACATTTCCTCTGCCTCTGTTTTTGGCTTTTTGTTCCTAACACCGTGTCCTAACTGAAGGCAAGCACCAGATGTCGAGCTGCATCGCACAGCTGCACACACACCGTCCACTTCAGGGATACGAATGATAATGAATTTTAGGGCCACGATTAAAGCCAAAGGAATAATCTTTATTGTTTTACAATATCTCAGTGAGACCATTTAAGCTTGTTGTGCTGTATTTTGAGTTTGAGTTTATAGGAAATATAATAATAAAGTAATATTTTCAGGTGCTTAACAAATTCGTTTGACCACCACCCATGAGATTTACACAGCTGTCCTAAATTAACAGCATTGATAAATATCAAAATCATTGTTTTATGTTTCTGTAATTGTTAATACTCCAGTATGTAGATGCTCTTTACCTGAAACAATATTTTAATGCTAAAACATGTTTATTTTAGCTCTACATTAATTTTATACATTTCTGTCAACAACAAAAGGAAAAAAGTGAAACGCATCATCATTCCTTCATTAATATCAAATTAAAATTGGGGAAAGTAGTTGAATAGTGGTTGAATGTTGAGCTTGATAAAATTCTGACTTCTAAGTGAACCTCCAACTTCCAATTTTGAAAGATTTCTATAATATTTATGTTTCTCCTTTTCTTATGACGTGGTAAAATACAGTTGTTTATCGCCGGATTAATAATTTCAAGGCCTTTATTGTCATTGTAAGACAAGCAAACAACAAAACTGAGGTAGCAACTTGTTGGTGCTTAAAACAGCATCAATAACTAACAGAAAAAACACAAGACCATAAAACAACAATAGTAAAAACATGCAGTATGCCAACTAAAAATATAAATCAGTCATAAATAGGTGAACTGTGGAGAAGCACATCAATGCTTAATTGCCATATAAATATATATTTACAGTTTCAATACAGGCCAAAGGGCAGGAACGAAGACCGTGGCTATAGGTCATGAAGTATTGGGCTTTGCTCCGCCTGACAAAGTGCAGTGAGAAAGAGAATCAAACCAAGTGAAAAGGAAACAGTACTGCAGCTTCACCCTCAGACCAGGAGCTTTCATGCAGTTTCTTAAATAGACTTCTGCTTGAACTCATTTATTAATGTTTGTAGACAGATCCATCTTGCCAAGCTCCAATTATCAACGATACGTGTGTGGCCCAAGGCTTCACGGCCAGTCAACATCCTTGTTGTGGACCACATTTCTTTTTTAACCCTTTAACTACCAGCTCAACTGTTTGGCAGAGGGTATCAATAAATTCAGGAATATTTAATGTGTTAAAAAAAGAACAAATAAAATCATCGTTTAATTACCTTAAAGCTTCAGGGAACAGAGAAAACAACAAACAAACCAAAAAAGCAGACATTTTCTTGGTGTGGGATTGAACAGTTGAAAAAGCAATCAGTTTATTACGTGATGACATGAAAATGAACAAACTTAGAAAATGTTTCTCAATAAAGCAGCAATCAAAAATGACTTAAAATCAAGTTTGACAAACATCCTCATATCAGTCAACTGTTAAGTATTTAAAGTAAATGATGATAATATTAGCTTTTTAAACCGCTTAATCTCACACATAGAAAATATGTGCTCTTTTGGTTTGTTTGCAGTTTTTATTCTGTATCCTCAACATTGGCAGAAGCAAACATTCACATTTTATGGGGTTTTTTAAACACATTAGTTATTCCTGCATATATTGACCTCTTCCATACAGTTAATCAGGGAGTTAGAGGGTTAAATGATGGTTTGCATCAAGGGCGAAGGTTTGATTTTGACATTGGTGGGGACAGTGGTGTAAAGGAACGAAGTAATTGTACTTAGTTACAGTACTTAAGTATGTTTTGGGAGTATCTATACTTTACTTGAGTTTATATGTTTTTTGCAACTTTTACTTTTACTTCACTACATTAAAAATTAAAAAATGATACTTTTACTTCATTACATTTAAATTGTCAACTTAGTTACTCGCTACATAATAAAATGTGAATATAAATTATACTTATTTTCACATTTTATTTTGAAGAGGACCGTACGGACTGTTAGTGCTCTTGCACGAAGCTGAACACACCTCTGCCTGCTTCTGCAGCCTGTGAACGACTGTTTGGCATTGCAGGACTTGTATTCAGCCCGCTAAGAGCACGACTGAACTCATACAATTTTGAAAATCAACTTCTGCTAAAGATGAACTGCAAGTTTGTGGCCTCTACGTAAGGGAGGAATAGAGAGAGGGAGTAAGAGGTGAAGGGAGCTGAGGGAGGGAGGAAGAGTTAAACTTTATAAAGCTTGGGAGAGCAACAACTATTTGTACCTGTTCTCTTTGTTTGTACTTTTACTTTTAATACTTAAGTACATTTAATAGGCGCTACTTTAAGACTTTTACTTAAGTGATTTTTTAATGAGTGACTTTCACTTTTAGTTGAGTATATTTTATATAAGGTATCTTTACTTTTACTCAAGTATGGGTTTCAAGGACTTTTTACACCACTGGGTGGGGATATAAAAGTGCTCCAAGACAGCACCCCTAAAAGTGGATGTGTTTTACGTTTATGGCTGTTATTTCACATCATGTAGAGCTGATCAAACAAACAAGCAAACTATCTTTTTCACAGAAAGCTTCTCTTTATACTACACCTTCAGCCTCTTCTCCTCCATCTCTCTTTTTCCCACAAACTTTTATTGATGCTCTTAAACGGTTGCTGCCTTTCAATATATAAATTATACATGAAAAATAAATAAAATAACAATGAAGTGTGTCTCTTTGGCATTAACTATAAGCATTTTTTTAGTTATAACTTTATATACTATGCTTGTGGTTTGTTTTAGGAACCATGTGGTGGTGGCATAATATTGATAGGGACGTGTCCCTACCCATTTCTACGCCCCTGGTTTGGATATTTTTGCTCCACTTCTGACATGTTTTGACGAGAGTTTGTTCTACAAAGTCGCTCACATTTTTTATTCGTCACTGCAGCAGTAGTGCCCGCCCACTACATTATCTGATTACCCTGTAATGAATGTGATTGACAGAACAATCGCCCAATCACGTGCTAGATATGCTTTTGAAAGGTTCTGCCCATTCCCAAACACTTTCTATGGGCTGTTTCCTAGATGAATGAGTGGTTTCGACTTTGCCATGCCATTATCATTTCAAATCATCACTATTGTGTCAGACTATGAAAAATTATGGCAGCCTCACAAGTGACGCATGCAAGTAGATCTCATTAAACATCCATGGAGCCCTTTTTCCTCCAAAAGTCAACATTTTCTCCCAAATGCCTGAGATTATGTTACGATGAGTGTTCCGCTGATTCAAAATGTGCTTTGCTTTCAGGCGCTGTGCTACAGTTTAGCTGTCTGTGCGCGTCATTGTGTCAGATTTATGATCGCTGTGGGTGAAATCAGAGCCGGGATCTGGCTGCTCTGAGCTTATTTATGGCAGTTTTCAGATGCTGAACGTGTGTGTAGGAAGATAAACACGGAAATGATAAATGAAAAAGGAGAAAAATGAGGAAAACCCGGGAGATACTGACGGCTACAGCTCTGTGTGTGTGCTCTCGTGTGTGCGATCGCGGCCGTGTGTGGCTCCACAATGATTGAATTACTCAGGGTTAATTAGATTCTCTCGTCCGCACAATAATGGCTCAGGCACACACACACATGGGCACACACAAACAGGAACAGGGACATCCTTCAGAGGAGCTTTTTCAGGCTTATTGCCAGCGGCGTCGTCATCCGAGTGTTAGTTCAGAGGTTTTCTGCGAAGCTGTGTGGTGTTAGAAAAACTAGAGGGCACTTACACACATTTCTGCTGTCACTGTGAATCAAAAACACCACAATTTAACGTCTTTTAGGACACAGATCTGCTGGTGAAAACGATTGTTTCTTCTTTTGCTGGAGGAAGACGCCCCCTAAAGCAAACGCGACAAACTGAGAGCACTCACTACTTTGTGCATTTCCATAAATAATGTACATTTATAATTAAAGAGGCACGCTGACATTTTTATGGCCATTGAAAAAATGGGTCAGAAGGTTTTTGCAGGAGGACACTAAAGCACAGGGAGTGTGCTGAGTGTATGAATGAAGCGTTGCACTTTGCGTTGATTGGTTCCCGCCCTTGCAATTAGCCACTTGTCATTCAAGTGAGATGAGGAGACAGTTGTGCCTGGCAATTAAACTTTAGGAGCTGTTCTGTAATCCCTGGTTGGATTTAATGGAGATTTGAGAAGGTTTGATGAATGAAACCTGTGCACGTTGGATCTTTATGATGAATAAAATATGGAGCATTCAGCAATGTTGTTCCAGAAGTTCAAACAGACCAGACATTAAAACTGCATGTATACTTAAAGGCCACTTTATTAGGTACACCTTGCTATTGGAAGACAGGAAAATTAAAAACACTAGAGCTGAACAATTTCAAGAAAAGATATAATTGAATTTTTTCTATCAAGTTGAATTCAAACATTTTTTAATGAACACACTAATACTTCAAGATATTAAACCCTCCCATCCAGGCATTTCTAGTGGATTATTTTTTTGTTTATGTCTTCTAGAGGCCACAGAGGTGGGTCCTTGTAGACCTACAGTCCTGCTCAGTGTTATTGGCACCCCTTCATTATTTTCATTACTTTAACAATATATTCAGAAATAAATTGAAATGTACCAAATTTATGTCATCAGGATTTTTAATTGAAAGTCCAAAATACTTCTACAAAAAAAAAAACATTTTTACAAGTTACATATTGTAATTTCAAAGAGGGAACTGAAAAAAAGCCTGTGCAGCAGTAATGGCACCCCTCTTCAGTATTTTGTTGCACACCCTTTGGCACTGATGACAGCCTCCAAATGTTTCTTGTAATCATCTATAAGCTTCTTCACATTCTCAGCTGGTATTTTCTCCCACTCTTCCTATGCATACTGTTCAAGCTCTTGGACAGTTGCAGGTTTCTTTTCCCCAATGGCAGATTTCAGCCATACCAAAGATTTTCAATCAGATTGAGATCAGGACTCATTGCACTGGCTACACTGGGTGGGACATTACGCTCTAAAATTTCTTGATAATTCTCTGATTTCATGATTCCTGTGATACGGTCAAGGCCTCCAGTACCCGATACAGCAAAGCAGCCCCAAACCATTATGGAACCTCCACCATGCTTAATTGTTGGTAGGGTGTTCTTTCCCTTGTAGGCTTCAAGTGGTTGCAATTAAAACTGCCTAATCTAAATATGACTGCATGATCATAGTAGCTAATGAAGTATAATTTACAGAACTTAATATGTGAACATTACTTCTGCCAAGTTTGAGTCTGATAAAGTGATGCAGAGCAAAGTTAGAGAGGTTTGTAAAGAAACTGTACCATCACATTGTGTACTTTAACTTCATGGGTGCCAATAATGATGAGTAGGACTGTATATGAATCTTGCAGACTTATCTGTGATGGTCTATTTCTGGAGAGGGGGGGCTGCCTGCCAGGAAGGACAGTTGTAGACTGTGCCAGACTAGGATGAGTGAAAGGCCAACAAATGGACAAGTTTATGGATTTGTTGTGGATGAATCACCACATATTATTTTTTTAATTTTCCATGGGTGGTGTGAGGCCTAAAGTGCTCCACGGATGTTTCTGTGTCATTGTTGTTCACTTGGAGTGATTTTGCCCATCCTCTTTTTTTCTAGGTGTACTTCACTCAATAGCAGGATTAGTGTATGCAGAGAGCACTCTCTGTTGAATCAAATAATTCACTGCATCAGGTTTCAACATATTTAAATGTCAAGATTACTGCCCTAACTCAGACCAGCATTCTGGCACACTTATAGTCACTTGAATCACCTTTCTTTACCATTCTAATGCCCAGTTTGAGCTTTAGCAGGTCTTCTTGACGATTTCTATACGCTTAAAAGCATTGAGTTGCTGCCATGTGATCAGCGGATTAGCTATTTGCCTTAACAAGCAGTTGAGTGGGTGTAACTTACAAAGTGGCCTGTGAGTGGGAAGCCTTGAAACATTTAAGCAGCTGTGTTTCAGTTTCCTGTTTCCTGAATGGATGTCTTAACTCACGATCCTCGCTTTGTGTTTCCAGAAGGTTAGTTTGACTCCAGCAAACAAGCGTGCATGCTAACTGACTCATAACTCCATGAAAACGCTGCTCCAGCGCTGCCATGTCACAGCTCTGCTGAGCCGCGTGAACGTCACACTGTGAGCCCAGTGTGCATGTATAATGTGACGCCTGCTCAGGCACATTTTCCACCTACAGTACGACGAGTCGACAGCTGCAGTCACATGTGTCTAACGTGGAGTTACTCCGGCTCTTTGCCTTCTGTAGCTGTGCTCTCATCTCAGATCTATGTATCTCTGTTTGCTGCTGTTCTCGCTGATTTATGTTCCTGCTTGTTATGGAGACAATTGAGAATAAGAGCTGGGACTCTGTCTGTATACAAAGCTCACAAGGTTTATCATTTTAATTAGAGCTGTTGCATTTTTACGCTTTGGGTGATTGGATTTGCACACAGAGAAGTAAAATAGAATAAACACAAGGGGAAACAACATAAAACCGGGAAAACAAAAGCAGAAAAAATGAATGGATGAAGAGTATTTGTTTTCCCATGGACACTGCAGAATGAATTTATCTTCATAAATACATCCTGATGTAAATCTCTGAATAAAAACAAGTCCTGCATGAAGAGAAACAGACTCTCAGAGATCCAGTGGCACGAATGAGTCAGTGCTGTGGATTCAGACTGACTCTGTGTGCATGTGTGCCGATGACCTTGTGCATGTGCTCATGATGATATTGAAATTGAGGGAATGTGATGTAACGGTAGTTAATATTTGGATCAAACAGACTATTAGATTATGGCTGTAGAGACAGCTCAATGCCACCATTAGCTTGTGAGTGTGTCAGTGTTAACTTTGTTGACTAATTATTTTCGGCATAGTTTTCATCAGCACCCTTTATCCCCCGACAAAAACTAGACATTAACTAATAAAAACAAGTGCAAATAGACAAAAACTTAAACTAAATTACCATAAATTAAATTTCCGTTAAAAATATAAACTCATCGCAAATGTTTGACAGAGACTTACTCCAATCAGACCTAATTTGGTCATGTAGAAAGTCGAGACAAGTTGGGAATCACAGCTGCCTTAGCTTGGTGGTGGTGGGATAAGTTGTGGAGCGATCCAATCAGAGCTGCTCTCTTTATGAATTGATATATTCATGTAGAGCAGGTTCACTGTTTGTTGTCAGTTCTGGTATTGTAACTGAGATGCTCTACCAGGTAGCCGAAATAAAGGTGTCTGCATTTCACACTAAAGGAACATTTGTTTCTGTTCATTTAGACATTTGAACTATATAATTCAATCAAGGTTTATTAGATGTTTGATTTTATCCAAGAGCAAAACATGACTTCAGAAATTCAAGGAAACAATAAAATGCCTTATACGATACACTTCCTATTTTAGTGGACTAAATTTACAGTAGATTACATCTAGTAAAATGAGACTAAAAATAACAGAACTTATATGACTGAATTATGGCTAAACTATCAGATTTTTTAGGCAAAAGGCTGGCACTAAAACTGAATTAAAAAATGCTGTCAAAATTAACACTGGAGTAGGGGTGGCCGATATGGCAAAAATATCATATCACGATATTTTAAAAATAAAATCACGATCACGATTTTATCACGATTCTTTTTTACGTTGATTTTTCCAGACTAATTTGCATGTTTGACCATTTTTTTCCCTATGTTTAATATATAAAACATGTAAAACCCTAAAAGAAAAAAAAATGTCAATTTAAGCCAAAGAAACTTTCTGAACAGGTTTTAATTTAAATAGTGCCGTTTTTATAAAAATGAGCAATAAATGTAGACATAAAAGGTAATGAACAACAACATCAACATATCTCTTAAAGTGCAACAATTTAAAACAAATGTTATCTAACTGCAATGTCTATAATCTGAGTGAATAATACAGCTGCTTTAGAACAGATTTTTGTTCAGACATCTTCAAGCTTTTATCTCCTTTTCTCTTTCCGCCATGGCTTCACGCTACATAACCAAACAGTAGATCCCACCATGCACTGCGCGTAATGTGCTACGATTGGCTAGTCGGTGCACGTCAAAGTCTCTGCGCCCACACAGACAATCTGACGATCTTTCTGCTTTATGAGATCATCCCCACGTTATAATCTTTAACGATTTAATATCGTTAGGGCTCGGACATGAGGATGCAAAATTATACGTATTTTTTCACAAAACAACAAATAGCCATCACCAAAAAAAACAGAATTGAAAACTTTAGATATTATTTGAGTTAAAATTAGAGTGGGACTCAGGATTGGTACAGCAGTATGACATTGTCCTTGAATGTTAAATGGAGTCAATGATAAGCAGGTCCCAAATATTTAACCTGGCTTACCAGATGGAGCATTTAGTATTGTCCATCAGCAATGATCACATAGAAAGTGTTTGGAATAGGCAGAACCTTTCAAGAGCATATCCAGCGTGTGATTGGACAGTCATTGTTGGCTAACAAATAATGTAGTAGGCAGGCGCTACTCATGCAATGTTAAGTGCAAAAGTTGATCCACTTTGTAGAACAAAACTCTGCTGGATTGAAGACTGGTGAATTACACCTACCTGATTAGAGACATTGAATCAGGCAGATCCAGCTGCACTACAAGATTAATACACCGTTTTTTTTTTTAAATAAATCTCCTTAATTGCAATCCTTATAATTGCAATACCACATTTGGAAAAGTGGTTGCAATCAGAGGAAAGGCCTTGCTCTTTCATCCCGCTTTTCACTGCAAATTAGTGGTGCAGCTTAGACAGTGTGATGGAGTTTGTGTGAATTTTTAACTAACTAAAATGAAAAATTATATTTGCCTTTTTCTGGCTCGACCAGAGAGAAGAGGACAGTCAGCAGAGTTGGAAATTTAAGAAAGAAAATGGAGAATGACATCTCATCTGTGTTAATCATTCTGTAGTTAAGTTTGGATTTTTTTTCTTGAAATTTAATTTACAACCAGCCAGAAAAATTCTAAAGAAAACTAACAACACTTCAGTGCAGAATAAAAACTATGTGAAAAATAACATTGCCTTACCCTGTAGCTCATTCCAAAATATAGCTCTAGCGTGTGTGTGCGTTTGTTACTAAAGAAAAACAAATCAAGATAACCAGACAGAGCGAGACAGTGAACACACAGAACAAAGTTCTTTCTCTGTTCAGCTTGAAAACACGTTGCTCTTGTTGTACTCCATCCATTTTTCAGAGATGTGGTTAACAGAGTGCAATCACTCTCTCTGTTAAAGCTGTGTTTGTTCATGCCTCTGCTCCTCCTTTTGATCTGTAATGTCTCTGAACCACAGAGCACAGATGATTGAAGCATAAGAAATCACTGCCAGTCAGCTGCTGCTAATGTGGAGTAACAGGTGGCCTCTGAAAGCAGCTTAAAATAGACACTTTATAGATATTTTACTAGTTGATCATGAATTTTTTAAAACTGTCACCTGAAGTCCTCTGGGTCTTAGTAGAAATGAGCAGGCATTTTTCCAAATATCTGGTCATAAATCTATAAAAATATTGAAGAGTTGGTGCAATTTTCTCCTCAATTTGAACCAAAGCGTTTGTGTTGTGTCCATCGGGAGTGTTTTTCAGTTTATAGTGCTCTCTACTTCAGTTTTAGAGGACTTCTTTCTGGCCCTTTATGTTGCCATAGCAAGAGTTGAACTCTACGTCTCTCAGTAATACTGAAGAGGTCTCTAAAACCACTCAGGATGCATTGTATTTTCCTAAATTTACTGAAAACATTAACACAAAGTCACAAAGTCAAGAAAGAAGTCATGTCCTACTGCTGATAGAAGCTGAAAACTAGGGGAAAATTCCCTAGTAAATACAAAGCAGCAAGTTTTTACTTCTGCCATTGTGGTTAACAAAGTGAAAAGCAGAAGTCCCACCCCATTTTGATTTTGATTGGTTAGTGAGGGAGAAGTGACTCTGGTGAACGCTAGGGCTGAACGATTTGAGAAAATAATCTAATTGCCATATTTTTCCCCAATATTGCAATTGCGATTTACTCTGCGATTGTTTTAATGTTCCTCATCTTATGTATTCTTTAACAAACATAAGCAGTAGATCTTTTTATAGTAAAACCAATATGACATTAAATCAATCTAAGGATAAAAGATTTGAGAAAAAGTGGAGAAGTGAAGATCAGAAGAAAAATAGGTATGAAATTGTAAAAACTGGGTAAAAAAATGGTACGAAAGTGGAAGAAAGGTTAATAGGTGCAAAATAGGTATGAAATTGCCAAAAAAAAAGGCAAAGAAAATTCAAAAGGGACTAAGGAAAATTGATTATGGCAGCAAAACTGGGATGATAAATTTCAAAAACCATGTAAAAATTCCAAACATGGTCTGACAGTGGCCAAAAAAAAGATGAATGTGAGCAAGATAGGCATAGAGTCGTAAAAACTGGGTTAAAAAAGGTTAAAATAGGCATGGGCATGAAATTGCAAGAAACTACATCACAATGCCAAAATGTTCAACACATTTTGGGTTCAAAATATTGCACTGTCTGCGATTTGAAAATTGCAACAAGCCATATTGTGATTTAATCTAATTTTCAATTAATTGTTCAGCCCTAGTGAACGCAGCACTCTCTCAGAAGTTGGACTGTTTTCAACTAGCAAACATTTGCTGAGGATGAAGACGTGCTGAACGCTGAGAATGCTGGACTACGTTAGCTTTGAATTAAAAACATGCCAAGGTAAAAATAATGGGTCCCTTTTTACATGAGCAGTGTTTATAAGAGAGTTGCACTGCCAGATTTATTCGGTATATACAATTAAGTTATTTGCTAACCACGACAAAATGACAAAAGATTAAGAAAGCAGTAACGAAGCACTAAAAAAGTTACTCCCCCTGTCTGAATTTGTCTTTTTTTATTAAGCATTTTATGCAAATGATCTTTTGAACTTGGTGTTGTCAAAGGAAGTAGATCATGCTACATCTGTAAGCCTGTTAAGGGCAACTTCTATCATATGCATAAAGCTAACAGACTCAGATGTTAAGTTCAGTCCATCTCTTAGAATCCCTCTTACTGACTTTAAATAAGTATTGCATTGGATTATAAACAACAATCTAAAGTATACTAAGTTAGACTCTACGAAGAACCTCTCCAGTGTGCAATCAACAATGTTTATATTTATAACATCTCCAATTTTCCACTTGTAGAATATCTAACATGGTTCATCACAATCATTTAAAAATCTAAATTTTAATAACATGTCAATAATTACTGAAAGTAGACTTCTTATTACATACTACATATGTTTTCTATCTATCTATCTATCTATCTATCTATCTATCTATCTATCTATCTATCTATCTATCTATCTATCTATCTATCTATCTATCTATCTATCTATCTATCTATCTATCTATCTATCTATATGGAGCACTTTATTGTTATTGTCATGGTCTCCTATACACACTGAAATTGTAAAATAAGACTGCAGATCATCAAATGTTATTATTCATCTGAAGTTCACTTTTGGATGCAGATGTTGTTACAGTTTTTCCACAGTTCTTGACACACATTTCTCAGAACACTAACGGATTCCTTCATATTGTACACACAAACCTGAAAACCTCACACTCATTTGGTACACACAGCCACATTCTCCAATGACACACACATACCAGTCAACTGCTACACACAGCTCAGCATTTGCGCAAAACTCACCACACTGAAGAGAGGAGAAAACAAACAGCATAGGTGAAACAACTGAACACAAGAGGTGTGATGCTCAGGCAGAGAATGCAACACACAATGTGAATGGCATTGACTCATGAGAATTACCCATTTTTCCTTTTGGAAATGTCTGTGTAGGCCCACTTCAAACATAAAATATCACACAAGTATGCAGCAAATCATTGTTTTATTTACAGAGTTTCAGTGCACAGGCATTTCTAAGGAAAATGTAAGTAAAAATAAAAGTCAAAAGTTTGCACTAGACCACTTCAAGTCTCCTGTTTGTATCTGGCCAAAAGGCCTCCTCCACATTGCAGACGATGGTCTCTCTGGCATCACCACAGGCCTCCTCCATGGCCTCCTCATCTTCCTCCTGCTCCTCATCCTCGTCCTCTTCTCACTCTTCTCCCTCTCCTTCTCTGGTTGTCTTTGTCCATTGTTCGATGCTCACCAAACAAAGCAGAGGCTCAAGGCCCTTTTATGCTGCAATTTTCCTGATTGAAGATTGCTCACCAGACCTGGGTGTTTAGAGATTTGTATAGTTTTGTGTTGTGGATTGATGCTTTGATCTATCTATCTATCTATCTATCTATCTATCTATCTATCTATCTATCTATCTATCTATCTATCTATCTTTGACAACAAGGTGATGTGTAATTGACATCAGAGTGTAAAGAAGGAAAGTCAGAGTCTAATACAGGTAAGGGAGTGTTTAGATGTGGCAAATTGGGCCAAGCAATTGGTACTTGAAGTGAGGGTTTTGCAAACTGTGCCAAATTATTGATTGTTGTGTGTTAAGGACTGTGAAAAACTGTATATCAATATGTGACTCCGTATTCTTCCCTTTATGAATTCGAATGACCAGGTTGTGATTTTTTTGCCACAGTCAAGCAGCCAAAGGCCAAACTCTCCTCTTCTGTGTCTCTTTGTGTGCAGAGTACAGTCGATTCGAGGCCAAGATCCATGACCTGAGGGAACAAATGATGACCAGCAGCGTCAGCTCCAGCTCCACATCGCTCCGCTCCACACAGAAGCGCACACTCTACGTCAGGTAACACACAAACACACAGAGGTGACTGATTGTCGAGTGTCCTTCAGCGTGACACGACTATTATGGGCTCTTATCACAGCTGTCGGCTCTGATCTGAGTGTGTGTGTGTGAGACGCTGAAAGGGAGGTTATCACATCAGGAATCACAATTAGATTCTGGGCTGAAAACTGCCACGCACAAACACACAAACACATCCATCGCTGTCCACTGTCTCCATTACGGCCTGCTTCTGTGTGATCTTATGGCCCTGCAGATTTTCTCTGAATCAGTCAATCCCTCCTCAGCATTTCCTGCAGGGACCAAAATAAAAGTCCGTTTTTAACAACCTGCAGGTTTTAGCTCGTACACTCACATGGATCCTAGCTTTTGAAATATTGATGCACTGCAGGGTCGCTCCGGTACAGATGAAAGTCACTTTGCAGGTCTTGGGAAGTCTGTTTAAATAAAAAGTGAAGACATGCGGAGCAGATATTTGTCACACTCGTGATGAAACCTGCAAGGACATGTTAGAAGGAGGAAAAAGATGATCCTTGAGTGATGTAAAAATTAAATCAAAAGTTAAAAAAGCATGTAATGAAATGCTTATGACCTAAAAGAGTGCTTCAAAACATGGAGCTCATGAAAGCAGAAATATTTTAGGGTATTTTTAAGGCTGTGTTTTAGATTTTTGACTAGAACAGATATTCACTTGACAGTATTTCAAGTTCATGCACAGATTATGTAAAAAATAAAGAATATTTTCCTCAATTCAATAGATTCTAGATTTAGCCAATCTACTTCAATTTCTGAAATAATTTAAAAAATAATGTAGATGGACTGCAAAGAGACCTGAACAAACCTCTCAAAATTCTTGCTTGTGTGCATTTTATTTCATGTACACCATTAAACAGGACTTTTTCTGATTAAGGATGGGTTTTAATTATCAGTTTAAGTTTATAAATGAAGTTTGGATGTTGTGGTAAATGTAGATAAAACAGAAAACAATGATTAGAAAATACTTTTAGACCTATATCTGATTGAATACAGTGCATTACTACTGTGGGGCGCTGCTCATGTGGCGACCTATCGGCAGCGGCATTAGTGCTTGTGGGTTGAAGTTGAAGTTGAAGTTAAGACAAGATTTTTAATGTTATCGGGTGCTGGTTTGGCGGGGTGGTTAGCAACCAGGCACCCCCTGTACATACTTCCGCCGGTCCAGGTTCAAATCCCGCCTGTGACCAGTTTGCAGAGTGTCTTCCCCTACTCTCTAACCCCCTTTCACAGGCCTATCCACTGTCTCTCTCCTATCAATAAAGGCACAAAATACCCAAAAATATACATTACAAAAAAGATTTTTAATGTAATAACTAATAAACTTGCATGTTTTTGTGCAAATATTCCTTCATTTTGAATTTCATGCCAGCAAAATGTCCCAAAAGGAGCTGGGACAGGCAAGAAAAGATGCTCAGAAAACTTTTTTACATCTGCAAAGTCAAGGTCAAACTCTACCATGCAAAGGCAAAGTCATATATCAACAAAAGGCAGTGATGGTATGGGGGGTGTTAGTGCCCATGGCATGGGTAACCTGCCCATCTGTGAAGGCTCCATTAATGCTGAAAGGTACATACAGGTTTAGGAACAACATAATGCCATCAGGGACATCCTTGCTTATTTCAGAGACGATGAAGATGCATTCTGCTCGAGTTAGTACAGCAGGGACTAGACTGACCTGCTGCAGTCCTTACCTGCCTCCACTGAACAGGTAATAGACTGACCTGCTGCAGTCCACACCTGCCTCCACTGAACAGATACTAGACTGACCTGCTGCAGTCCACACCTGCCTCCACTGAACAGGGACTAGACTGACCTGCTGCAGTCCATTGAGAATATGTGGCACATAATGAAGTCCAAAATCCAATCCCAAACTGTTGAACAACTGAAGTCGTACCTTCAAGCAATGAGAAGGATTCCACCTACAAAGCTTCACATCAGTGTCCTCACTTCCTCATTGAGTGTTGTTGAAAGAAAAGAGCAGTAGCTCTTAAGTAAACATTAGGGGTGGGAGAAAAAATCAATTAACATAAGTATCAGGATTTTTTTATTTGACGATTTTTAAATCAACTGTTTTTGTTCAAAAGTTTTTTTTTTCCAAATCTAAATGCTTGATTTTAGTCTGTGTTAATAAGCCACTTCTAAATGCAGTCCAGGCTTTTGAAGAGAGAGTATAAACAGCTGGTTAAAATATATTGCTGAATAAATCCTAAAAGCAGACTCATACGCAATGTATATTTTTCCTGATCTTGTCTGTAGGCATCATCATTGTTCATCTTTTTCACTGGCGTTGAAAAAGCTAACTAAAGATTGCACGAATCAGCAAAATTGTAGTATCAAAATTTAAATCAAATCAGCACCTTAAACTTGTAAAGAATCGAATGGGGAGAAAAGCGTATCGTCCCAGCCCTAGTAAACATAAGCCTGTCCCAGCTTTTTTCGAAGAGATCAGTTTGAACCAATCATGAGTGTTGCTGTTTTTGAAGTTACATGTCTGCAACATCTCTGATTGTCCTGACTTATTTCTACCTGTTGCTTGTATTATAGATCTGATGTTATGATATTGGCTCGAGTGGTTGAACATGAACTCTTAACATGTGAACTTCAATATAAAAAAAAAGCCAACAAGAACAAACTAAATTCAGAAAACCAATAAAGTTCAGAGTAAACTTCAGCCGACAACCTTTGTGCAAACATCTGACCTGAACTGAGACCAAGTGGCCTGGAAGAAACGTTGGCTGCAGCAGTCCGGTCAGATTCACCTTGAACTACACACACACCCTCTAACACACACTGACTCACACTCAGAGCAGGGCGGGGTCACACTTTGTGCACCATGTTTGGACTAACAGTCACAAACAGTCCCTGAGGAGCTGCACGTCAACAAATGCACTTTGATGGAATTAAGAAGGTTTTTATTGAGTATTTGAATAAACTTGACGCAGTTTTTCTTTTATTGAATCACATTCTTCTTTAAAATTTGGTCAGATAGATACCAGTAGCTGCACAAAGCTGTATTTTGTGATCATTTTAATTACAAACTTGTTGCAAAAGCCATTAAAACAAATATTCCTGTTCTTTAAAGATGCTATGAGGAGTTTCTAAGTAATTACAAAAAAGTCTCACTTTTAGATATATGCCTGATCAAAATACACACTTTAAGATGAGTTTGATAGCATCAAAATAGGTTATCTATAAATGCTATTCCTTAGCTTCATGGTCAGGTTGGACAGGGCTGGGCTGGCCTGGATACTCAACTTCGGGAACAAGACAATTAAAAGTAGAGAAAATTTATATTATTCAGACACGTCTTAGAGCACCGAGCTGTAAGTAGGGATATATAGCCGGCTACAAAACTATGATACTAAGTTTTCCAAAAATTGCTTGTTGTCACACATCAAAAACTACCGCTACATAACTAGCAGAGATACATTACCTCGTGGCTTTGCATCCTTTAAGTTGTTGAAAAAAGAAGTTGTAAAGCAATGCAGAGTTCAGAGGAAAGTCCGAGCTGCATTCATTAGCATCACAACAAATGCACACTTTTGTTGTGATGGGTCACGTCTTTACAACAGTCACTACGCGTGCTCATGGGTAGCAGAGTCTTTATGTCGCCGGAAATAGCTTCTCCTCATAGCATCTTTAAAGTAAACTGGATGGAAAAATATGTGGAAACATGATGTTACTGTTAGCTGTTGTCCTCAAAAGATGTCTTGTTACCTCTACAAGGATGTAATGTTGTTGCAGGCGTCTGTTTTCTTTTTTGTTTGTTTGTTTGTTTCTTAGTTACTTAGTTTTTGTGTTTGTAAGTTTGTTTGCTTGTTTCTCTGTTAGCAACATAACTCATAAAGTTATGGATGGATCTCAATGAAATTTTCAGGAAATGTCCAGATTGGGACAAGGAACAAATGATTAGATTTTGGGAGTGATCCGGATCACCGTCTGGATCCACCATGACGAAAAATGCAATTTTCGTGAATAACTACTAAACCAAAATAGATATCATAATGAATCCAGTTGCTAATGGTATGTTTTCATGCTCAAGGAATCTAAATATTTAGATGAAATAAATGTAGGAATAATATTTATGGTTAAAATCACAATACGGGAGAGGACTGGACTGGAAATGTTGGTCATGGCACAAGGAAAGAGTGACTAGATTTTATTGGTGAGCCAAATCCAGATGCAAAACCAGGCACTGTTAAAAGGATTTGTCAACATAAAGGCAGTTTCCCCTTGAAAAAAAATGTTTTAAATGCATTTCTGGGAAATGTTGATCATGGCACAAGGATATATAATATAATGGACTGTAGTGGTGATCTCAGGAATTTTGATGGATCCTCTTTAAATTAATTTTTGCTTCCATTATTTATAATTGATTTTGGCAGTAAGTTGACTTCACACTTTATTTAATCAGATCACAAAGTGGATGTTTATGTTTGATTTATTCTCACTGATAGTTATGAAATCCTGTTAAACAAAACCTTCGAGCTGTTTGAGTTAATGATGCAGCCCTAATGAATCTCAGAAAGGGAGATTTGATGCCAAAAAGGGAAAGTCACTGCAAGTCCCCCAAAACAAATCTGTTACATACAAATATTAATGTAGTGCTCTTGCTCAATGAGTTATCCTGAGGGGTTGCAAGAACTAAAGAAGAATGTAGATACAGATTCATGGTGGCAGAGAGGGATTTTAAGAAATAAACTAAACTAAAAGTAGCAACAAATTCAGACCTAATGTTTCAGTGAATGTAACGTACATTATTCTTCTAATTAAGAATGATCAGGAGACAAGAAACTCAACATCATCAGTGGGCTTTACACTTTATGTTTTCACCTCAGCAGTAAAATGCATTTAGTACTCACACAAAATGCAAGTATAATGTTGGAGGCTAAAATACCAGGCTGACTAATGAATACTAAGATTATCATTACCTGAGATATTTACAGATTTTGTACAGATATGTCTCCGCTAGTGTCACTGCATCAGAAAGGTTAATTTATCTCATGCTTGATGGGCTAGGTTTGGAAGACTCCATATTTAACAAGCTGGATTGGAAGTTGACAAGGTAGGGGACAACTCCCTAGCCTTGCAGATCAGACAGACCTGCCTCATTCTTGCCAGCCTCTGTTGTCCAACAAATTAATTCGGCTGAATTCTTAATGGCCCATCAGGAAAGAGAGGCTGGAGCTGCAGAATGCGGACGTGACGGCAACCGGAAGTTAAGAACGGACATGCCGATTAGCCTATTGTCCTCATGGCTTCTCAGTGAAATTGGTGAAATCTGCCCTCCTCAGAAGTTTACTTGTAGGGATTGTCTTTGACGAGGTTGATGTCACATGTAAGTGTGAAATGAATCATCTGTGTGGTACAATTTAGTGTAAGACGATAGTAAAAGGCCGTTAGCTGTTAGCAGCTAAGTTAGCAGCTAACGGCTAACTGTCATTAATTGTTTTTAGCTGTTAACAGACCGTTAAAAAAAAACACAAGCTTGTGATTGGACAATCATTTGGCTCGTCACATTCATCACAGACCAATTCACATCAAGCAGGGTTGCCTCCTATAATGTAGCATACATAGTGGCTAAGTTAACAGCTATGGCTAACGTGCATGAAGTGTTTTGAACTGTTTTTGGCCATTAGCCGCTATGTATGCTACATATTTCTGTGGCAGATACCGTATTATGGAGCTGTCCATCTGGCTTGTCAGGTTAACAACTCCCTGGAATAAGAAAGATTCTTTATGTATTTTATTATATTTTATTTTTGCCATCATTTGTTGGTATGTGGGCAGGATAACTCAAGATCATTTTCAGAGAATGCTGGTTGTGGCACAAAAAGAAGGGGTTCGATTTTGGCAGATACAGAAATTTATTCAGCGATTTGTTAACATTGCAAGAAAAGGGCAGATTTGCTCAATTTTGCTATTAAGTCACTTTTAACTCGGTATTAACTCTCCATGGATTTTCATGCATTTTTAGGGATTATTTTTAAAGAAAGAAGTGATGCAATTTGGTGTGGTATTGAACCCAGATCAAATTATTTTTGCAAGGATTTCTTTACAGTGGGAGGTAGAGCAGTGTCCACATTTTTGGCATCAACAATAATTATTATATCAGTTATAATGATAATAACGCCTGTTGGTAAAGTTGTTTAAAAAAAAACAAAAAAAAAAACAAGTTCCAAAGCCCTTTACAAGCATTTGCACCAAACAGGTTACAGATAGAAGGACATTATAAATCACAAAAGGAACTAAATTCCAGAAACAAATCAGAATCAGACAAAGCAATATGTTTTAAGATTAATTTAAAGGAAGTCAGTTTGTTTGCTTCCCTGATCTCTTCAGAAAAGTCATTCTATAATTAAGAGGTTCAGACAGAGAGAGCCTTGTCACCACCTTCAGGAAGGGTTGATCTACTGGAAGAGCTCCGGTTAGATGAGGTAAAAATATCAATACTGAAAAAAGTTAAAACCAGTTCTTACGAGTAACCAATTAGTGATTCCCATTCCTAGACACAGCTTGGCCTTTTCTGTCTCGTTCTCCTTTAATTTAGTCATTGTATCAAACAGCAGCTAGCACCAGAAAGCTAAAAGTGAATGTTTTTACTGCCACTAATGTTCCATAGTGCTGAAGAGTTAACCGTGACGCTCTTTGGAAGTGTGGTAGATGCCCTTCAGCCTATTAATGGTGATTGCATTGTTAAACTTGATTAAACTATGAATACCACTATGTTAAGGTGACAAGTGGAAAATATGACAACTATAATGTCAACGTTGTGACCTTTTTTACTCAATGTTAAATGCTAATATCATCGTGCTAACATGCTTACAAGGCTTATGCTTTATATCTGCATGGCTCACCATGATAGCCCAGCTTCTTACCAACTTAATGCTTCCACATTTGCCTTTTGGACCCTAAACAGAGCAGGCAGACACACTGTATTAATGTGCTAGTGAATTAGTTTGCCACACCAGCAGCCATGAATGAATATTTCATTAAGTGAACTGAGTAAAGTGAACTGTCCAGGACATGACTCTATAAGTGAGGATTTAATAAGAAAATATTCATGTTTCAGATAATATAACCGCAACACCCTGCCATGACAGCTTAATCACCGCTCATGTTGAATTTTTATGAGAATTCTTCCTCGTCATCCCTCCACAAAATCTGCTAACCATCTCGCCAAGGTTATATAGGATAATGCAGTAACGCTCCAACAATAAATCACTGTCATGTACAGGAAGGTACAGTATCTGGGAGCCTTCTCTAATTGACCAATCACCATCAAATATGAAGGAAGCAGGGCTCATACTGGCAGCTGATTGGTTGTTGTTGGTGCGTGAAGGATTGGGGATGTCTGCTCTGCATATATATACATAAAGATGTGGTGAGTGTTGGTCTGTGTGTTCGGTTGTGTGTTATGAAGACACAGGCTAACCTTTCCTCCGAGGAAATGTCACTAGAGCAAGGTGACACATGTTTGAACATCTATTCTTTGTGTGAAAGGCGTGTTTATTGTCTGCCCCTCTCCTTTCTTCTCTTTTTACCCCATTAATGTCCAATTTCCAACACAATACAGCCCGTTACAAACAGGCTTTGTTAGAGCATAAAAGCTGCACAAATATTCACCTAGAGAGAGCAGGGCTCCTACACAAGGACTGGAAATTGTTCTTTATAAACTGTATTAATTAAGCCTCTAACTAGTGAACAAACCCCTTATTTCTCAACTTCTTTATTTATTTATAGGGGCATTTAGTTGGAGCAGCAAGCGCATAGAGACAAATAATGCAGCAACCAAATCAAAGATGACAAACGATAACACAAAGGTGCAAAGAAAATACAGTAATTCTGAAAAATTCAATTATTGGGCTGAGTGATGAATGAAGGGAAAGACCGAAGAAAACCAATTAAACCTAAGAGGATAAAATAAAGAACAAAAAGCGCAACAAAAAAATAAAAACCAGAGGATCATCCAGTAATCTCAGGGCCCTATTTTGACAGCATAAAGCAGGACAGTTTGGAGCTTGTCAGTCTACATTATACTGTGTCAGCAGTGTAAACAGGATGGATTATGTTCGTTGATTATACATGGCTGTGTTTTGGGTGTAATATAGATCAATCCGATCCAATCAGAGTGTTGAAATAATTCTCTATTAGGGCTAGCCTAAATCTGTTGAAGGCCCAGCCTACGTCTTTGGCCGAAGGGAGAGAAGGGACGTGAAGGCAAACCAGTGCTTGCTTTAGTCGGGTCTTCCAGTTTATTTTGGGATAACACAAACTTTTTATACAGAGTGACAAACAGTGATGTGTTACAGACTTCACTCTTTACCCTGCCCTCACATGTGGAGTATAAGACAAAATCTCAGTTGCTTCACCTCAGTGATTTAATCAGACTGTCACAAAGTGCATTTTCCATTACCCTTGGATATGCGCAAAATGTAAATAGTGCAATATACAACTGGTAATGGAAACACCTGAATTTTGAAAAAGCACTAAAATATCGCTAAAAAGTTTTTACACCTTCATGAGGTGGTGTTTCAGACGTTTCGATATTCAAATATATCGCAAAAGCGCAATGGAAACACTTTTTCCGCAATTATATGTCACAGGGCGTGAAGTTTTTGGACAGAGGAGGAGACAGAGACTTTTGTTGCCATAATTCTCAAGAAAAACACAACTGCCATACTAGACAACAAACAACACAGGAATGCAGAGTGTTATCAGGAGATAAAAACGGAAATGAGGGAGAAAGGGTTCGACAAGCCTTGGCATATTCATGCGTCCATCTTCCTGCAGTGAAATCTCACGGGATGATATTTCACGAGAGTTACGATGCTCCTGACTAGAACAATCTTCAATGGAAACACGTTCAAAGTGCAAATATACTTTGTCAAAATTTTAGGAAAATCGCTTTTATTTTGCAAAAAACCGTAATGGAAACCCAGCTACAAGCTGACAGCAAGACAAACGCAGGGTTAACATTGTTTTTTTTTATTTCTCTTATACCAGGTATCACCTCTCATTCCCTTGGAATCAGTGTGCACCCGGTGGCTGGCATTTTTCTTTTGAAACAGCGGGTTTATATGTTTTGTCAGAATTTCATCTGGGTTATTTAACTCTCTCCTTTCATTGTGCCACTATACTCAAAACACACACACAGAAAGCACTGTGTTAAAAATGCTAATGTTTAGATTAAAGTGATTTTTATCATGGAAGAAACATCCATGATAAAATAAAACGTACCCAAAAGACAAATCAAACACTTCCTCATAAACATAGAAGTGAAAGCCTGTTAGCATTTAAAGTCTCTAGTCTAAACTGTCAGGATCAGAGCTCTACATGTTCATGATAGACTTGTTTATCTGTTTACTATAAATCAAGTACCTGTTGGCTTTAAGCAAGTCATTTTCTAATTTTCTTGCAGAAATCCTTGGCTTTGTGCTTCATTGTATCCATAAAACACACTGAACAGCTTGTTTTATTATCTATGAGCATACCCATATGGAAAAGACATTGTAGGATTTTACAAAATAACTGTATCACATATATGACACTTGTAAATAATTTGCATGACAAGTAAAGAAAATACAAGATCCACACAAAAGTTTTGTAAAATGAAAAATATACAATTTGCATACTTACAAGTATTATATATGACAGCTAATTCACATACAGTATTCTTAGTAGATACCTGCTCTATCCTAAAGAACACACAAGATCCATACAGAAGTTTTGTAAAATGAAAAATATAAAATTTGCATACTTACAAGTACTATATATGACAGCTATTTCACATACAACACATACAATATTCTTAGTAGATACCTGCTCTATCCTACATATATTATTTGGAATTAAAAGTTTTGCAAGAAACATAAAAACATAGGAGGTCCTATGTAAAATGGCACATAGATGTGATCTCTGATTCTTGATCATTTCAAAGGCCTGTGTGTATGGTGTTGTTAAGGTACATACATAGTCAAAACCTGGTGTGTGTGTGTGTGTGTGTGTGTGTGTGTGTGTTTATAAAAACATATTTATGCACACACATATGTCAATGACAAATTTAAGGGGTCAAAAATGTATTTTTAAAAAGTTCTTTGAAAATGGATATAATGCAGATTTTTGAGACAAGGACAAAGCGTTTTAATGGATTTCAGTTGTTAACTAACATTTTTCATGTTTCATGTCAAATTACTTTTTTGAAGTGTTTTAACTAAGTGTTTTTAAATATCAGGTGGTGCAACCAATATGTAAGTATATGTATATTTTTGTTAGTTTTTTTCTATGTGACATTTTGGGCAAGTATTCCTTAAGTGTCTGTGGTGACTCATACATTATTAATTTGTGGGTGCGTTTTTTTTTTTTTATCTACAATAATTCAAGCGAATTACACTCTAGAGTCCAGATATTGAGCATTTTTGTCATTTGATTTTATATTTCAAGACAAAAAAATTAAATCAAAAACTTGCAAATAAATGAATTCAATAAAATAGCTATTTTCATCCCACTTATCTACTTTTGTTCACTTTAGATTGTTATTTGATGGTTTAAATTACTATTTTACCTCGTCACACCAACTGACGAGGAACAGTTGTGCCACCTGACCGCATTAGAAATGACAGAAAACCTAGTGTAGAAGATGGGTCTGGTCTACAACTACAGGAAATGTTTGGATGAGGTTATTGCTGCCAAAGGAATTTTATTAAACCCAAAGGTTCACATACTTTTTCCACCCTGCACTGTGACTGTTTCCATATTGTGTTGAGTAAAAACATGAAATCAGATTATTTTTTTGTGCAATATTAGTTTAAGCAGACTGTGTCTGTCTAGTGATGTGACTTAGATGAAGATCAGGACACATTTTATGACCGATTTAAACAGATATCCAAGTAATCCCAGAGAGCGCACATACTTTTTCATGCAACTGTATTAATTAAAGATAAATCAATGATGAAAAAAAAATACCTTTGTAAATGATTAGTTAATTCAATATTTACTACAGATGGAAATCGAACACCAATTCCAGTTGAAAATCGTTAACAGCTCCATCATATAATCAAAATCAAGACTCTTTTTGTTAATCAATTCCCTTATAAATTCTTCCCACTGGCAGGGTTCAGAAACATCAGAATTGTGGCTAAATCTTTTACAAAAGGCGCCTACTGACAACTTTAAGTGAGCGGAAATACCAGCACCTTGCAGAAGAAGTTATCTATGCTGTGACATGTGTTTGACATTGTTGACACTGAAAATCTACAGGCCAACATTTGCACACAAGAAAAATCTCCAGAAATCAATGAGGGAATCATTGAAGAATTGATCGATTAGCAGGAACCTTAATAGCATTGATATAAATAAAATTTCTCAATACAAAATGATAATTATGACAAAAGCTTTAAATTATGACATTTTTAACTAAAAATTAGAAGAATAAAATAGAAATGTAACTATTAATGACTCTAGCACCACTATTTATCTCTTAAAGTGACATTCCCTGCAGTTGTGCCACTGACTCACTGGTTGCGTCGCCTGACATTACAAATTATTTTTAGTTTAAAAAAGGCATCTGCCAAGGCAACTGTATAAGCATTAACCTTTGTCATTAAGTATGTGTCATTTTAGATGAAATTTGTTATTTTAAGTTATGATTGATATTTCAGTAGTATTACATTGGTTGTACCACCTGGCATGAAAATTGTATCAGCCTACCGATGAACTAAAAATATGAATTTTTATCAGTATTTGAGAGAGATCTACAAAACTTTTCACCTGGTCTCAGGTGACAGTTGGGGTCCTCTAGATGATGCAATATCCTTTTTACTGTTATCTCGTTTTCACTTCAAAATTAAAGTCTAATGTTACAGTTGCACCATCCTGATATTTAGCAAACTGCAAATTGTGTGACAAAAGTTTCTGAGCTACCTCAACAAATTAAAAACAGTTTTATTTGCAGGAAGTATTTTATTTGAAATGTTTCAGAAATGAAATAATGCAACAGCATACATTTCTTTTTTAATTTAGCATCACAGACATGCTAATTTTATAGTTTAATCAGTGTGTTCATTTGCTTGGACGGTTGTACCACCTGATTTTTTTTGGTGTTTGAGGTGCCCAAAAAAAAAACAAAACCAAATTGTATGAATGTGCTAGAGATATATTAACATGAAATAGATTTTGTACTTTAAGGTAATACATAGGATGAATGTCATTGTCACACATACATGTGTGTATATATATATATATATATATATATATATATATATATATATATATATATATATATATATATATATATATATATATATATATATATATATATATATATATATATATATATATATATATATATATATATATATATATATATATATATATATATATATATATATATATATATATATATATATATATATATATATTTATATATATATATGTATGTATGTATATGTATATGTATATAGATATGGATAGATAGATAGATAGATAGATAGATAGATAGATAGATAGATAGATAGATAGATAGATAGATAGATAGATATGTATAGATCTATATATGTCTCTACTGTCAATGTTATTTCACTGACACAACACAGTATTGGCCAATACTGAATTTAGAGGACTGGAGGACTGGCACACCATCACAGTTAAAGTTGTCAAAGTGGTATAATTATTTTAGACGAATAGGAAATTTTAGATTTTGAGAACAGCAAATGTTCAGGCAGCACGGTGGCGCAGCTGGTAGAGCACGTGCCTCACAACAAGAAGGTTCCAGGTTCGATTCCAGGCTGGGAGGGCCTTTCTGTGTTCAGAGTGTACCCCACCTCTCGAATGTATATAGCTGGTATAGGCCCCCCAGAATAAGCTTCAGCCCCCTGCAACCCCAAAACAGATAGCAGGGTATAGAGAAAATGATGAAAAACATTCTTATAGAAAACGATAGAAAATTTCATATAAATTAATTACAATTATTATACAAAAAATACATATGTAATGGATACAATTTTAATCCTGTGACATAGTAAAAATATGTAGGTAATTACTAAATAACATATATGGACTATATAAGGAAAGCATATCTTTCAATTAAGTTTTTTATATGTAACATATATAAAGTTTAATGTAATATGTAAAATTTTTATAAGTATGTTGTATGAAAACAATGCAAAAGTGGCCACTTTCATGAGTAAATCATGAGAAAATCATATAAGTCTTACACATATAAAATACAAATATTTAACATGCTGACATATAATAATTTTATAAGGTTTTTGTATTTCTTTTCCGTATGGGTACTTATCAATGACAGTCAAAAATATGAATGCAAATATTAGATATCTAGCCCCCAGTTGCGATTCAGTCTCCAATTAGTAATGTTTTTTTCTTGTTTCTGGGAGTAATACACACACGGAAAAGTGCTCTTAAAAAAACACAGGCTTTCTCGAAGCTTAAAATATAACACTAAATGGGAACAACTGTGCAAAGACGATCATAAACTTGAACACTGCCATGAGATCTGTGTCTCAATCTTATTGTTACATCACACAGGTACACAAACATATAATTAAGTAATCTTAAAGGGACTGATCAGTCAATTTCAACCATGAGCTGGATGAAAACCTCGACTCTTCTAGCTGATGTAAACTGATATCATCTCTCTGGTGCAGATATCCATTTTCAAAGCTTTTCATGAAAGTGAGCAAAAAGCTTTAGAGGTCGTTGCTTATTGCAATTCAATATCAGGGATCAAATTGCTCTCAAAGTGCCTCTTTGAGAGGCACTGATTCAATATGTTGTAGCTTTATTTTTTACTATAGCCCTTATGCAAACATAAACATGTATAAAAATAGAAGTTTCCAGATAATCAATGTTTATAATACCATCAGTTTAGCATCAGAAAAGACCCTCACAGGCCTGTTTACCCCTGAACCAAACTGCATGTGTGCAGTAATTCTATAGAGGACAGTAACAAGCCGAACTGCAGAGGAAGCTGCTGGCTGTGCAAAAATCAACACGACTATAGAATTTAATGCTCCAAGTTTCTTCAAGGAGAAAAGTTCAGCGTGTCTCTGTTGCTCTCTGCAGTGATTTTCATTTGTTTCCTCACACCAGAAATGAGATTTCACAGGTTACTACTGAGAACTTCAGGCAGCTGTATGACTGTGAAAGAATGATTGATTTGACAAGAAACAATCCACCATGTAAACTGTCCGCATAAAAAATCCATTGAGATGTTTTTAACTCTTGAGCTGTTTGTGCTGTTATGTATTACTCTTTTTTTTTTTTACAGCCATTGACACTTTGAGAAATGACACTGATAAGGAAAGTAAGGCTATTTTTAGACTGATATCCGGCTGCTACCCTTTTCTGTTGGAAACCGCACATCTATTGATGTAAATGCAGCCCTCAGCTAAATGTTAAGAGTATTTGTCTTCATTGTTTGTGGGCTGTTTTTGGTTATTACATCCGCCGAGGAGGGTTTCCATTAGTTTTTGAACAGGAGAACTCAAACAACTCTTATGCCTGGCTCACACTGCAGGATTTTAAAAATCGTATAAGATTCTGAAATTGGGTTGTATCACACACATAAAGAGAATCCTGACAGATCATCTTCTCTTAAATCTTGAGCACACACACACTACAAGATTTGAAAATTGTGACCAGCGCACACTACAGGATTTCCTACGTCATCTTACTATGTAAACAAAAACACGAACGATGGAGACTGGTGCGGTACTCTGGCTTCGGCCATTATTTGTAGCAAAAAAAGGAGAAAAAAAAAGACTAAACACATCTGGATGAAGAAGTTGTTGGGGAGACGCAGACAAATATTGAGCCAAATAAATGATTAAATAAACAAATCATTATTCCTTCTCACTTGTTACTGTTAACTAGTAAAATGCGCTTGTATAGCTGATGTATTCAAGCAATATCACATGAGAGTGTGAGAGTGTGAGTGCTGTTGTCCTGGATATCAGCGCGAGGTGATTACCTGCGGCACTCTGCCATATTATTATCTCACCTGGAATATTTAATGCTGATGTGATTTCTCTCCAGCCCTTGTCCTTTTCACATCAGTTGTGATGATCTCTGCTTGTATAAACATTAGTAGTCTTGCCACAGGTCGACAAGACTGTCCTCCATCTCCTCTGTCCATCTCACCTGTACGCTCTTTGTGCTCGCCATCTGATAACTCCTGTCTCGCGGTCATTTGCGGTCATCGTAGGCGGCTCTCTCTGATTGGCTACTGTCATCCTCAGCGAATATGAGTTGTGCATCATCCAGATAAATATCAAATATGTATGAAACATTATTGGAGCGGCTCCGACGAGTCTGTGAGACGATCGTGGGGTTTAAGAGCGTTTTCACATTAGGTCCACTTGTTTCGAACCGTGCTGCGGCCAGTTCGCCATGGGTTCACCCCCCTCCCCCTTCCCCGCTGGCTTGCATTCACACTGGCAATATTGAACCGTGCCCGGACCCGCTTGTGTATTTACTCAGTTTGAAACAGCAGGGGGCAATATGCACGTAACTGGTTACCAAACCTACTACGTAGGAGAAAGAAGAAGAGACTACCATGGTAACCATTCCCTACACCAAATAACCAATGTTTACGTTTCGCTCTCTTCTACATTTTCCTTCAAATGTGTTTTTTTATCGTGTTTGAGACGGCATCAGCGACCTTCTGGACCCTCGTAAATCATCGTAATCCTCAACCAGAATAAACAAATTGACAAATTGAGTAAGCAAAAGATTCAACCGCGGGATTAACAGGAAGTAATGCATCAAAAGTAGATCGGTTCCGACTACTTTGTTTCACACCAGTGAAACTGCACCAAATGTAGGGAGATGGAGCAGATTGAGTGCGTTGGTTGCATTCACATTGACACTAACGTACCAAACCCTGGGCCAAAACTTCTTTGGTGCACACTAAATGTGGTTGGTGTGAAAACGCCCTAAGATTGATCTGTCTCCTGCTCACACTAGAAGATAACCTTGATCAAACATCGGGGCTGATTTTGGTCCTCGACCAGATTTCTTCCCTGATTGTTGGGCGGCCTGAATCTGGGTTAAATCAGGCTGGGAATCCTGTAGTGTGAGCCAGGTCTTAGCCGATTTAAATAAAATTTTAAGGGTATGCTGGTCAAAGCACGAGGGAGAAGAGCTTAGAATTTGGTGGTGATCCATGTATCATTCTAACCTGACAAGCCAGATGGACAGCTCCATATATCTGCCACAGAAATATTTCACGAGTCCATCTGGGTAGGAGCCCTTTGAATTTGTTTTCAGGGGCAGAACGTTAAAAAAATGACAAGCTTGTGATTGGACAATCGTTTGGCTCGTCACATTCATCACAGACCAATCCACATCAAGCAGGGTTGCCTTCTATAATGTAGCATACATAGCAGCTAATGTAGCGGCTAACAACAGTTAACAACAGTTCATGGACATTAGCCATAGCAGCTAAGTTAGGCATTTTCTTGCTTACTTTGTTTTTAAAGTAGTTTGGTGACTGGGCCAGCATCGAGGAATTTTTGACTAAATTTGTACTTCTTTCAAAATGTCCGATTTTCACTCCAGTTTGGCAATAGGGCAGGCTTTATGGATTTTTGGACCAAATTTGTTTTGACTTTAGTTTGTTGACATGGCGAGCATCATAGCCTTTTGGAGTAACTTTGTACTCCTTAAAAAAATAAATGGCTTTGACTCCACTTTGTGAACAATTTGAATAGTTAATCAATATCAAATTATATTTTTTTAAAAATCTTGCTTTCGTTTGAAACCCTAATCAAGCTCCTGGTAAGACTTTCTCTAAAATGTCAGAACTGACTTAAAAATTGGAAATGCAGAATTATTTAATTTTAGACTTCATCAACTGCTTGAAAATTCAGCAGTTTTGCAGAACACACTCAATTCAGACTTTATGTCAAATAGCCAACTTATGACTAATTCGTTTTTTTAACAGTATAATCAAGAACATATAGCATGGAGCAAAGCAGAAAACATTTTTTTTAAGTCAACAACCCCAAATGTAAATTTAATATATAAAATATTTGGTTGCAAACATGTGCTGTAAATGTATGCCTTTACAAAAGGATTAATCCATAAAACAGCAGCATTGGTACAGGAGCTCACCGTGTCAGCAGATGCACAACCTGGTGAAATATTCAGAGAAGCTCCATATAATCATAAGAAATTTAGATGTTCTAAAATAGTAAAGACAAAGGAGCAGGAGCCGGCACATGAATGATAACAGGATGTATATGTATGTATGAATATCAGATGCATGTATTTACATTACTGGGCCAGAGAGTTTGTTAGAGAAAAACAAGAACACCCTCATTAAAACACATCCATAAATCCCCAATGACTTTACAGCCACCGTATTACTCTGATGAATAGAGTGTGCTATTATTAAAGCCTCATGTAAATGTAACTCTAAATCAATTTGCAGTTCTCAGTGTAACTCGCTTTAATTCCTGTGTGGCAACTCCTGAGATTTAATTAAACGAATGAGGGAACACAGTAATTACAGCAGTGTAATCCTTCACACCAACAATATCACAGAGTGTGTGATAACCTATGGAAATAAACCTGCAGAGACAGGACTCAATGGACACTTTATTAGGTACACCTTCCTGGTTGGACCCTCTTCACCTCCAGAGCTTCCTCAATTCTTTTCTGCATAGATTTAACAAGGTGCTGGAACATACCACATCCCAGAGGTGCTCTTTGGGTTGAGATCTGATGACTGTGGAAGCCTTGCAGTACAGTCAGTGTTGGAAAAAAAGCAGTTTGAGATGATCTGAGCTTTGAGTTGTGTGTTTTCCTGCTGTTAGTAACCATCCTAGGATGGGTACACCGTGGTCATAAAACAGTGAAAACCAAAGCTTTCCAGTTATAATATAGTGGATATAATTACAGTGGATATAAATGCAATTATAATATAGGAAAAACTCAAAAGTCTAAGATTGAGAAAAGTCTGAATCTGTCTTCAGTCTCAGAATTCTGGCTTTTCCGTACACTTGAAAATAAGAAAATTAAAAAAAAAAAAAACAAATTTAAGAAAATAAAAACATCTACAAACAGACCACGCATCTCTAAAAGTCAACATGTAGGAATTCCTTTCTAAGACAGGATTTAAAAATAGGCAAGGTGGGGGACACTCTGATTTCAAGAGGTTGGTAATTTTATTATTTCGGGGCCACAACAGAGAAGGATCACCTCGAGTTTTTAGCCTAAGAAGATATGAAGAATCTGCTCCACAGACCTTAAAGATCTCAACAGGGTGTAGTCTTTTAAAAGATCAGAGATGTAACAAGGTGCAAATTCATTTATTTTTAAAATCATTCCTGAAATGAACTGGAAACCAATTGAAAGAAGATCAGATGGGGGCGATGTGTTCCCATTCTTAGTTGTTAAAAGATAAGCAGCAGCATCTTGAACCAGCTGTACACGTGCGATGGATCCCTGATTTACGATGGTGCAAAGTGTATTCCAGAAGTTCAAGCATGTAAATATAAAAGCATGAGTCACCTGCTCAAAGTTGTTAGAGATAAAAATAATCCAAACTTGTAAAAGAACCTGAGGTGATAAAAACTGATTTAACAACTGTGTTCATCTACTCATCAAGTTAAAAATCACTTTGGGGTTTTACACCAAAACTTTTTTAGGCCACCATTTGACCAGATTTTTAAAATAAACTCTTCTTAAGTAATCTCAAAATTTAAGTAATTCATTTGTCAATTCTTTAAAATTCTCCTCATCACAGTCTATTTTTGCCATTTTCGTGTGCCTTAATGAAGCTGCAGCAGCTTCTCCCCGCTCTCACACTGATGGAAAATAAGGACACCATTACTCTTTTAAATTTCTCATTTCAATTTAAAAACTCCACCATGGCTCAGTGAACAAGTCAAAAGCAATCAGCAACTTGTGATATCAAACATATTACTTTTTTACCATTTCTTTTAAGCTGTTTTCATTTCCTGTTTAAACTGTTCAACAAGTGCTGCTTACGAAATTTGAAGTCACTTTTCCTCCAAAATAAGAGCAGATTTTCACCCTGACATGAATTAAACTACTTTTCACTCAGGAAAGTGAACAAAACACAAAATAGAGGCTACAACAAGGAAACTTTTTAAGAGGATTGAGGGTTTTTTTTTGTCTTGATAATAATTGTCTTGATTGATAATAATATTGGGATATTCTGCGAAGAAGATCATCATTTATTTGGGCTGTCAAATTCACAAAAATAAAACTTGATTGTTTTTAAGCATATAGTCTAATAAACTAAAATATTACCCTCCATTTTAGATTTTTCAGGGATGAGGAGTGGGCTAGCTACTTTGCAGAAGATAAACACACAGCTCGAACTTTGTTTATTTTGCCATCAGTGCAGTGGAGCCCAAAGTGCTTCCATGTATTGGCTTTGCCTGTCTTTCATTTTTACCTCCACCAATGAGGTTATGTTTTTGATGGCATCTGGCTATTCGTTACACATTGAACAGGAAAATTAAAGAAGTAATGATGAGATTTTGACAGAGAATGTTGGCCATGGCACAAGGGAGAATTCATTGATTTTGGTGGTGATCCAAAAACAATGCCAGATAATGCTGTTCCCCCTTTTCTTATTGTCGTTAAAGTTCTGTTTTGTTTTTCCAGATGATGTCATACAGACAGAATAGCCACTTTGGTGTTATATAATATACAAGATTACAAAATAAATTAATTAAACAAGCAAAAATAAAAGTAAGAATATCTATCTATCTATATCTATCTATATCTATCTATATCTATATCTATCTATATATCTATATCTATCTATATCTATCTATCTATATATATATATATATATATGTATATTTATATATATATATATATATATATATATATATATATATATATATATATATATATATATATATATATATATATATATATATATATACCAATAAAGTAAAGATAACAAATAATAAAATTGAATAATTTACACAACAGGCCTGGAATGTATTTGTACCTTTGGATGCTCAATGCGTACCTATATTAAACAGTCAGCAGCAGGTTCATTTTGACTATATATTATATATTCAAAATGTTTTTTACCAGAAAATGCTCCCAGCACTTCCTAAGGTTCTCACTTTTGGCCCTTTTCCACTAGCACGCCTTGGCCCTACTCTACTTAGCTCTACTGGATTTGCAGCGTGTTTCCACTAGCCTGGTACCTCCTAAAACAAGCTAGTTTTAGTACCTACTCCGCTCTGCTTCCAAGTGAGCAGAGTCGATACTAAAAGATGACGTCACCGACTGCCAGCTACTGATTGGTCAGACAATGTCATCATCGATGAGTCATGAGCGCGACGACCTAGCATGCTAGCAGTAGCTACCGTTAGCTTACCCTTATACGTCTTTTCTTTGCAGCTCTATTGCTCTTGTCCTCGGCTTCATTCTGTTGTATAGCTTCCAAAACTCTCCTGTGCTTCTCAAGGGGTATTTCTTCTTGCCACCTACAGCCTTCTTCTGCTTTCCTTTTTTACTCGGTTTGTGACAAAAAGCCACAGATTGTTGTGTCGCGCTCAAAATGACGTCACCGCAGAGCCGCTCAGCGACACTGCACCCCGTCAGGCAGGCAACTGGGGCAAATGGAAAAGCAGCACAAGGCGAGTAGAGTAGAGCCAGGTAGAGTCGAGTAGAGTAGGGCTAATGGAAAAGGGTCATTTCATTTCTTATTCCAGCTAACATTTGTCTATCTGATATTATTGCTTACATGAGCTCCATCCACATTGTTCTAGGTTTTCCTCATTTTGACAGTAACTTGCCCAAAAATTTTGAAAATGCATTCTTGTCTTGAGGTGTATTTCCTGTTGTTGAGGTCAAGAGAGCAGTGCATGACAGGAGGGAGGTTTACTTCTCCAGGTGCTATTATGTGCTGCAGCGCTGTATATTTAATATTTGATTATGTATTTACAGTTTGAATATGCTAGAATGTTATTTGAATATTAAGTTTAAGATGGAAACATTGTAATATCTGTTTGTATTATAATTCAAGCAATTTTCAGAGACTGTTATGGGGTCGGTTTTTGTCAGAGATCAAACTTTGAACTGCTGACCGTCTGCCCATTAGGTCACACTCCTCTCAGACTCTTTGGTCTTTACAGTCTGCTCCGTCTTAGCATTCAGGATTATACGTCAAGTCTCGTGTGTGCGTCTCTGTGTATCATCTTTAAAGTGACATTAATAAAAGATGAGCTGGTGTTTTTGTCAGAGTCCCCGTGCGTCTACCTCTCCGTCTGATTTCTCAGACTCTCTCCTGCATCCTTCTCCATCTACGTTCTGTTTTATTGATGAAGGCAGCGGGGACTTTAGGGGATGTCGGTTATTTCAGCTCTAGTTCCTTTGCACACTCACACACCACACACACATATTGCTGGCCTACTTTCCTGGGTCTTTCTCCCTGCGGACAGGTCTGTGGTCACAGAGACAGATCACCGTTGGGACACTCTGAACTCACACAGCAGTGAACAAAAACACACACAAACACACTGACATTTATGCAGCCAGATGTGTACAGTACACACAAACAAAGGCATGTAAATACAGACAAGGTCATAAATAAACAGTGTTGGAAAGCAGTCCTCTGCTGCTTTGGCTGATATTTCACAACAGATCTTTCTCTGTGCATGTGTTTCTCTTTTTATCAGATTATTTTGGTTTAAGGTGTAGATAAGTGAGTCCTTTTCAGTAGTTGAAGTGGAGGTGAAAGACATCCTGACAGAAGTTTATGACTGTATGTCTGGTTTCATGTTCGACAGAATATGATCTTATTCAGAGTTTAATCTGTTGTCAAAGTAGGTTTGACGTTCTAAGAGGTATCCTCAGTTCTTCGTTGAATAAAGGTCACGTGAAGCATGACGGGGGAGGAAAACAAGATCTGCAAAAGAGAAGAATCATAAATAAACCATGAAAACACAGACTGTATAAAAATGTGATGTTGCTGACCTGGAGTCACCCTCTTGTTGAAACTATGATTTTGAGGCCTTTAGTTGGTCAGATGGCTTTTATTAAAGACCTGGATCAGCATTGCCGTAGCAGGCCCCGCGTCAGGCAATTTCAGCCTGATTCTTGGCCTGGATATCAAAATATGTTTGATATTTATGATTTCAGGTCAAATGGAGTACCCACAATGCTCATGAGTTCTTGAGCTTACTTTCTGAATGTTTTTATTATTCCAAAGAACTTTGTAAACCTGAAGATTTGTCTTGCCAGTGATTATGAGGGGCACAAAATGGCACAGAATAATCAGAAATCTTAAGAACAGGAAGAAGTGATGGCTACAAGTGAGATGACAGCCAAAAGTGACTGCTTATACAGAGATTAGCATAGATCAGCCCTATTCAATTAGTGGCCCGAAAGCAACCCTTGAATGGCCTAAAATCAACGTGATTGGGACTTAAGTGCAGTGAGAAAAACAGAAAAAACTTTTACAAACACTGACAAGGTCTTACAAAAATTCCAAAATTATTACAGACGTTAAATCTCACATTCTGCAAGGTTGCTGTTATGCAAGTTACTTTAATGCACTTTCAAGTGTGACCAACAGATGGTGTTTTTAATCTGCACTTTTTAAAATGTTCATACGCACCTTAATGTGTTTTTATGCAGAAGTTTAGTTTAAGTACTGCTATTGAGTTTATGCCCTTTTGGATGACAATAGATTGATAAACATTAGGATGGGACGATACACTTAAAGTCACGATACGCTGCACCTCGATATGCCCGGGTCACGATACGATACGTCACAATACAATATCAAAAAAGTAAAAAAGGAAAAATATTACTGTGTAATTACAACTTATTTGTTTTTGTTTGAGTTGCGCACAGGAAAACACAAGGCCTAACAGGCCAAACACAAACAATAACACTCTCTCTAACCCTAGAGAGGTTAGAGAGAGTGTATGCTAATGAGTGGTAGGCTCATTTTCGCCATCTTCGTCTTTTTTAATGAGAAAGCCAAAATACTGCCAGACAGATGACTTGTATTCAGGCGGAGCGTCCTCAATTTCGACCTCATTCGACTCCATCTTTTGGCTTTTTGGAGGCAAGCTAGTTGGTGCTAATGTTTGTTGTTGTCATTTCTGGTCACATGCGCTATTACCAGATGTGACGTCTTTATTTCGCAATCCATTTTTTTCAAACTCGATGCATTTCGTCACGTACTGTATCGCGATATATTGTCAAACGATATTTCCTCCGAGCCCTAATAAACATCCAGTTTGTTTATCTATTTGTGTTTCTTTTAAGTGGTAAACTTATGCTTACTGTCTGCCAAAAATGCCCGGCCCAGCTCATGTCCTAAGTCTGAAAGTCTGGCCCGACTGAATTTATAATTGAATAGCCCTGGCATAGATGCTCACAGCCTATCTCGAAGTTTTATCTGATCTGAACTGCCTTTCTTTATTAAACTAGAAAGCACTTGGAAAGCAAAAAGCTCCACCAAGGTAACTTACATATTACTGTTACATCTATAAGCCATAGTTCCATGATAAAGTTACATCATAAAGGATTCATGACCCTGAAAACCCACATCTAGTACTCAGAATCACGTTGATATCATTAGTTCAACAGTTATTGAGCAAAAACTATCATTTGCTTGTGGTTGGTTACTGGATGATCACCAAAATCTAATCATTTCTAAGCTGGACCATTACCAATGCGTAACCTTGCTAACAAATTGACAAACAAACATTCAGTGGTTAACACATAACCTCCTTAGTGGAGGCAAATAATGAAAAACAAAGAATACAAAAAGTATTTCTCTTTTGTTCTATGAAGTGGCTCACATTTGTTATCTGATTGGCTCGTCGTAAATGTGATTGACCGATCGACTGTCCAATGGTTCTACCAATCCCTGATCACTTTCTTTGAGCTGTTGCCCAGATGGTAAAGCGAAATATATTGAATGGTCCATCTGATGTGTCAAGTTACTGCTGTCAATGCTCTCATTTGAAAATAGTTAAAATTTTGGAATAGCACCAAGCTTCAGCTGACGGCAACTGCACAAAAAGTGTTGGCTGTGGACACAGGCCCTTAGACATTGTTTGACTTTTTCAGACTTTCACTTCTTATCACTGTCATTTTGTTCAACTTCATGGAAGAAATCAGGTTTATTAACTTTTTTCCATCGAGTACAGAATGTAAGGACACTGAACATGAATGTGCAGTTACCAAAGAATGATAAAGTGTGTAAAAAACAACCAAGAATGAGCAAAGAGTGGACCTTTTTATGTAGCATCGGGTAGGGATGATGATGGATTTAACAATGTTTTGTCTCTCTTTCTGCAGAGCATTATTCGACTATGATGGAAGCACGTCGGACATGAGCGCACCCAATCAGATCCTTCCATTTAGTTTTGGAGACATCCTCCATGTGAGCAGCGCAGGTGAAGAGGAATGGTGGCCGGCCCGTCACCTCAGCCCCTCGCCAAACTGCCCCGAAGTCGGAGTCATCCCCAGCCGCAGGAGGTCAGACATTTCAGTCCTTAGAGTTTGGTGGTTGCATTTTTTTTTTGTAATTTAGGGAGTACAAGTTTGGAGAGCAATATCACCTGTTCCTCATGTTCCTCCTCTGAGGAGCAGGTGACAGATGGATGTTGATTGGTTTCTGAGGTGGGTGGAGAAGGAGCCCATTTTTAGATCAAGTCTTGTTACTGTCCATGACACTGACACAGAGGTGATGAGGCAGAGGGAGGGGTGTGGAAAAGTGATGAAGTGAAGGGACAGAAAAAGAGGGATTGTTAAAACCAGAGCGAAAGAGTGATGGGGGTGTAGCAGGTGGGGTATTATTAGCCTGAGGTGTTGGAGTAAAGGCTGTGGTGATGGAGGTTGGGTACAGACTAGCTGCTCTGAAGTTAAGGAATGTGAGAGAGAGTTACTTTACAGGTTTAAATGAAAATAAGTGTTGAAGAAAATAAGATCACAGTCTCAGCAGAGACCTTTGACTGTAAAAGAGGCAGCATTAAATTGAGGAAGATGTTTTTAAGGTGGATTCCACACGGACAGCTTGGTTGCTTTTGTTCTGATTTAGTAGAAAAATCATAAAAATGTGCATATTTCCTTTTTCATTTTTAAATGGCTGTATTCTGAAGGTGCACCAATGAGGCAGGGCTGGCCTTATATTATAGCATCACAACAGACATTGCAATTAGGGCTGGGTTAAAAAAAAACAATTTAAGCAATTTTAATCTATTTCTCTTTAAATGGTTCATAATCGATCCATAAAACCCAAAGATCGATTTTTAACATAGGTAGTTTTTTTCTTCATTGGGCGGTCCGAGAAGCAGCCTGTGATATCAACTCTGCTAGTCTTACGTTTAGCGCTGCTTTCCACTGAACAAGATCTGGTGAAATGTTGCTGCAAGCAGTCAAAAAAAACATGACAGAAGTGAGAAGCACTTTCGGGGCATCACCGGAAAGTTTAATGATTAACGTCTGGACATTTCAGATTTAACAAGCATGAAAGAAAAGATGAGTTGTACAAAAAACAAGTAACATGCAGAATATACATTAATGCATATCATTAATATGTGATTAATGTAACTGCTTTGGGTTCAGTTCTTAATATAAAAACAGTTTTTAATAATGTACCAGGTCAAAAAGTCATTTACAGCATTATTTTTACTGAGATAACCCAGACTGAACAAATATCGAATGGAATCGTGAATCGAATCGATTTGAGACCTCTTAATATCGAATTTAATCGATCCAGAAAATCTGAATCGATACCCAGCCCTAATTGCAATGACTATAAAATGGGTACAAATAAAGCTTATTTGGTTGTTTTTGTCCCGACTTACTCTCTTTCCTAACCAAGAACAGGAAACACCAGATTATCTTCTGTTTTGTAAGATTATCCGATCAGGTTATCCTGCAATATGAGGTGTCCTATAAATGAATTTGGCCTGATAATCAGCTCTGAAACTTAAATATTAAACTGCAATATTTACAACCAAAATGTGTGTGGGGAAAGCCGACAACTCCCATTTCATGACTCTGTGAATTGTGACATTATTCTTATTATATCTATTGTAAAGTGCCTTGAGTATGGTGGAATGTTAATAAAGATTGATTGATTGAACAGTGGAAGAAAATGATAATGATATAGAGATTTATAATCTGTTCTTTACCCCTCCTTGACTACATGAATATGCATTGACATAACTATGTGAGATCATTACTGTATTTATGATTACAACTAGTATGGGGCCACAATAGCTTCTATAATGATGTATAGCTTATTAATGATCAGTTAGTGCCTTAATTTATGTTGCCAAAGACCATCAAATTTGTGATGGCATCATCTGTTAGTCAAGGATACTCCATCTCTTTTACTCTATGATATTAGAAAGGAAGCAGTGAGGCACCTCTCAGATGCATTTAGAGAATTTCCAGCTCTTATTATGGCTGCTACTTACTTCCAGGTCATTTCCCTCAGTTAGAATTCGTCCTGAGCTGCCTCTTTCTCCACAGAGGGTCTGATTTACTGCTGCTAGTTTTGTCGACTGTCTAAATTTAGCTTCGTCAGCACTTCCCGCATCGGGTTTGCTCCCTGCTGGTGATTTTTTAACATGCATTTAAATAAAATCGGATCTTCAGCGTCTCTGTAAAGGGCGGCAATTGAAGGCTCATTTTATAATTTAGGATGACAAGCCAAATGTGTTTTTTTTTACAAAGTCCTACATTATGCAGCATTTAGTCTCCTGATATCTGCACGCAGCCGAACAACTGTGACTGAGCGGGAACATCTGAGTCTACAGCAGATATGATTATAATGACTGAGGGGGAAATGTGACACTGTGGGCTACTCTTTGGTTATAATCCCTGAACAATACCTTCTCATCAGTTTGTTTGCATTAAAGCAAGGGTATTTTAGGCTTCTGGGGTCACTTACTTCTTCTTAGGCACAGCAAAGGGGGCTTGAAAAAACCTCTGCTCTAACATACAGGTGCAGATGCTCGACTTTTCCTCTCCCAGCTAAATGCCAGATGAGTTCCAGACAGTAACCAGCCAACTTCCAGCCACTAGGAGTTGGGAAAAGTTTTTTTGTTTGTTTGTTTTTGTGCTAAATTTCTGTACATCCTGGTATTTTGCATGCTAGGCAGATTTTTCATTTCACGTTGAAGTTTACAAGAGAGTCAATTTTTTTAACTTAAATTAAACTTATTGAAATTATGGGACATTTCTGTACCTAGCATAACAACCAGTTACCATAATTTAAAGGGTTACAGTGCAGCAAAGGGTCAATAAGCCTATCTTTACAACTGGCATCTTTAATTTGATTGTCTCACTGCATTTTCAGGTAGTTTTTATACCTTGATTATTCAGAAAAGTTGTTCCAAAACAAGTGAGCATTCCCTATTTGGCATGATTTGTTAAAAATATTTATCAAAAACAGCAATTGATCCCTGTTTAGGTACAAAAACTGCACCAAGCCAACCAAGCTGACATCAACTTTATGGACAAAATGCTCACTTACTGCCTTGCTTAGCCAACCTATCAACAGGATATGTATTTTTGCTTTAATTTAATTCCTTTGTCAGTGCTGATGTCTTTCTTCCTTATAGTATGAATTTTATTGTAATTCATGTATCATGAATCTTGATTTGATTATCTTATCAAATATACCTTATCAAGTTTGTTATCCATGCATGCAGATTTAAAAATCTTATGTATCCAGCCTACATGACAAACCTGCATCTGTTTCTAAGTGTGTCTGAAGACATACAGGCAGAATGTCTGGCACAAAGCCATAAATAGGATTTGACCATAACTGAAGTGACCGATGTATGCATATACTTAACTCAGCTGTCTTAGATTACTACTGCCATATGTGTTACACATATGTCTGTAAATCTGAGGACGATAACCTGTCTTTCTTTGTCAGTCTTGTAATGAACCAGCCGTAATAAACTACCCTGATAAATCCTCAGTCTTGTCTTAGGCATCTTTCATCAATTGAATGTCTTGATTACACTTCCCTTATGTATTTCTCTAATTTTCTCCTTTTTTGTGTCTTTTATCCTACAGGGCAGAGAAGAAGGAGAGGTCAAGGTTAAAGACAGTCAGAGTGACAAGGTCACAGGACAGATCAGTAAGTTTAGAATTAAAACAGAAGATTTACATGAAAATGTTCAAGAGTTGAAACTAAAGATGTATTCACACCAAATGCTACTTGACGATGAAGATTGCATCAAAAACCCAAGTCCCATCACCTGCACAAATAGTACATTTTGTCACAGTCACCATTGCTCAGTGTGGTCACGCCTGCTGAAGTTTCACCCCATGATCATATTCTTTTCACTCACCTACTAACCACAAAACACTGCAGCTGCTGGCCCTGCAGCAGCATCGTCTCTGAGTTTCCCACACGGACATGAATTGTTACTCTGTGAACTGGAATAAAAACAGTCCATCATGGGTGTCATCATGCACCCACACAATTCTGATCGGCTCTTGTGGTGTGATATCGCCTGAAAAGATCAAATTTTTCATCTCTGCGACCTGCTTTGCATCCAAAACTACCCCAGAATCCCCATAAGCAACAACAGGGGTGCCTCCGTCATGTCTTCAAAGTTTTGACCTATTCCCAGATCTTGTCTGTCGCATTGCTTGAGATCTGGTCACGTGTGGTTGTCGCTAACTGTGGTTTTAAATTGACTGCATGGAGAGAGGTTGCCAAGGTCGCCCGAGTTGTGTTTGGTGTGAACGCACCTTAAAGGTCCCATATCCTGCAAGATAAATGTTCTTTGAATTTAAAGTTGTTGAAAGGGACTTGAAGAGCAGAATAATATGAACATATTCACAGAGGAAATGCCCCTTAAAAAGCTTTGTTCTTTACTTCCTGGGGTTTATGATGTCATAGCTATACAGTCTCCGCCTACATGTGTGTTTTCTGGATATCACAGGCAAAACACCATGACCGTTTTGAATGTTAACTCCTACCAGGCTTAGTTTGGGCAGCCAATCAGTGCAGAGCTCTTTATCATAACCTCCCTGCATACTCAGGTCTGAGTGGTTCCAAGGGGAGGGAAAAAGAGCTGGATCTGATCCTCAACAGGGACAACATTTCCATGTTTTTTCAACATAAATTAAATTCTTGCAAACTCGCCAGAACATGGGACCTTCAATCTCTGTAGCTGTTCCTTTACCCAGTAGGTCTTACAGAAGCATTACGTGTTACACTAACTGAGGAGTAGTTGAACATGAAAAATGAGCCTTTTTTATTTCAGTAAATTGATTTCACAATAGAGGTGACGTTATTCACGCTTACCTCAGAGCGATGGAGAGCGCTGACACACGCTCACAGTCTGACACCAGCTCCTGATATCACAGCCTCATCAGCACACTCTCTGTTTGCTTCACACTCTGTGAATCAGCGAGTCTGTGATCAGCTGAGGAGCTGATAATTAAAAATGATCACACGTGGCTCTGCAGTCTTCTGAGCGACTGCTAAATGAGTCTCAAACTTTGTGTTAGTGTGAAGAATGGAGACCCATGAGCCTTCAGACTGGATTGTGCTGATAAAAGTCACGATACTGTCATGATCAGCTTTAACAAGAGGCTCTCTCTCTCTCTCTCTCTTTCTCGCTGCAGGATCAGGATGATAAAGGTAAGTATTCTCTGTATTAGTGACACCTTGTGGCCACTTTATACAACTTCAGCTTTTTATTTTTTAAATAAAAGTAATGAATATAACAAACTTTTAAACAGTATCAACCACTGGGTTTTAACACTTGCAACCCCACGCCATTTTCTGATGTTTTAGTCCACCTGGATTTTGTTTCAGAATAATATATGTTTACTCTCAACTAACTCAAGCAAAAACATTTTACAGGCATCCTTTAATCAGGAAAGCCAGGGCTATCAAAATGCATTTGCTGTGATATTATCAGATGATGTAATAAAAGATGTACGACCATAGAGACGAAACGAAAAAAATGAATCTGGATTTAGTTTAAAAGGAACTTGATGAAAATCACAGATCAATGATAAACAAGCATTTTCACATCTAGATATGGTTCCCTTAAGCTGTGGCCATTAGGAGAGTTAGTCACAACTAAACTAAAGCTATTAAGCATTGACAGAAAGGATTTGAGCATGCCGTATCTCCATTAGTGTTTTGGATGATCCATAAGATGCTTGCTCACACTTGGGGACCTAATGTTAACCACTGTCCATTTAAGCCCATATCATACTGGATGTGTTTTACTTGCCTGAGAGCAGCAGTTTGTGCCTAAAGATGGAAACATCCAGTTACCTCTCAGAGTTAAAGCTCCTTTATGGATAAATTCCTATTTTCAGAAAGAATTATTTCATTCGGCAGTTTTCCCAAGTCATTTTTAATGACTCAAGCTCTCTGTGGGGAAACTTACTGTGGTTCTTCCTAAACTTTCAATAGAATGTCATTATTTGGGTTTATCTATGTAGAGACAGAGCTGTGACAGCAGGAAGATGCACTGGAGCCAAAGGACAGTCATGTACCTGGTGTGAAAGCTGTGGTGGCACACACTGACGGAGCAAATCATGAGAAAGAAGGAAAGAGAAGAAAAATTATTTGGGTTCACTTGAAATAAAATAACTTACCAGAGCAAAATAAAAACTAAAAGTTTTCAAACTGACTGAAACATAAGCTTAAAGCCTACTCCTCTACAAAAAACATAACTGTCATAGAAAAAAAGACTACAGCAAGAACAATGCTGATGCATTATTTGCTTGTTTGTCCGTTTGTTAGTATTTATTGTCCCCAAGGGGCAGTTCAGGTGCAGCATAACCAGACATACACACACTAGACATAAAAGCACAACTAACAAATATGAAAACAGACTACAAATAAGCTAAACCAGTGGTCAAATAGTGCAAAGTAGCATAATAAAGACTACACTCTGTTTAACAAACTTAAAGTAGACAAGCATTAGACAACGACATACCTATATAACATGTAAGACGCCAGGACACATAGGGATAACTGCTAGTCACTGCGGAGGGGCGTCGCCATTTTTCATTGTTGTTGTTTACAATCATTAGAAATATCTACATAATAACGTAAACATATTAACTTACATAATCCTTTTCAAAACGAATAGATACTTATTGAGTCTTTGAACCCCACCAATGTTGTGTATGTTTTTATATTTTCAGAAAAGTATTTCACAAATTTGAGAACACTAGAAAGCAATCTGAGAGCACAAACCTCCACCAAGGTAGCTCACATATTGCTGTTAGATCTACAAGCAATAGTTCCATGATAGAGTTTAGAGCTGAACAGTTATTGCAAATTAGATTAAATCGCAATATGGCTTGTTGCAATTTTCAAATCGCAGAAGGTTCAATATTTTTAGCCCAAAATGTGTTGAACATTTTGGCATTGTGATGTAGTTTTTTGCAATTTCATGCTTATATTTTTACCTCTGTTCAAACATTTTTTTCCTACTTTTGTACCTTTTTTTTTTTTTTTTACCTTTTTTTAACCCCGTTTTTACAACTTTATACCTATTTTGCCCCCATTCATCTTTTTTTGGCCTCTGTCAGAAATTTTTTTGGAATTTTTACATTGTTTTTGAAATATAATTTCAAATTTAATTCCCAATTTTGCTGCCATAATCAATTTTCCTAAGCCACTTTTGGATTTTTTTGCCAATTTTTTCCCCATTTTTATTGCAATTTCAAACCTATTTTGTACCCATTTATTAACCTTTTTCTGCTTACCTTTTTTAGCCAGTTTTTACAATTTCATACCTATTTTGCTTCTGTTCTTCACTTATCCATTTTCTCTCAAATCTTTTATCCTTAGATTAATTTAATGTCATATTGGTTTTACTATAAAAAGATCTACTGCTTATGTTTGTTTAAGAAGACATAAGATGAGGAACATAAAAACAATTGCAGAGTAAATTGCAATATTGGGGGAAAAAATGTCAATTAGATTATTTTCTCCAATTTTTCAGCCCTAATAGAGTTACCATCATAATGTGAGTCATGACCCTGAAAACCCACTGCTAGCACTCAGAGTCATGTTGATATCATTATTAGTTAGACAGTTATTGAGCAAAAACAATTGTTTTCTAATGGTGGTTATCTGGATCATCACCAAAATCAAATCATTTTTAAGTTGGGCCTTTACCAACATCGCCTTAAAATTTGAGCAAAATCCATCCAGTAGTTTTTGCATAATCTTGCTAACAAACAAACAAACAAACATACATACATATTCCGGCAAAAACACAACCTCCTTGGTGGAGGTAAAAATTCTTCTAGTGTGGAACAGGAATTACACTGCAGACGATGAACATTTATAACATTTTTAACCTCAAAAATCAGCTTAAACTTTACCAAAGCTGAGCACGTTTTCTTGGCACTGCGGAGGGAATGAAAAGACAAAGTCATATAAACATTTAGAGTTGATCCCACAGTCAGTGTTTGTTGTTGTAGAATTGATATATGTTTATACATAGAGAGACTGATTGCCTGAGTGTGTGTTCGTCCATATTTGTGTTTGTGTATGTGTGTGTTGCTGACTCTGACCTGTCTTGTCCTTCCAGAGCTGGTAACCTCTGGCACCAGCGATAGTGAGAGTAGTTCCTGTAAGTCTAGACCCTCCTCTGTCTCTCTGTCTGTCTCTCTCTCGTCCTTTTTGCTTGTTTTGTCCATTTTTATGCATCAAACCACAGCTCCATTGTGTTGCTGCTGGTTTGTGTGCATTCTCCTGTGCGTGCTTGTTGTGATTTCTGTGTTATTTTGTGCATGTGAGTGTTTCTTTGTGTGCGTGTGTGTGTTTGTTTACAAGTGACCTTTCTCTGCTTCTCAGCCTGCCTCTCCAGCACTGTTGAAGAAGCCTAGTCCAAGAGTGGAAAAGGTTGAGGGTGTGTTTTGTTTGTGAATCTCAGCTTCAGTAATTCTCTGAAATGTCAATCATTTCTTTTCGTCCAATCAGCCGGCCAGGAGGAGACCTTACTCACCTACCAGCCTGTCATGCAGCAAGAAGGTCAGTGTTCAGCTCTGTATCGCCTGTTTACCACCATCTCTGCAGGGAACTCCAAAGCTTTTCAATCAAGTTAATGAAGGAAATTCTGTGGGAGGCTGTTTGGGCATAAAATTGATATTAATAAATCAACCGTAGCTCAGCTCTACAAGTATTCAAATTTGGAGTAAATCTATCCATTTTGGAAAACAAATGCATGAATAGACTTTCCTTGTAAAGCCAAAAGCTTCATTAGTACAAATGGTAGACTTTTGGGTCTATTAATACTACTTTTAAACTTGAAAATGTTCATTAGTACAACTAGTTAGCCTTTTATGCTAATAAAGGGTCCGGAAAAAAGCAAATTCAGGCTTTCCATTGGATTTTGAAAATAATACAATCAATTACAGTGCTGGATTTTGTTCTAATCCCCCCTACTTCATTTGCATTAGGTTTACTAGTACTGCAAGTTAAACTTGTAGCTTTGCTATCAATCAATCAAACTTTATTTATATAGCACTTTTCATACAAAACATGTAGCACAGAGTGCTTTACAAACAGACAGATGAATTAAAATGAAGGATTTATGACCCAAACCCATTCCACCCAGCCCTTAAACCCACCCACACCACAATCCATACACAGTGTTGATAAAAAGCACCATAAAAAAAAGACAATAATAAAGCACACTGCTGTACCCAGTACGTACTGAAGAAACACCATCTTAAAGGTTTAAAAATGAGAAAACGCTGGAGGATAGGTTAAAGTGCAAAATTAAATATATCATAAAATAAAATTATATATAAATATATATTTAAGAAAGAATATTAAAAATAATAATACTAAAAAAGAAATAATAAATTGAAAAAACTAGAAAGTAAAATAAGGAAAGATAGAAAGAGGAAAGATAAAAAAAAAAAAGATAAGATAAAATAATTATAAATGTGGGCTGTAATTAGAATAAATAAAAAGGCTTAAAGGTAATTCAGGTAAAAGTTTGACTTACTAGTTCTACTACTAGAGTAAGAACAGTCTATGAGCACTACTAGTGAGATATTTTTGAGTTTGCTAGTAGTACTAGTATTTTGACTCGAATATGTTTTTGGCACACAAGTGCTCGAGAAGGCCTAACAACTAGTAGACAATTTTGTTACTTGTAGATTATTAAAAGTCTTACTACTAAAAACTCAAATCTTTACTAGTAGTTCTACTAACACAAACACACCCCTGTCGGTCATGGGCCCTTAAGCACCCCTTTGTGTGCTTTACCATTGTTCTTCTTCTCCTGTCACAGTAAACTACACACGGCCTGTCATCGTGCTCGGACCTATGAAGGATCGGATCAACGATGACCTCATCTCTGAGTTCCCGGACAAGTTTGGCTCCTGTGTCCCTCGTGAGTTTTTCTGAGACTTAAAAATGATGTTTTTGATTCTGAAAGGAAGGGTAGAAAATGGCAGTGTACCTTTCTGATAGCCCAAGCTCATTCTCCTTAAAGAGGCAGTATTGCTGGAAGCCCTTACAGCCTCTTCAGTGACGTTTCTCAAGTACCTGATACAACCAGACTTAAAAAATAAAGAAATATCCCTATAAGAACTCTCCCCTCTTTGAGTTGGCCTCAAACGTCTTATTTCCCCAGCACACTAGCATAGACCTACCAGTTTAACATCATAGCATTGTTTTGTCATGCCAATTTGCTCCCAGAAGCGAAGTGATGTATAAATAAATAAAAATGAACCAACTACCACAGAGTTGACCTGTAAACCAATCAGATCGGACTGGGCTGACATTGGGGAGGGAGCCTTTAAAGGGCAGGAGCTGTAGGAGAGATTTCTCAGTGTTTGTATATAAGAACTAGACTCTTTTATCATTTTAGTGATTGTGAATGTTCTTGAGCAGCTAGGGCTGGGAAATATATTGATTAAGTCGATTAATTCAAATTATTTTCTGCAGGAGGTTTAAAATTAAAAATCAAGATCTTTTTTCTTGACTCACTCCAATCATAAGTTGTTGCAATGTTTGAAAATATAAATACTGGGCCTGGCTCCTGGGGTGCTGGGGGCCTCTGTCCTGCCGCGGGGGGGGTGGGGTGGTTTTGGGCCGGGTGGACAGGTGGTGGGTGGGGGTGCGTGCTCTCTGCGGTGGGGCTACTGCCCGGATGCCCTGGTGCTGTCCTTTGGTGCCTTTGGGGGGACGATCGGTGCCCCCTTGGGTCCTGGGGCTCTGGCAGCCGTGTGGTGGGTCTCGGGTCCCCTGGTGGCTCTAGGGGAGCCCTTGGCTGTGGTCTCCCTGGGTATGGGCGGCTTCTTGGGTATTCGGTGACCACCTCACATGCATGTGTGTACAGTTATCAAGCTCCTGTTGAGACTAACTAAAAATAAATAACTGGTCCCGTCAGAATATGCTGAGTTGGGCACTCCTACACATCTTGTCACGTCTTGCGATGCATGCTCCTCCATATCACACCCCTGTGGGTCCACCCCCTACTATCCCACATCTCTGGTGTCCCTGGTTTCTTGCAGCCTTTACTTCCGGTATGGACTAAACTCAGCACAGCACTTGGACTGCTATCTCAAAATATTTACACTACCTGTTTGTCCCCCTCCCTGTTGTCTTGTCTTGTCCTGTCTGTCACTGTTTCCCCTTCTTTCACACTGTGGTGTGGCACTGCCCTCCCCTTCAGCTCACATCAGGGGTTAAATAAAGTTTGATTTGATGGAGTAGCCTACAGGGAGGGCTTGTGATGGTCACTGTAGCAGTGAATCATATTTACTTATCTCTCACTGCTAGAAAAAAAATGCATTGGTCTTTCCAATGCTGCCGACAATGCAGACAAGGGGAAGAGAAAAAGAGAAAAAAAAAATGAAAATATAAATACTGAAAATGTACAGTTCTCATTATGGTAGGCCTGTCAGGTTTTGCACATGCACATTGTTTAGGCTTGTATTTGTTTTTTTAAATTAGATTAAATATCGATCAGAGAGTTTCATACTGTGTAAAGTCCTCAGTCTTCTGTGTTTTGGAAGACAAGCCTTCCTATGTTTGAACTACATGATCAAACTTTTATGACACAACATAAAAGCAAAATTTTACTCATGTCATTTTTGTGTTACTGGGAACTTTTGGGGGTTTTTTTTAGAAGGGAAAAATCAATTAAAATTGTAAATTGAGGGTTGTGGGGCAAAATCAGGGATTTATTTTTAGGCCATATCACCCAACTCAACTAGCAGCCATTAAAAAATAAATAAATGAACCTAATTTGAGGTCATGGACAGTGATGATAACATGAATTTTGTCATTGTGAAACTATTTTCCAAGTGTTTTGATGATTGTAAATATTGTAAATATTGCCTAACTTTGTGATAAACCTTTGATTAACAGACACAACACGGCCCCGGCGAGACTACGAGGTGGATGGCAGAGATTATCACTTCATGTCCTCCAGAGAGCTCATGGAGCGGGAGATCCAGGAGCACAAATTCATCGAGGCGGGACAATACAACAACCACCTGTATGGAACCAGCATACAGTCTGTGAGAGAGGTCGCCGACAAGGTGAGGTCAAAAACAGCGTGAGATGTCAAGTGATGATGGAGAAAGGAAATAAAAACACCTGCATGTCTGTTTCTCAGGGCAAACACTGCATACTGGACGTATCAGGGAATGCAATAAAGCGTCTTCAGATTGCCGGCCTCCACCCCATCGCTGTCTTTGTTAGACCACGCAACGTAGACAATATCCTGTGAGTAACAGCTTTGACTTTTTCCATTAAAAGACTGCTTTAACATTCATTCAGTAACTTTCAGAGTTGTTAAGTTATTATTGAAGTGTTGATGTAGTTGAAAGTTTTATATTTTATTTTTAAGCTTCAGTGCACTTTCAAGCTTTAATGTGGTGGTTTCGACTTAGTATAAATTTCCCATTTTGCTTTGTGCTATTTAAACTTCTTCTCCCTCCCTTTAGCGAGATGAACAAGCGCCTCACAGAGGAGCAGGCGAGGAAGACCTTCGACCGAGCCGTCAAACTGGAGCAGGAGTTTACAGAGTTCTTCACTGGTCAGTAAACAGAACACACTGGATGTCCACAAATAAACACAGAGTCAGATTTCACTGTTATTTACTCAGAGTGAAGAGGATTAGAATAAAACAGTAGAGAATAAACTTTTATTCATTCAAATTAGCCGAAATCAGCCGCACTGTATTCTGTCAGCAGTTTTAAACAGGGCTTGCTACACTAATCACATACATCAGGCCTCTAGGTCTTTTTTTAGATTTAGATTTAGATTGAACCTTTATTTAAATCTCGAGGAATCATCGAGGGAGAGCCTTCATTTACAATGATGTCGAGAGCTCAACAACAATACAAAATCACAAGGAAAACAGCCAATAAACAATCGATAAAACACCATTAAAAACAGTTACATTCAAAGGTGCAGTAGTTGATAATCATAGTTTTAAACTGACCAATAGAAACCATTTTGTTGAGTTTCAGTGTACGTTGTAAGATGTTCCAGGAGGATGCTGCAGAGGAACTAAAAGCAGCTTTACTAAATTCAGTTTTAGTTTTGATGATCAATAGAGCAAGACATTTCAGGCAGCTACTGGTGCTGTAAACAGAGGAAGGGAAATTGGTCTCTATGCCATTTTTTTGGTTCTAAGATAATAATAATAAATGCATTTGGAACAGTATTGATTTTGGTTGCATAACCATGAACTCGGTAACATTATCAGATTTTTTTTTTATTTTTTAAAATCCTATGTTTTTCTTAACCTTTAAAGGGACTGTGAGGAGTTTCTAAGTAATTGCAAAAAAGTCTCACTTTTAGATATATGCCTGATCGAAATACACAATTTAAGATGAGTTTCATAGCATCAAAATAGGTTAGCTATAAATGCTATTCCTTAGCTTCTTGGTCGGGTTGGACAGGGCTGGACTGGACTGGATACTCAACTTCGGGAACAAGACAATCAAAACTAGAGCAAATTGATATTATTTGGACACGTCTTAGAGCACCAGGCTGTAAGTAGCAATATATAGCCGGCTACATAACTAGAAAGAGATACATTACCTCGTCGCTTTGCATCCTGTAAGTTGTTGAAAAAAGAAGTGCAGAAATGCAGAGTTCTGAGGAAGGTCCAAGCTGCATTCATTAGCATCACAACAAACACACGCTTTGGCTTGGGTCACGTCTTTTGGTGCGTTCCAGTTGTAGTCAGAAGTAGGAATTTCCGGGTTCGGAGTAGGAAACTGCAACTGGAACACCCCCCGAAGTCAGACTTTCATACAAGGAACTCGGTGAAACCTCGCCACCCCCGAGTTGACAATCGAAGATGGATGCCCCCAGTCTGAACAGTTATTTAGCTCCTGTAATAATCAATTTATTTGCACTTCTGACTGGGGTGTGTTGCTCTAGATCAGCTGTAAACATAGTATTGTTAGACTTATATTTACAAAAATGCTGCCATAGTGATAATCACATTCTTCATATAACAACGTGCTAACAACAGCTAACAATAGCCTGGTAGATCGGCATGTTTTTTTCCGACTTCAACTGGAACGCCAATAAGTCGGAGATGATATCACTCCCAGTTCCAAGGTTACTGGAATGCAGCATTACGACAGTCGCCGCGCGTGCTCATGGGTAGCAGAGTCTTAATGTTGCCGGTAATAGATTCTCCTCACAGTCCCTTTAAGTTTGTGGAATAGGAACCCTTTGACTGGATTGTGTAGTCCTTGTTCTACCACTTGCAGGATCCACTCCTGATCTAGTGCTCGATGTATTTTGTCCCTCCTCCTCTCTCACCAAACCTCTCGTCCTTCTCATGCTGTCCTTACAAATACAGACAAAATCCCAGAAAGATAATGTTGAGAAAGAGTAACATCAATTTAAAATATATTTAGGCATGAGTGTAATTTCTCTCTCTCTTCTTTGTGCAGCTATAGTTTTCGGTGCGTCTCTAGAGGAGGTGTACTCGCAGGTGAAGCAGATCATCGAGGAGCAGTCTGGTCCTTACATCTGGGTCCCAACAAAGGAGCGACTTTGAATAAATACACAATCCGACACACACCCACACACACACATCACTCTTAAACACTTCCTACTTCTTGAATTTTCTATTATCAGCCTGCTTCCTCTCTCTCTCTCTCTCCGTCTTATACACACCAGTCACTCCATTACACACACGTACACAAGCACATAAAGTGTGACGAGGCTGGGACTATCTGGGACTGCGACTTCCTGAAGTGGGAGGAGCTAAAGTCTGTCCAGCAGCCTATTGGTGGATCTTCCTACAGCTGGGTTCCTTAATGTTTAAGGAGGTGGTTTAAATCAAGGCGACATGTACCATTATCTGATTTGATTTCATTATTGTTCTTCTTATTGTTGTTGTCGTTGTTGTTTTCATATTAACGAAGGGTAATGCATTCATGTATGGGTTTGTAATGATTATATTGTCACCAAGAGGCAGACTTTTGCACGCTGTAGCTTTAAGAGCATGTTTATGGGACAAAATCTTGATCTCCCCCTCCCGTCTGTCCGTCTCTCCTCATGACATGGCTCCTGTTCGAGATTTTCTCTTTCAGCTTCTCTCTGCTCTCTCTCATATCCCATCACCCTTTTCTTTCTCTTAAGACCTTTAAAATGGGAGGTGCAAATAAAACGATGAACCCAAGAATTTTAGTATCAACAGCAACGAAAATGTTTAGAGATATAGCAAGAAAAGTATCCTGGAAATTTTTGCTGATATTTCCATGAAGATGTAGGATTATCAGTGATGGCCTGCATAGATTTAGGTGGGCAAATGGCAGCCTGGGGGCCACATGCGGCCCTCCAACTCCCTTAATGTGGCCATACAGTAAATTTAAAATGTCCAAAAGTGCATGAACATGAACGAAAAGACGATATTTATAATAAAAACTAAGAATATAGAGCCATAATTGATTTGATTGTTTCTGTAAAATGTTCTTTTTGACATTTTTTGGCTTTTTTTAAAATAAAACTAATATTAATTGTGAATAGGCTTCCTCCAATCTTCGAGATTTGCCTAATTTCCTAAGTGTTGCATCTCTGCCTACTGGCTTTGACCAACAATGTTGAGTTCAGTTACTCAAAACGTAATTTAGATACTGTTTTGCCAACAAATAGATTAAAAGTGATGACATTTATCATTCATTTGAGTTCAGGCCAAGTTCCTGTACCTGCACCTCCCAAACTCCATAAGGGCTTCTTTGCCTCCTCCTCTTCTCCGTCTCATGCCTTCATCTCTGTCCTCCTCTCGTTCTCCACATCCACAGTGTGACATGAGTCGATCACTCCAGCACTGATCAGTGTATCATTCTCTTCATCAACACTATCATCACGATCATAATCATCATCTTCGTAGCTTCCCGTCTTTTTGTAGTTGCACTAACGAGGGCTGCTCTCTGAAACGCATCTTTGCATGAGCAGACTGACGCCAGCACACTATGCTCCTGGTGTTTGGACGAGTGATCTCACTTTTCTTCAAGCGATTTTAAGACTTAAGGCGCGGTAATCCTTCTGCTGTATGTCATGCTTTTGTTGCACTTCAAGACATCAGATGAACACCTTCAGCTCATGTCAGGGCTAACACACTGATGACCTCCATTAGCTGTGCAACAGCTTTTTAATGCTGATTTTATAAGTTTGAGCATCGAGTGCATGAATAACACCTGAATTTAGCTCCATTTGTGGCCCCAGTGCTTTTTACTTAACTCCATGTCAGCTCTGATGGTGGACAGTCAAGGCAGCAAACTTCAGTTATTTCAGCTCATGTTGAAGCTTGAAAGGTCTTTTTCTGAAAAATGTATTTATATAGCACAGCTCAAACAAATTAAATTGCAGCTCAAAGTGCTTTACATCAAGAAGATTCACAAGAGGTACGTATAATACACATAACATGCAACCACCAAGCAAATATACACTCAGCAGAAGTTGATCTACTAAGTACTATTAAATTTTAGTTGTAATGATAGAGGGTAGGATGTCAAGAGGATTTGCACCCCATATAATGCACACCAGTTTAGCTAAAGTAATGAAATTTAAAAGATAAGATACAAGAGAAAATGCAAAGCAGTAAAACCAAGACAAAATAAATCAAATGCCCAAAATGCATTTAAAAAAGAAAAAAAATGTTAAAGGATTAAAATTCAATCCAAAATTATTAAGTGTATAAAGCTATTCCAAGGTATTACAGCAAATACTAATAATGGAATTAAACACCAGACAGAAAATCAAACTTAAATCTTATTTTTAAAGTAAGTTAAAACAGAAAGTAGCTGCATATGTGGAAAGCCAGAGTTACATATGTGAATTATGAAATTAAAGTGTTAGAGTTTCTTTTATGAACTTTAGTTTTAGATTTTTTAGGAGGGTTGTAGACTCAGATATTTAAATAAATCTGTCTGGTAGAATTTTGAACCTACACGTCCACGTCCAACCCTGCAAACAAGTAAGCTGTGGAAACTGAAACATGGCCAGGTGACAATTTGCTGAGCTTACAAACTTGGTGGAAACTTTATGGTTTGTGTAAGAAGGCAAGTGTTCATGTTTTACTTTATGCAGATAATAATCAAATTTATCTGTCAATCAGCACTGAATGTAACATCTGTTTACATTTTTAAAATTCCAGTATGATGAAATAGATGATTTAAACACTGCTAGTTTTGGCAAACATTTTATAATGATTTTCACGCTGATTGATGATGGGAAATCAAGAAAATTTCAATATCTGATTGGTCAAAACTGGCGTAAATAACAATGTTGTCTTGAGAGCCACAAGTGAAGAACTATGACCGTGGTCTTGTACCCTCTTCACTTTATTGAGCTTTAACATCTGCTTCAAACTGATGCTTTACACCCTGCTGCAGCTTTACTGAGCCAGTTTAACCCTTTAGGACTCGAGTCCCAAAAGCAGTGATGTCACAAATGGAGCTGACCTGAAACATGACGATACTCTCTGTTGTCGAGCGAAACATTTCTACTATCAAGATGCTTTTGGTAACACAGCCCCTGTATGGACCTTGTCAGCCCTCCACTTCTCTCATCTCCACCTTCCACCACCCCGAGGCGACTCCTCCAAGCTGACTGGAGACCAGAGACGTACGGCGAGACAGTTCTGCTCAAAGTGTAGCTCCTAGATCCGAACACAATCATTTTGAACTACATGTGTTTTGAGAGCTTCGATGTTCCCTCACAGAATGTTCAGCTGCATTATTTCTCTCCACGTATCCTCCTCTATGATCAAGTAAACCGGTGTTGTTATAAACTGACAGAACTGAAGTCTCTGCACGTCTCTGGCTGTGTTAAAGCCAGGGGACCATGCCACTGTCTGTTAGAGTAAAGCACCGATGCAAAGAATCTATAACAGAGATGGATCTATATCTAACATATTATAATATTTATCCCTGCTCTAACTGCCTATTTTGGTACAAAAAATAAAAGTCTTTATTGAGATTTACTGAGATTCCTCGTCTAGATGTGTTTTTTATTCAGCTTGTTGAACATGTTGGAGTATGAATGGGATGGATCAATTTTTTAGCTACTTTCTGTTTTTTTCTTTCTTTTTGTGTCTTGGATGACTTCCCAGTCCATGACAAGTAGATAGACTCCATTTTTAGGACTGTGTGTACAGAAACAAGAAAGAAACAAGACAAAATTGCCCACTGCTAATTAGCTTAGCTCAAACACTGAGTGTGAATGGGTAGTGTTAGCCTCTGCGTACAGTCGTTGGATATACTTTTCAGCATCCGTAAACGGTCCTGTGTGCTTGTTGTGACTAAATATTTATCCTGTTATGTTACACTATCTATTTGTAGACAAAATAAATGCAGAGATAAACCAAAGGGCACATGCGCAACTGCAGATCTGATTGTAAGAAGGTTATCAAACCAAATCACATGGTAAAAAAACAAGTCCCATCGAGCACACAGGACCATTTTGCCTCTACAGGCAGAGGCAGGCTAACAATACCCACTGATTCACAGACCCAAGCTAATTCACAGTGAGTAAGCTTTGCCCATCTCTTCCTTGTTACTGCACACACGGTCCAAAGTCTATCTGCATGTTATGAACTCGGGAGTGAGGCAAGACACAAAACCCCCCAAAAATGTTGGCATATTCCTTTAACAAAAGGTGATCTCGAAGTTCAGTACATTCAATGGAAAGTGAAAAGCCAACATGGACATGTCTAGTATTGAAAAAAAATGTCTGAAGTCTTTAAGGTGCTAAAAATACTTTTGACATTAGGGCTCTCTCTTTTTAAAGAAATCAAGACTGTTTCAAGATCGTTTTTTGGTTTATGAGGATACTCACTAAAAAACGTAAATATGTTAGGGCAGAGTCAACACCAGATTGTCAGAAGAAACCTTAGCACCTTTTTTGGTCAGGTTTGGGAGTATATTCATTATCTTTGACAACTCATTTGCATGTTAGCCCTGCTTCATTATTAGGTGTTTGTGTACGATAAAGTTTAAGGGTGAAGATTGCAAACACTATAATGCGGGACATGTTCCCATAGCATTGCCCCAGAAAGTCAGCTTGCAACTGCCCCACTACCACAACAGATTAAAAAGAGCTTTATTAATCCCTTTGGGAGACTTACTTAAAGGTGCAGTTTGTAGAAATTGGCATTTTAGCGACATCTAGTGTTCAGATGATAGAATGAGCCCGTCCTTTTCTAAAACATCACATCACTAGGTGACGAGAGCCGGTGAAGATCAACAAGGATCGTGAACAGGGCATCATTTACAGCAGTTACAAGGTGAGGTTATGAATCTATAATAGCTTTAATATTTGTGTTTGTCCTGTGTTATAACACCAAAAAGCACCCCCATAAAAGTTAAACTTAAAGTCCTCCAAGAGCACAACCCTTCACCAAGGCAATTCTGACTCTACTTTTCCTCTCGCAATGTTGTCAAATCATTTGAGAAATCCTGGATCCACCTTCAGATCCAAATCACCACCAAATTCAAATAAATACTTCTGTGGATCATGTCCAATATGGCCTGAAAATTTCTTAAAATTTGTTTTAATCTTTTTGAGAATGTAACATCCTTGGTGAAATTTCATTTAATTAATTAAAAAATAATATCAGTTATTTTCTTATTTATTTTGAACATAAATGATGAATATATGAATCCAACGTGCTTCCTCAGAAAAACTGCAGGGAAGATATTTGCTGTTGTTGGTTTTTGCCTTCCTCTCTAAACTTTATGGTTGCTGTGGTTCAGTTTTTCTGCTTCCAGTTTTTTGTACAAAATCCCCCAAATATCCCCATCGTTTTCCCTCTATCTATCTATCTATCTATCTATCTATCTATCTATCTATCTATCTATCTATCTATCTATCTATCTATCTATCTATCTATCTATCTATCTATCTATCTATCTATCTATCTATCTATCTATCTATCTATCTATCTATCTATCTATCTATCTATCTATCTATCCATTGAATTTATTGGCATGACATCTTCGGTCTTTCCAAAAAAAAAAAAAACAACAACTCATTCTGTTTTCTTTTTCTCTTACTGATATTTTCTTTCTTTTATCCATCTATATTTTAATGTTCTAGGTTATTTGTATCTTATTTATTGTTATGTATTCATTTATATATCATCATCTTTTCTTCATATTTTTTTATTTTTAATTAGAGGATTGTGGGTTTGGGAGGGGGGTGGCAAGTGTTCTCTGTTCATTTACTTTCAAATGCAAAAAAACACAAACTTATTTTTGTATTTTTTTACTTTTTATTTTGACTAGCTTACCACAACTGTTTTTGTTTTTTAAATCTCAAGAGTAGAATCTCTAGGGTTAATATTTTAATGGTCTTTACACAATCACAATAATCTCTATCAGCTGTTTTCTTTTATCGGGTGCAAAGTCTGGTCTATGGTTTTTTTATACATATTAAACCAAAAACTAATTCCCCATCATAGTAACTGACAATATGAATTTTTCCTTATTGGCAGTCATCCACCTCAAGGTATGAGGGGAGTAGGACAATAAAAGCCCAGCACATAAACATCCTTATCTCCAAAGATCCTATAAACTGTTCCACCCACGCGACACAGGTCCTGGGTTCAGCCGGTGCAAGGACACTTTTATTCTCTGGAGCATGTGAGGGCAGCAGCATCTGCACCGTTAGCGTTTACGTGCGAAGAATGAAACCTTCGAGTTAAATAAGACAGAGGGATCCAGATGTGACAGCAGATCTCAGGTCAGCTAATGTGAGCTGATGACTGCTCCTGCAAATAGAAACTCCCTGACACATCAGTTTGTCCGTCACCTCCACGCCACGTCGTCCTCGCTTCATCATGTGAACAGCCAGGCTCATATGACACAAACAGGGCTGAAGTCTGATGCCACAGGACAGCTGTGGAGGTTTTAAGGCCCAAGCAAAGATCAATATGCGGCCCTTTGACAATTCTATCAGAAGCACAATTTCAAGTTCTCCTACAGACCAAAAGCATGCTCATTGTGTTGACTGGTGACTCCAAATTTCCCCTTAGTGTAAGTGTGAATGGCTGTCTGTCTCTCTATGTGGCCCCGCGATTGGCTGGTAACTGGTTCAGGGTGGACCCCGTCTTTCACTGAATGTTAGCTAGGATAGAATTAAAGGATACGTTTGGTTTCTACAGCTTTCACATTGTTTATAGAATGAAGTAGAACAATATACTCACCCAGAAGGCTTTCCTGATCCAAACAGTGCTTCAGGAGATATTTAGATCCAAAATCGAGCGGCGGACATCCATATAATGGTAGCACATAGGGCATGTATACCTAAAACTGCATAAATCGTCCAAAAACTCATTAGTTTCACCAATATTTCATCATGGTCTGCTCGCACTACTCCTCCATTACAGTCTGTGTCGCTCCAGACATGTTTTTGTGACTGTGCTGACCTCTGAACTGAAGAAGAAGAACGTTGCCTCCGCACATGCGCAGTACTCTCTAGAGAGCTGTTCTTCTCTTTGCCTCTGTGTCCTCCTTTCGATGAGCTCCTCATCTGTAAACTCTGGCTCGAAACTGTAAGGACACCCATCATATTCAAAGTTCTCATCCACAACATCTTCATCCAATAGATATTCGTCCATTTTGCACAAAACTGGAAGAAGAAAGTCGTTGTGTAGCAGGTGGTCTTCCCCTGAAACAATGAGCCGTACTGCGCATGCGCAGAGGCTTCTTCAGCTCAGAGGTCAGCACAGCCACAAAACACGTCTGGAGTGACACAGACTGTCGTGGAGGAGTAGCCCAAGCGGACTATGATGAAATATTGGTGAAACTAATGATTTTTTGGATGATTAATGCAGTTTTAGGAGCAGCGTTATATGCTCCGTGTGCTACCATTATACGGATGTCCGCCGCTCGATTTTGGATCTAAATATCTCCTGAAGCACTGTTTGGATCAGGAAAGCCTTCTGGGTGAGTATATTGTTCTACTTCATTCTATAAACAATGTGAAAGCTGTAGAAACCAAACTTACCCTTTAAGTCCCTGTGACCCAGAAAAGGATAAGCATTTTGTTTAATGGATGGATGGATGTTTCAAGTTGGTTTTAAAAGAACAGAACCTTAACAACATTCTGTCTTTTTCCAAACCAAATTTCATAAAATCTCAACATTGTTTGAATGAGCAGGTGAGACAGTTTGACCCACTTGTCCCAATGTTCTTAACTTAAACCAGATGTGTCCAAATTATGGCTTGGGGGCCAAATGCGGCCCATTTTGAATTGGCCCCTGAAACAATTGAATGAAGAAAGACATTGTGATTACAGCAGCATCAAAAAGGGACATTTTCTGCCAAAGTTACTTTGTCACAAAGTCTCACTTACAAAGTTTTTGCAATATTCATCTTAAAGCACCAACATTCATGCAGTTTACTCCTGTTTTGTGTCTGACGGTGAAAATAAGCCATCAGAGTTCACATCTCTGCTGCTCATAAGGCCATCCTCGCCCTGACGTGGTGTGAATCCAGTGATAGCCCGTGGCTACAACAGCCCTTGACAGGTGATAACCAGTGTTGGGAGTAACGGCGTTAGAAATAACAGCGTTACTAACGGGTGTGAAGTTACAACGCCATTACCATTACTGACAGTGAAATGTGGCGCATTACTTTGCACCGTTGTCAAGCAGCTGTGATCCGACCTGCCTCACTCAGCCAGACACCGAGCAGGAGCTGCACTATTGACAAACACAGGAGAGAACGAGATGCCAGAGTTGCCAGGTCAGCTTATTATAAGCGACTTTTGGCTTCTTCTTTTTCTAACTTGCATGTGTATATTGGGAGTTGTGGGCTGCACTTTTTTGGGCTTATTCTAATAGTGCAGTTTCTCATTTGAACTTGTTGTGCCCCCAAACCCAGGAGGCATCTGGTGCATGATCTACTGTCAATATAAACCAAATTCAGGTTATTAAAATTATTTTATCCCACCTTAACACAAATGTAAAATTACGGTAAAGGGTGTTTCCACCTAAAATAAATCCATATAGCCAGATTTAAATTGATTTCTAATGTAGCTACTAATGTTTTCACAATATTGAAGCTGTAGATGATTAATATAAAGCTTAGATTTCCTGACGTGTTCCGCTGTTGCTTTCTTTTAATCTGCTTTTATTTCCTATCTTGTTATCTATTTTTATCTGGAAAGCACTTTGGTCACCTCGACTGCTGTAAAGTGCTCTACAAATAAATTTTGATTGATTGATTGATTAGATAAAAAACCTGACATGTCTGTTTGGATACAAAAATCAAGGTTTGACAGACTGTTTAGCAATAACAGAGTTATAAATAACAGCAGCCCCTCCCTTCACTTCTGAATAAAGAAAAGTATGTTACACCTCCAAACAAAAGGCTTAATAAGTAAATTAAGAGACAAAAAAGAAGAAATATGACTTTGAAATTGAAATGCAACATGGATAAAAAATTAAAACACACTTCATGTTAGTTCTGTCTCGTTAGTCTTTAAAAATGTTTATTTCAATCCCAAAATCTGGCAACACAGCTAGCTGCACCAACGGTAAGTTCGAAGCAGTCTGTGGAGTTAAAACTGGAGTTTTCAGGATGGAAGTAAAAGGAGTAAAAGGCAAGAACACACATGTGAAGTGTACGTTATGTCCTAAAGCAAAGTGTTTGTCTGTTGTAAGTAAATCTAAAATCTAGAGACCAAAAACACAGAGAACTCTGCTGATGATGTCAGAGCTGCTGCAGCAGGTAACAACAAGGAAGGGGAGAGAGACGAAAACACACAGCTCAAGGAGTAAAAGCTTTTACAAGAAAGTAACGCATCAGTTAATTTACCTGGTAACTAGTGACATTTACGAAGGAGTAATTCCGTTAGTAATTCAATTACTTTTTTGGGAAAGTAACTAGTAACTATAACTAATTACTTTTTTTAAAGAAACGTGCCCAACACTGTTGATTTCAGCAGCAAATACCATAATGCACATTTTCTGTCATAGTTACTTTGTCACAAGGTCTCAATTACGAAGTATATTGCAAAATTCATCTTAACCCTTGTGGACTGTTTAGGCTGAAAACAGCCACTTGGAGTAAAATTTTCTCAGTTATTTGACCTTAACTTTTCTTGTATTGCAACAAATTGAATGAATTTTGGGCAGGAAGCTTATTTTTACATACATTTTGAAAATACGATTTAAAATTTTCTAAAGGTCAATAGGTCACTGTGGACAAATTTACTGTACACTAGTACTGTTATGGCTGTTTTCGGCCACTATACTTTTAACTGCTCTAAAAACATATCGAATCAATTTTTTTCTTTACTTTGTCGCTTACATATCTTCATTCACTTCTGCCCTGCTGAAAACTACCAAGCATTGGAAAATAAATAAAACATTTAGCCTCTTAATGGCCATTTTAAGAAATATGGGATGGATTATGGGAAGGGTACAGCATCAAATGACCTATTTTTCAATATAAAACATGATCAGAGACAGAAGATTTTTTACGTGGCATCATAGTCTTAGATATGTCAAAGATTATTAGCATTGATTTTTAATCATTTTTCTTTTTTGTAGCATCAGTTTTTTTCAAAAAGTTACACAGGTACTGTTATGGCTGTTTTCAGCTACTATACATTTAACTGCTCTAAAGACATATCAGATCAATATTTTTTCTACTTTTTTTGCTTGAATCTCCTGATCCACTTCTGCCCTGTTCAAAAGTACCAAGCATTGAAAAATAAATAAAAATTGTAACCCCTTAAGGGCCATTTAAAGATCTCTTATCATGGGAGGGGTAAAACAAGAATTAACCCATTTTCAATAGAACAAAATATAAAGAATTTTAATGTGGTATCATAGTCTTTTGTTTTAAATCTGATGCTACACAAGAACTAAAAAGACATCAAAGTCAACGATGTCACTAATCTTTGTCACATCCAAGACCATGAGACCCCGTAAAAAATCTCCGGTCTCTGATGACTTTTTATATAGAAAATAGGTCATTTCGTGTTTAACCCTCCCATAATCAGTGGTGTTCTTTCTGTTAAATTGCCCTTAAGGTGTTAAGATTTGTAATTTATTTTTCAATGCTTGGTAGTTTTGAGCAGGGCAGATGTGGATTAAGAGATTTATGTGAAAAAAGTAGAAAAAAATATTGATCTGATATGTTTTTAGAGCAGTCAAAAAAGTTAGTGGCTGAAAACGGCCATAACAGTAACTGTGTATAGTATACTTGAACAGTCCACAAGGGTTAATGCACCAACTTTCATGCAGCTTACTCCTGTTTTGTGTCTGACGGTGAAGATAAGCCATCAGCTTCCCATTTCTGCTACTCATAAGGTCATCCTCACCCTGACTAGGTGTGAATGCAGTGATAGCAATGTCCTTTAAAAAGTCCTTTTTTCTGTACTTACTCAATACCGGAACTGCTGACAGCAAACACAGAATAAGACGCCTCTGAGTTTAATTTTCCATAAAGCACAAGATCACAACTATACACACATGGAGAAAATCATTGGTACCCTTCTGTTTGAAATAAACTGAAACTGACAAAAGTAGTAATAAATTAAAATTAACTAATGAAAATCAGACAATGTTTTGATTTGTGGCTCAATAGAAGAAATTTTTAAAAACAAAATAATGTGTCATTAAAATAAAACTCAAAGTCCATCTTGGTTTTATGGCTCCTTGTATCAGAAGACAATCAGCGCAATCACTGATTGCATAACCATGCTTCCTTCCTGTCTTAGGAAGTCTGCAAAAATCTGTGATGTTTTATCATAATCATTCATCCTGTTCCGCAGACTCCAGGAGATAAATCTTTATGATGGCAGGAACAACCAGTCAAAGAGGTACACCGGAAGAGTCTTGTGATCCCAAAAAGTAATTCAGGTGTGAAGTGTCGTAAATCTGTTATGTCTTTCCTGTCCTCTATGAACTTTTACTCTCTTTATCTTATTGTAAAGCATTTCAGCAGAAAGATTCTGCTGAGCACAGCAGTTCTGCTAGGAACCTAATTCATAAAGCATGTCTTAAAATGATCAGCCAGTCCTTTTTTTTACCTGTATTTACTGAATACTTGTCAAAGACATGATACTTAATGTTCATACTCACTCATTTTGAATTTGATGTTTTAGACATTCCAAAAAACATTGGGACAGGGGCATGTTGATCACTGTGCTAAATCACCTTTTCTTTAAAGAGACTTTGAGGAGTTTCTAAGTAAATACAAAAAAGTCTCACTTTTAGATATATGCCTGATCGAAATACACAATTTAAGATGAGTTTTATAGCATCTAAATAGGTTATGTATAAATGCAATTTCTTAGCTTCGCGGTTGGGTCGGACAAGGCTGGACTGGCCTGGATACTCAACTTCAGGAACAAGACAATTGAAACTAGAGCAAATTTATAGTATTTTATTTTCTATATTACACATCTTAGAGCACGGGGCCATAAGTAGCGATATTTAGCCAGCTACAAATACGATAATAACTTTTCCAAAAATTGCTTGTTGTCACACATCAAAAACTCCCGCTACGCAACTAGAAAGAGATACATTACCTCGTCGCTTTGCATCCTTTGCATGTAAGTTGTTGAAAAAAGAAGTTGTAAAGCAATGCAGAGTTCTGAGGAAGGTCTGAGCTGCATTTACCACAGCAAACACACGCCTTTGCTTCAGTCATGTCTTTGGTGCGTTCCAGTTGTAGTCAGACGCAGGAATTTCTGGGTTCCGAGTAGGAAACTGCAACTGGAACGTCCCCTGAAGTCTGAATTTCCTACTGAGAACTCGGTGAAACCTTGCCACCCTCGAGTTGACAGTCGAAGATGGATGCCCCCAGTGTGAACAGTTATTTAGCTCCTGTAATAATCCATTTATTTGCACTTCTGACTGGGGTGTGTCGCTTTAGATCAGCTGTATACATAGTATTGTTAGATTTATATTTACAAAAATGCTGCCATAGTGATAATCACATTCTTCATACAACAACGCAGGGCGTGCTACAACAGCTAACAATAGCCTGGTAGATCAGCATGTTTTTTTCTGACTTCAACTGGAACGCCAATAAGTCGGAGATGATGTCACTCCCAGTTCCGAGGTTACTGGAGCTCAGTATTACGACAGTCGGCAAGCGTGCTCATGGGTAGCAGAGTCTTCATTTCGCAGGTAATAGATTCTCCTCATAGCACCTTTAAAAACACTCAGTAAGTGTCTGTGGACAAAGGACACCAATTGTTGAAGATTTGAAGGTGAAATTCTGTCCCATTGTTGCTTAATGAAAAACTGAACTTGCTAAACAGTACAGGGAGTGGAGTGCAGCAGGTCAGTCTAGTCTCTGCTGTTGTAACTCGAGCAGTATGTGTCTTCATCGTCTCTGAAATCAGCAGGGACGTCCCTGAAAAAAGATAGATGGCAGCATGTTGCTCCTAAACCCTTTATGTACCTTTCAGCATTAATGGAGCCTTCACAGATGTGCAGGTTACCCATGCCATGGGCACTAACAGCCCCTATACCATCACAGATCCTGTCTTCTGACCTTTGCTCTGATAACAGTCTGGATGGTCCTTTTTACTCTTTGGCCTGGAGGACACCACGTCCATGATGTCCAAAAACGGTCTGAAATGTGGACTCAGACCACAGCAGACTTTTCCACTTTGCCTCAGTCCATCTCAGATGAACTCAGTCCTCACTCCATCATTGCTTGATGGCCACTGAGCCTCTAAGAGAACATTAAATATTTTGTTACCTCTGCCAAGAAGGTTATGAATTTGTTAGCAAGATTATGCAAAAACTACAAGACAGATTTTAATGGTATTTTCTGGGTATGTTGGTAATGGACCAACTTAGATACAATTCTATTTTGGTGTTGATCCAGATAACAGCCATTAGGGAACAGATGTTTTTGCTCAGTAACTGTCTAACTAATAATGATGTCAACATGATTCTGAGTGCTAGATGTCGGTTTTCAGGGTCAAGGAATCATATTATGATGGTAACTTTATCATGGAGGTATTGCTCATAGATGTAACAGCAATATGTGAGCTACACTGACAGAAGTTTGTGCTCTCTAAGTGCTTTCTAGTGACATAACTATATTTGGTCCATTTTGAATAACCTGTTGGTGAAACTGGTCAACAGAAATTGCAGTCAAAAAATCCCATAAGTTAACATTGGGCAGAACTTTAAAAAAGTTATATCTCTGCCATTATAAAACAGATTTGCCTCCGCTTTTACAGGCTAATATGGGGTCCATGTCTCTATCCAAGGTAAATTTCTGGATCTGATTCATATTGACATCATAGAAAACACTGAACTTTATAATGAGAAAGCCGATGTATGTGCTGAGTCTGGTCTGGATCCTCGCTCTGTTCTGGATCTGGTGATCCAGACTTGTATTTGATACAGGGGTTGTGGAAAAGCCACTGCTGGAACTGAGTTGCTTGGCGGAGGTCTGTGCTCTCTGTGCTTTTCTAGTTTAAAGTTTAAAGAAGATCCATCAAAGATCTTCTGAGAGTTTGCCTCCATGAAATCTCCCCCACATCCATACAGATGGTGCTCCAGTGATTCTCTCCTCTCACTGTGTCAGTCTAATTCCTCCTCCTTAGTGGAAAAGCACCACCCGAGTGTAGTGGACGGCTTCAGAGGTGGAGCTCCGTGCCTCTAAAAGACCTCTCTGTCTGCTCTCTGGCCTTCAGCCAGGCTGCAGCAGAAACGTGTCACACCAGGTAGCTCTGACCGGAAGACATGTTTCATAAAGTTCACATGAGCCTCCTGTGCTCAGGTTGAGCTTCCTGACACAATAAAACAGATCCTGAACTCCACACAGGAACTTTACACTGCATTCCAGAGATAGAGGCCAGACTTTGACTCCTGGTGCGTCTTATAAATTAGAGGAGAGGGAATAGGGACATTAGTTCAGCAAACAGAGAGAGAGAGAGGACATGGCCATGTGGAGGACCGCCGCAGCTCTTCTTCTTCTACTGCACACTGGTGAGAAACATCTTAAGATTTTTTTTTTTTAAATGCCACAAAATATGTGTACTTCACATGTGTAATGCTGAGAGACTAAGACCAAAGAAGTGTTTACAATGCCGTACAGAGAATAACTAACAGTATGTTTTCTGTGTTAGTAAGGGGTTCTGATTTTTCTCTTTCTTACAACGAAACAAATTACATGACTGGATGTAGATTTGGCAAATGATTTCAGTTGGAAAAAGGCAGTTATATGAATGTGTGGGGCTGTTTTTCAGCTACCTTTGCTCTCATGTTCATGCATACCAGCATTTAGTGTTGACTTCTCAGCACAACCTGAGCAATGTGACCTGCTGATCATTCTCTCATTTTAACTCACTGTTTCAAAGCCAAGAACCAAAAAACAACTTCCCCAAAGCCAATTTTTTTTTTTTCTTTTTTTCTACAACTTTATTTTAAGGGTCGGGCAGAAGTTTGAATTGGAAACTTGGGAGGGAATGACATGACAAAAGTGTTTTCCATATTTTATTTTAATGTGGCCACCTGCTTTTAGAACAACAGCCTCTGAACGTGGGTGTACAAGTGAATCCACGAGGCTGCTGATGCATCTGTTTTTCAATTTATAGAAGCAAATCTGCTCAATGATCCTAAAAATCCAATAAATTCATCCTTGAGTCAAGTGAAAAGTTTTCTTTTTTTTATGTATTTTTTGGGCATTTCGTGCCTTTATTGATAGGAGAGACAGTGGATAGGCTTGTGAAAGGAGGAGAAAGAGTAGGGGAAGACACTCTGCAAACTGATCACAGGCTGAATTCTAACCTGGACTGGCAGAAGTATGTATATAGGACATGCATGATTGCTAACCACTCCGCCAAACCAGCACCCCTCGATTGAAAAGTTAAATGACATTCCTCTTAAGATATGTTGTTCAAAAGATGACCAAAAGCTCCACGAAAATAGACTCAGCTGGTCTTTGTTTCCAATCAGGCATTTGTATCACTCGGGGTGGAAACTGATCAGATTAACCAATAAAGTGCCAGTATAGATTCCACTAAATGATCCAATACTTATATATTCACAGATCATCTCCTGTAGATTTACTGTCGAAAGAAAGTATGTTAAACTGGCTTTCCGTTACAAAGCAAATCCACTACATTAAGTGTGTAAAAGAAATATGTTTCATTATTCAAAATGGCCCATTTTTACTTTAATTACAAAACTAGCCTTGTCTGTGCTGTATATTCTATATATTTGTGCACTTAAATCATCTGAAAATATTTTCCAAGCTTTCAAGGACAGAGAAATTCTTCATTTTACTGCTGTCTAGGAGATTATGATTTGTGTTTGTCCGTCTGTCCATCTATCTGTGGGAAACATATTTAAAAAACTTTTCAGCTAATGGGAATGAAACTTTCAGAGAATGTTGATTACGGAACAATGAAGATGTGATTAGATTTTACTAGTGATCTTAAAGCGGATGCAGATTCAGGGATGTTTATAAACTGTGTTGATATTCAGACATGGGGCAGTTTTCCATATTTTGATTAGATTTTCAGGTAATGTTGGTCATGGCGCATGGATGTAGTCACTCAGTTTGGTGGTGATCTGAACCCAGATGTGGATCCACAGTTATGTTTAAATGATGTGTTAACAATGCGTGATAATACAATAACAGTAGCTGATAACATGGCTAAGAATGTCAGAAAAGCCTTGGATACTTTATCATTTGTCCAAGAACCTTCCATGAGTAAAACTTTTAAAGGTATTGTGGGCTTAGAAAATCCCCAAAACCCAGATGTAAGACATTTTAAGATGTTTTAAAAGTCTATGAACCTTGTGAAATCAGTTGTCATTTACTGTGACTTCAGTTTGAGGCTAATCAGCTGCATTATACTCCATGATTTTCGACACTACAGGACAGTTTTACCAAAGATGTTATGAAATATTTTGTTAATCATCAAGTGTTGTTTGTGTCTTTTATTTCAGTGTTTGGTCAGAGTAACATCAGGTGGTGCACCATCTCTGACCCAGAGCAGACAAAATGTCAGGCCATGTCTCAGGCCTTCTCCGAGGTCTCCATCCGTCCATCCCTCAGCTGTGTCAAGGAAGCCGACGTGGAAACCTGCGCTCAAAAACTGGAGGTACAACCTTTACCACATAGTCTGGATAAACGTGTCAACACCTGTGACACACCCGACAGCCAAATTCAATCCACTACCAAACATCACCTATAGGGGGCTATTTATGCTGCAAGATTTAAGGTTTATTCTCTCTCTTGACCTGCCAGCAATGCCAGCTTCAGTGCTGTGCTCTTGTTTTCTACTCTCCACATCCCAGCAGCACCTACTGGCAGTTACCATGAGGGCCATTACTACGTTATTCTCACTTTCAGAGGGCAAAAACTTTAAAAATTAAGGTTACACTCAATAAGACAGAAACTCTGTGTGATCCAATCAGTTGATTTAATATTCATACAGCTGTCATCAGGACATATGATGAAATCATTTATATTTTTATGCTTGAAGCAAACAGGAAAGGTAAACTTAATCATATAACATGGGATCAAGATAGTCAAAGTTACTATCTTAATGCAGTAATCCAGCATGTCCTAATTATTACCTCTGCCAAGGAGGTTATGTTTTTGTTGGCATGTGTTTTTTTTGTTTGTTTGTTTGGATATTGATCAGAATAGCTCAAAATCTTATCAGTGGATTTGGATGATATATTCAGGGTATGTTTGTCATGGCAGAAGGAAGAACTAATTAGATTTTAGTGACAATTTAGATCTGGATGCCGATACAGGAATTTTTAAAGTATTTGTTAACATTGCGAGATCAGGCAATTTTCCAAATCTTCATTAAAAACTCCACAAGTTCTTAAAAGACTGGTGAATATGTCAGGAGATATTGGTCATGGAGGGACAGGGCAGAGTACATTTTGGAGGCAATGCAGATCCAGATGTGGATCCAGGAATTTTTAAAGTATTTTTTAACAATGCAAGGTCAAGCAATCTGTCACATTTTCATCGCTAATTCAATAACTTCTCAACAGATTTACATGAAATTTACAGTGAATGTTGGTCATTGCACAAGAGAGTGTTGATTATATTTTGATGGTGATCCGAATCTGGATGTGGATCCTGGACTTTTTCAAGGATTTGTTAACATTGTGTGATCAACTTGCTTGAAAATGTTGGAAATGCCCTGGTAGATTTTTGCGCTCTTAGAGCACTTCCATTTAAAGTAAATTTGAGTTCTTTTTCCCAAATGCATTCATTGTTAGTACTTGATTAATTACAATAAACCATGTGCACTCATTCCCCATAAAGACATAAATTGTAATCTTATTTCAAAGATGATAAAAAGGCTAGTTGTTTTAACTTAAAAAAGTTAGTGTCAGGGCTGCCTTAAAATTTTAAGTTTTCTGAATTTAGAAATTTAAGTTCAGTTGAATTAAGAACGGTTCAGATCAAATGAACTTCTTAAGTTCAATAAACCTGCTATTAAGTCAGCTCGACTTGAATTGTTTAGTTTAACAAACTTCTAAAAGCAATCCAATTCCAATAGTATTTTTTATGCCAACACAGTAATTAAACTTCTTTAAACTACAGTTTTAAAGGTAAAACAACTTGATCTGAAGTTCAGGTCACTGATGATTTTGAGCTTAACTGACTTATTGCATTTGGATTTAACTTACTATTTCTCTTTAACTTTTACTCATTTTGTTCTGCTTTGACACAAGTTTATAAAATAAAGTTAATATTTGCTTTAAGAAAAACAACCTAAAAAGCAAAAAAAAAGGTCTAGTATTTAAAGGGTATTATTGCCAGACAAACCAAAACAACTTCTGTTCTTCATGCTTTAATAACACAACTGGGAATTTGATCACATGTTCAATGGATAGCAAAGCAGCTCTGAACAGTTTCAAGATACATTTGACACAAAAAAAGTGCTTTCTTGTGGAAAAAATGCAACTTCATCCACAAATGTTCTTTAACTTTTACTAAAAGTTACTGGCTTGCATGACAGCTCGTTTGGTGGAAAACGAGCTTATAGCTCACATCTTTTACTGTTTTATTTCTTTTTTCACATTTGTGGATGAGGATCAGTGACCTGAACTTCAGATCAAGTTGTTCGACCTTTAAAACTGTAGTTTACAGAAGTTTAATTACTGTGTTGGCATAAAAAATACTATTGGAGTTGGATTGCTTTTCAAAGTTTGTTAAACTAAACAATTCAAGTAGAGCTGACTTAATAGCAAGTTTATTGAACTTAAGAAGTTCACTTGATCTGAACTGTTCTTAATTCAACTGAATTTAAATTTATAAATTCAGAAAGGTTGTAATTTTAAGGCAGCCCTGACACTAACTTTTTTAAGTTAAAACAACTAGCCTTTTTTACAGTGCAGAAATGCCTCTGTTTTGTTATTTTGTAATACATTTAACTTTAAATACAAGTGGTGCCTTAGTGGCAAATTTCACTTACATACCAAATTGCAAATATTGACTTCTTTCTGTCAATTCCGTTTGGAAAAAATACATTGAACTTTATATTTTCTGGCAGGCTACACTGGTTGCGACCTCAACACCCCAGTAGGAGGTTAAGATATTATTTCATTACATTTCATTGTAACCTAAACTGCAGGTTGAGCAAACATATGGCTCAGGAATTCATCAGCGGGGGGAAGTGTTTAAATGAATGCTTTGAGAGCATATTTGTTATTTTCTCACGGAGGCCATGGACAACATATTTTTGTATTAAAAAAAAAACATTTCAAAGGAGGTAGCATCTGGATTAACATGTGCTCTTTAGGGAAGTACAAAGTTGGCCACTGGTCTTGTGATTAAAGTTGATCCTAAATGATTTACAGAGTAATCAAGTACCTTTTAAAAGCCTTTATGTTGAGTCACGTTTAAGAGCTGAGGGCTCATTAAAAGCCCATAAATGTGAACACATAATCAGATAAACTCTCTGGAGCAGTGAAAAGTTTAATCAGTAATGTATTATCAGTTTATGACCACAACAAGGAATAGACCTGGCTTTTGGACAGGGCGTCCTGATTCAAGAAGTTAAACTGAGGGACGCAACCATTAAAATTACCACTAATGTATTGACCTGCTCTTTAAGATCAAATTTGTTAGGCTTTTCCAACAAAATAAAGACTGATTGATTGACTTTAAATTCAGATTTTAATATTCCAGATATGTGTTATCCTACTTTGAAATCATTAATCTGCTGTTTGCTTTGTTGCTGCAGGCAGGACAAGTTGATGCCTTCTCCACATCTGGCTCCAAACTCTTCAGCCTGAGTCAAACATCTTCATTCCAGATTGCCGCCGGTGAAACTAAAAATGACCGTAAGTTTAAATAAACTTTGCCTATGCTACCAGGATGATATTAGTGTTTTTTAATGATGTGTTACTTAGTAAGGAGCTCAATAAGAGGATAGAAAACTTGATTGTTTACATGTGCAAATTGAGAAGATCTTATTTAGCTAGCTGTCGCTTAGCTTAGCTTAGCAGATCGGTTGACAACATTTAGAAAGGAGCACATCTAGGGTTGCTAACTGTCCTTTTTTAGAGGCAATAAAGGAGGAGATTTTTTCTGTATTTCAGGCCATTTTTATAAAACACACAAGAAAAACCCTTAGAAAGCACAGACCTCCACAAAGCAACTCAGTTCCAGCAGTGGCTTCTCCACAAATCCTGTAAAATCTGGATCACCAGATTGTGTCTTTTACAATATCTTCCAGTCAGGATCAAACTCAGCAAATACATGGAGGTTGTTATCCTGTATTAGCACCAGTTTTGGGAACATTACTTGATATTTTGATTTTATAAATGAATTATTTAATGTCGTTAATGGGATTTCCCTTTCTAAAGTTCAATGTTTGGTTGTGACAGAAATCTGGATCAGATCCGGATTAAATTGACCTTGATAATAGAGACATGGACCCCATGTTATCCAGTAAGATCAGATGCAAATTCATTAAAATACGTCAGAGGTATGATTCTTTTTTTTATCCTGCCTAATGTTAACCTATTGGACTTTTTGAAATTTGGGGATCTGTTTTTGAATACACAAATACTAGTATCACTGCCAAAACTAGTATCACTTGCTCAAATTGATCTTGCTTAAAAAAACAGAAGTACAAGCAAACAAACAATTAGACTGTCTACAGTTTTCATGAATGAAGTATTAAGCTTGTTTCAGTCTGTGCTTCATTTGTTTAAATTTGTTTTAAGCGATGATTTATGTTTGTATGACCTCTTGAGCTTAATTCTTTGTCTATCTTTCTATCTCCAGTCACTGGTGCCACTTACTATGCAGTTGTCGTGGTTAAGGCTTCAAATACTGACGTCAACATCTTCAACCTGAAAGGAAAGAAGAGCTGTCACACCGGGAAATACCGAACAGCAGGCTGGCAAATGCCGGTGGGACACTTCACAGACTTGGGATACCTGTCTGTGATGGGCTGTGCCTTCTCAGAAAGTAGGAAAATAAAACTCATGATAACACAGTTTCACAGATTAAACAGGAACTAAAGTGTAAGACGCTTCTGTCATCAGGTCTGGCAAATTTCTTCAGTGCGAGCTGTATCCCTGGTGCAAACGAAGAGGGCGACCCTCCATCTTTGTGTCAGCAGTGCATAGGCGACGGTGCAGGGCAGCACAAATGTGATTGGTCTGATGACGAGCTGTACTACGCCTATGACGGAGCTTTCAGGTGACTTTTCCATTACCTCTGATTTTTTTTCTCTGATATACTCCAAAAGAACCACATAGGAGAAAGGAGTAACAAGAGGAGAAGGTTCATTTTTAAATGCACTTTGAGGAAAAAAGGTCTCAGTAAGATCTTTAAAATCATCTCAAGCCTTCCCTAATTTTCTTTAAAGATGCTATGAGGAGTTTCTAAGTAATTACAAAAAAGTCTCACTTTTAGATATATGCCTGATTGAAATATACACTTTAAACTGAGTTTTAGAGCATCAAAATAGGTTATCTATAAATCAGGGGTGTAGAATTGGGTAGGGACACTAGGGACACGTCCCTATCAATAATATGCCACAACCGTATGGTCCCTTACATAAAACACAAGCATAGTATATATTGTTATAACAAAAAAATGCTCGTATTTAATGTCAAAGAGATACAGGTTTTGGTTATTTTATTTATCATCCATGTATCATTTGTGTGTTGAAAGGCAGCAAACATCTAAGACCAATAATAAAAGTTTGTAGAAAAAATACAATAAACCTCGGACAACAAACATGATTTTACACAAACAAATTGTTGGGGAATGAATTACACTTTTGGGTAATAATTGAGAAACTGTATTTTTTTCCGTAGACTATGACCATACCATCAAAATTGATGATTGTTGCATCCTAATTTGTCCCACTGTTCATGTGTCAAATCATTAAAATATTTTTGTCAGGAGTTAGATAGTAGAGGCTAGAGATATAATATATAGAAAAGTTTTTTTCTTTATATGATAGTTTGCTTGTTAGTTTGCTCAGCTCTTACATGACTAGAAATAACTGTCATCCACGCAAAACACAAACTTTCAGGAGTGCCGCCTTGGAGCACTTTTATGTCCCGACCAATGCCAAAATCAAACCTACGCGCTTGCTATAAATGCTATTCCTTAGCTTCGTGGTCGGGTTGGACAGGGCTGGACTGGCCTGGATACTCAACTTCGGGAACAAGACAATTAAAACTAGAGCAAATTTATATTATTCAGACACGTCTTAGAGCGCCGGGCTGTAAGTAGCGATATATAGCCGGCTACAAAACTACGATACGAAGTTTTCCATAAATTGCTTGTTGTCACACATCAAAAACTACCACTACGTAACTAGAAAGAGATACATTACCTCGTCGCTTTGCATCCTGTAAGTTGTTGAAAAAAGAAGTTGTAAAGCAATGCAGAGTTCTGAGGAAGGTCCAAGCTGCATTCATTAGCATCACAACAAACACACACTTTGGCTTGGGTCACGTCTTTATGACAGTCGCCGCGCGTGCTCATGAGTAGCAGAGTCTTTATGTCGCCGGAAACAGATTCTCCTCATAGCACCTTTAAGTCTATTTAATTACAGTGGCTTGCAAAAGTATTCACAGCCCTTGAAATTTTTCACCTTTTGTCATGTAACAACCACAAACAGAAATATCCTTGATTGGAATTTTATGGGAAAGACCAACACAAAGTGGCACACAATTTTAAAGTTATTTTTCTGGGGGGCTTTTTATTGCCTTTATTTGATAGGACAGCTGAAGTTGTGACAGGAAAGCGGGTGAAGAGAGGGGGAATGACATGCAGTACAGGGCTAAGGCCGGGATTCGAACCTACAGCCGCTGCTGGGGGTTGGCAGCCCCTGTACATGGGGCGGACGCTCTACCAACTGAGCTAATGTCCGCCCCGAAGTGGCACACAATTAAGAAGTAGAAAGATAATTCAGCTTGATTTGATTGTGCCACTTTCTGTTGGTCTTTCACATAAAATTCCAATCAAATATATATTTCTGTTTTGAAAATCTGGAAACGTTCAAGAGGTATGAATATTTTAGCAAGCCACTGTATATTTCACCTTTTTTATTTGTATCTATTTTTGATTAAATGAGCTTTAAAATATCCTTTAGAACAATTTAGTTCTTTTAACCCCCTGGCCCTCCAGTGATCCTTTTACAGGTTTTGTTTTTTGTCATTTTGTCAGTTTTTATGCTGAGATGAGGATGTTTGACAATGATGTTCATTTTTCAATGAATTTTGGAATTATAGCATCTACACTGCATTAATGAAGTTGTTCACTGCAAAGATAACTGACAGTCTTCCCCCCTAGATTCCTTTTTTGCCCCATTAACTTTCATTAAAACCACTTTCTCATTATATTGCCATTGCACCACAGAAATATACAATACTGCTAATAGAGGCAATGAGGTGCACACACAAGAAAAATCACTGCTGAATTATGAAATTTTTCATGTTTGCAGATAAGCATTGTGGGAAATTATTAGTGTGGTTGAACTGATAGAATATAACAGCGGAATAAACTGTTTCAGCTAGTTACTGCTAATCATTAACAAATCTCAGACTGATAATCCCTGCACCAAAGATCCACTTTGCTTTTATTAAATAGAAAAAAAATGTGTAAAAGCGTTTCTTTATGCAAATAACCTGGCATTTAGAGGGTTCAAATTATGAAAATAAACTTGTGTTTGCTATACATGATGAGGGTCAAAGTTAACGACCAAAAATGTTTTTAAAGTTTTTATTTCATGTTTAATATTTTGAAATATAATCAATATCCTAAAAACACTTACAGAAGAGAAGAGTATGTTTTTTAAGGAGGGTTAAATTACCTTTTAGTCTTAGAGTGTTTGGGTATTTTCTTGATTGTTTCCATACCTCTAATTTTATAATCGACCTGTTGTATGCTAAATTGTGTTTTAAATTTTTGCATCCATGTGAAGCTCTTTGAAACATGAGTTTAAAATGACAGATTTTTAAATGACATGGTAACGATATGGAATTTAGGAAGAAGTCCAAACACCAAGAATATGGTATTTAAATCAATTAATTATTCCATCTATCCATGATCTGTACCACGGGAAGCTGGAGCTTATTCAGTAACAGGCAGGATACATCCTGAACCAGCTGCCAGCCAATCACAGAACCACATGGAGAGACAAACAACCATTCACTCTCAAACTTACATGATAAGGCTTAAACACCAACACAAAGGTGTGTTATGCTGTTGTGACAAGAAGGAAATGATTTGGCAGCTCCTCTCTTTATGACAAGGTTATTCATGTCTGCAAAAATTAACTTCTCACCAATGTGTTGCTGTTTTTTTTGTGTCTTTAGGTGTCTGAGTGAAGATGCAGGAGATGTAGCCTTCGTCAAACACACCACAGTCGAGGAGAACACTGACGGTAATGACAGAAACAGCCATTTTGTTTTCATCTAATGCCATTAGCATTTCAGCTAACTAACAAGTCGCCTCTTCTTTTACAGGTAACAATCAAGAGGCTTGGGCTCAATCTCTGAAGTCCACGGACTATGAGCTGTTGTGCCGTGACGGTACCAGAGCTCCTGTGTCTCAGTGGGAAACTTGCTACCTGGTCCGTATCCCATTACGTGGAATTGCAGTTGGCAATCACATCACTCCCTCAGTGGTGTACACCATGCTAGCGGAGGGCCTGGTATGTCCAAATCCTCACTCTCTTTGTTAGATTATTTAAAAAGCTTTGAAAAGTCAGTCCTCTCGATTAGCTGACTATTTAATGTCTTGACTTCAGTTACAAGGATATACAAAAAGTATCAAAATACCCTAAAATTTGGCCAGCATTTTAATTATTCACGGTCTTGTATTAAGTCAGCCTCAGCAAAAGAGTAAAAGAAAATCATACTGGTGTTTGTTTAAAGGGTAAGTTCGGTTTCTACAGCGTTCACATTGTTTATAGAATGAAGTAGAACAATACACTCACCCAGAAGGCTTTCCTGATCCAAACAGTGCTTCAGGAGATATTTAGATCCAAAATCGAGCGGCGGACATCCGTATAATGGTAGCACACAGGGCATGTATAGCACCTTTCGATGAGCTCCTCATCTGTAAACTCTGGCTCGAAACTGTAAGGACACCCATCATATTCAAAGTTCTCCTCCACAACATCTTCATCCGATAGATATTCGTCCATTTTGCACAAAACTGGAAGAAGAAAGTTGTTGTGTAGCCGGCGGTCGCCCCTGAAACAATGAGCCGTACTTCGCATGCACGGCAGCCGTAAAGAAAGTTTTCAGTTCAAAGGTCAGCACAGTCACGAAAACATGTCTGGAGCACCTTCGATCACCCTCAATAAGAGTGGATGCTGCTTCAAGTAGATTTAAATTTAGAGCTTAAACTTAGGGAATTGATTTTGTTTATGGTGTTTTAGCTGTTTTAGATTTTTTTTCTTTCTGTGCTACAGTCCCCAGACTTTGGATGTTTTAATGTGACTTTTCATGGGAAAAACGCATCTGCTTTGCTTGATATCCAAATAAAATGAATCAGAATGTCTTTAATGTCTGCAATGCAAGCCTGTGTCATCATCCCATCCATACAGCTCAAACTTTTAAAGACTCTGCAAGTTCCTGGGTGTGACGGTATCCTCAGACATCTGATCAAATTTATCTCTTTTTGCAGGAAAAAGCCAGATTCAACATGTTTTCCTCCACGGATTACGGTGGAAATAGTCTCCTCTTCTCTGATTCAAGCATACTATTTCAGAAGGCAGAGGTGGAAGATCCAAAACTGTGGATGGGCAAACACTATTACGGTGCTATGGACGCCATGGCTTGTCAGCTTGAAGGTGAAACAACCATCTTGCATATTGTTTAACTATATAAAAACTGACATTATACTTTTTAAGGTAATATTATGTACTATTGCAACCTTAAGGAGCAAAACTTCCAAATTAGTTTCATGAAGTGTACTGTCACATTGGGCAGGGCGATCTGGACAAAATGTTGCTTTTTTTTTTTTTTTAGAAGAATGGCAGTAATTATATTTATATAAATATATTGCTGTTTAATCCAGATAAACAATTTAAAAACAGGTTAATGATGCTTATAGTAAGATTGTTAAGATGCAGATGGTTGCAAAGGCTTTGCCACTGCAGATCAACATATTAAAAAAGTCATCATGTTCAAGATTTTTTCACCCATAAATCTGCAGCCATAGGGCCAATTTAGATACATTCCTACGTCTTTTTTAAGGTTTTCATGTTGTCCATCGCTGGGTTTGACTCTATTGGCCCTTTTCCATTAGCACGCCTTGGCTCTACTCTACTCCACTAGCCTGGTACCTCCTAAAACAAGCTAGTTTTAGTACCTACTCCGCTCTGGTTCCAAGTGAGCTGGGTCGATACTAAAAGATGACGTCACCGACTGCCGGCTACTGATTGGTCAGACAATGTCATCATCGATGAGCCATGAGCGCGACGACCTAGCATGCTAGCAGTAGCTATCGTTAGCTTACCCTCATACGTCTTTTCTTTGCAGCTCGATTGCTCTCGTCCTCGGCTTCATTCTGTTGTCTAGCTTCCAAAACTCTCCTGTGCTTCTCAGGGGGTATTTTTTCTTTCCACCTGCAGCCTTCATCTGCTTTCCTTTTTTACTCGGTTTGTGACAAAAAGCCACAGATTGTTGTGTCACGCTCAAAATGACGTCACCGCAGAGCCGCTCAGCAACACTTCACCCCGTTGGGCAGGCGACTGGGGCTAATGGAAAAGCAGCACAAGGCGAGTAGAGTAGAGCCGGGTATGGTTGAGTTGAGTTGAGTAGAGTAGGGCTAATGGAAAAGGGCCATTAAATACATAAATATAATATGTAATAAATAAATAAAATAAAACACATACACAACTGGCTGTTTATTGACTGATTAGAATTATGTAAAACAGATCAAACATGAAGTTATTCCAGCTAAAAATGATTCCGTCGTGTTTGTTTTTGGTTCATATAAACAACAACAAAAATATTAAACTGCAACAAAGTTTTCACTACACAGTTTCAGAATATAATAATATTTTGAGGCCCTTCTAGCTGGTTGGACTGATGTGGACCTTGGGCTACCTGTGATGATCACTGTATTAATATCTTTTCAAGCATTTGATCATTTTTTAGCCATTCCTCAGCTGTTTCCCTGTTATTAAACTGTTGAGCTGTTGTAGGCTGTTTGCCCTCCTTGGCCACTGTAGGATGGGGTAAAAAGGCAGGGAGGGAGAATTACCTAAAATGCTATTTCAATACAAACGTTGCTGTCTTAACTTATGTTCATTTGAAAACTATCTAAATTCCTCATAGCTCAAGTGGTAAACATTGGAGATGCTTGTAAACATGACAAACTCGTGAGCTAAAGATCAACTTATTTGTACAATGGTTATGGAATAAGGGATATTTATTAGCCTGTCCTCAAGACCTGTTTGTCTTTCTCTTTAAAACCTCAGATGTTGTTCGTTGGTGTGTTTTGTCTGATGCTGAGCAGAGGAAGTGTGCTGACATGGGCTCAGTCTTTAAGACTGAGGGTCTGACTCCAAATGTTCAGTGTATCCTTGGAACTTCTGTGACCGACTGCATGGACAAAATCAAGGTAACCAGTGTTTTCATCTGCCAGCTGCTTAAACTGTCTAGGGTTTTAGAAAACACTGAAAAAAAAGCTTTGAAGACATTCTATCTGCTGTTTCAGTTTGTTTACTACAACAACAGCTTATTTTATCATATCTCTGTTATGGGGGGTTCTCTTGTGGTGCAAAAGTTGGCTATTTTGAGCCAAGTCTTTAAAAGGTCCTTAGAAGTCTGTTTAAAAGGAAAACTCATAGTTAATGTTTATTTCTAAGCTTTGTACTGGTCATTTAATGATGTGTGGTGAAGAGGTTAAACTTACTTCTTCCACCTCTCTTTCAGAAAAGTCTTCCTATACATGCTTAAAGTAACAAAAAGTATCAAATAAATCTTAAATGTTATACTATTGCATTTGTTAAGTGACAAATGAAAACATGGTCCAATATTGAAATAGAAACCTCATCTTTACTTTGGGAACAAATTTTTAAAGTTATCTATCTCCTAAATAAGCCTAAAAAGCAACACAGAAACAGACATATGTTTTCTTCACATTTAAAAAATGTCATATTGAAAGCAATTACAAATTACATTTTTATTCCCACATTTATCTTAACATAAACTAATGCATTCCTTTATATTAAAATCTCATTTTGGACTACAAGCTCTCAATTTTTTTATTTCTTAGTTTCTTTTTTTGATTATGCTATTTTTCCCATTTAAAGCATGTTGTTAAATTTCACACTTTTTTACTATTTTCTGTAAGGGTGCCTGCATCAAAAAATAACATTTCATCAAAAACAATGTTGCTGCCAATCATTAATCCATCTCAGGGCCTAAGAATTATTTCAATAAAATACTCATTTTTTCTACAGGAATTATTCTTATTTCTATCTATATCTACATGAAAAGGTAGAATTGTTTGGACATATGGGCCTTCCCAGGGTTAAAATTGCAAAAATATAATTAAGAAATGATATGTTTCAGGCTGAACTACTTTAAAAAGATTGATTAATTTAAAGTAAAATAAAAAAATAATGTGATTTTACATCTGATTTTTTTAAGAGGCTGGCATGTTTTAACCCTAAGAACCTAAGTGTGATATTATTTATTTTAAATCTGACTGTGCAAAAAATAGCAATGCCTACGAATCAAAGCGGCTGCTCATCACTGACCCATCTCAGGGTGTGATAAAAAAAATCAAACCATTGATATTTATTTTATGGATTTTGTATATAAAAAGGAAAATAATTGTTTTAACACCCTGGCCTCCAATTAAAATAATAAATATTTGGCTTGTATATTTCAGGCTGAAGCAGTTTTGAAAGACTGACTTGTTAAAAGTGACAACATTTTGTTTATATTATTGTTATAGCAGTTATTGTTAAGGTGACATTTTTTGTCATTAGGGACATATGAGTAGGTTCATTAAAGGAACTCTGAAGAGGACTATGTGACCTCTTTCTAAGCAGTTCTTACATCTTTTCTTTCCTTTGTTTATTTGTGTAGAACAACCAGGCTGATGCCATAACCCTGGGTGGAGGTAACATCTACACAGCTGGCAAAGACTACGACTTAGTGCCCGCTGCAGCTGAAAGCTACGAAGGTGAAATAAAAACTTTTAAAAACCCTGGAGACAAATTATCATCACGCGCTCCTGTTGAATGACAGATCCAGGTTTTTACCGTCCTCCTTCTGTCCCTAGCCGACCTGGAGGCTGCCATGTACTACGCAGTCGCAGTGGTGAAAAAGACCAGCACCGACATCCGTAGCCTGGAGGACCTGCGTGGCCGCCGCTCCTGCCACACCGGGTACCGCCGCAATGCTGGCTGGAACATACCAACAGCGGCACTCATCGAGAGAGGCCTGATCGCCCCAGAGAACTGTCAGATAGCACAAGGTCAGAGGGAGTGTGTTTGTGTGGGTGATTGTGTGATTCAGAGCAGAAATCATTAAACAAAAAAACTGGTTGAACAAATGATCAGTCAAATAATCCATCCTATTTTAAAATATTCTCGAAAAAAGAGTTTTGAAACATTATTTTGGATGATTATTTCTCCCCTTTAATAACACCAATTTGTATAACGTTGGAGGCCTGATTCCTTGCCTTTACAAACAACACAGATAAACTTGTGGATGGCATAAAAAAAAAGGCCTAAAATCCCCTGCAACTGGAAGCTGGTGTTCTGGTCCGCAATGTAGCTGGATTATTTGGTGTCCGACCATAGACGATGACACTAGAGAAATCAAAGAGGGTAGACAACCCCCCAAAGACTGGTTCTTCACACTTGCTTCAGTGATGAACCAGCAAGATGAGATTTTGACACATTTTTAAGGGGAACTGTCATGTTTAGCCATGTTGCTCATTCCAAGAATGAACGATCTTTTAACCCTTTCATGCGTGAATTATTAAATCACAAAGAAAGACTTTTTCAATGTTTGTTTTTACTTTCAATCAAGTTAAAAAAAACATGTTTATTTTTTTCTGGTTATATTTTGAGGCAGTTATGCATCTGTCAACTTCACCGTGCATCAGTGGTATAAATAGTAATTTAGTGGAACTAAATATAGATCCACAAACACGTCTTTGACAAACATTTATAAAGAGTAAATAAAAGTTTAAAAAATAGTGTCAAAAGCATATGTATTATTGCTGTTTAATCAATCTATTCACTTGTGAATTTCACCAAAATTGAAATAAAAATTACAAAATTATGTGAAATCTGAATACAGGTATAACCCCAAATATATATAAAATGACATAAAACACAAATCCAGTTGATGTTATTAAAGTAGACACAAATCAACTGAATTACCATTTCCAACCTTTTGTTTTTGATATATAAACATTGGCAACTCATAGCTCTGATTACATCACTTACAGATGTAAAGTTAAAGGATAAGTTCGGTTTCTACAGCTTTCACATTGTTTATAGAATGAAGAAGAACAATATACTCACCCAGAAGGCTTTCCTGATCCAAACAGTGCTTCAGGAGATACTTAGATCCAAAATCGAGCGGCGGGCATCCGTATAATGGTAGCAAATGGGGCATGTATAGCGCCACTCCTAAAACTGCATTAATCATCCAAAAGCTCATTAGTTTCACCAATATTTCATCATGGTCCGCTTGCGCTACTCCTCCAAGACAGATGAAGACACAACATCTTCATCAGATAAATATTTTCCCATTTTGCACAAAACTGAAAGAAGAAAGTCGTTGTGTAGCCGGCGGTCTTCCCCTGAAACAATGAGCCGTACTGCGCATGGGCGGAGGCAAACATTCTTCTTCTTCAGTTCAGAGGTCAGTACAGCCACAGAAACATGTCTGGAGTGACACAGACTGTCTTGGAGGAGTAGCCCGAGCGGACCATGATGAAATATTGGTGAAACTAATGAGTTTTTGGACGATTAATGCAGTTTTAGGAGCAGCGCTATACATGCCCCGTGTGCTACCATTATACGAATGTCCGCCGCTCGATTTTGGATCTAAATATCTCCTGAAGCACTGTTTGGATGAGGAAAGCCTTCTGGGTGAGTATATTGTTCTACTTCATTCTATAAACAATGTGAAAGCTGTAGAAACCGATCTTATCCTTTAAACTGATAATTTACGTCATATTTAATATTACATTTTTACTAACTTATTCAGAGAAAACAAAAGGCAGTAACAACATCATCAAAAAACATTGGTTTTCAAGTTTTGAGTATAATTTTTTCAGTCTTTAAGGTCACTGTAAAGGCTCCTCTGGGTGTATTTTTGACTTTTATACTGTCTATTGTACCGATCAATACTGACTGCCCCTTATTTTGTCATTTTGCAAAGGTTTCATGATAAACAGCAACATGCTAAGCTTTTGGGCAGCAGCTTGAAATTTGTGTGTTATAGGTCATTTTTGAAAGTGTGAACTTAGAAATCCTAAAAAAAATCCTTTCTTTTCATGATGCCTAGCTGTGGGAGAATATTTCAGTCAGAGCTGTGTGCCCGGTGCCAACCAGGCCGGTTTCCCAGACAGCCTCTGTAGTCTCTGTGTGGGTGACCAAACAGGAAACGGCAAGTGTGAGAGGGGGACTGATCTGTACGACGGATACAACGGTGCTTTCAGGTACTGCAAACCTTTGCTTTTCATGCCTGTCTTGATTTGTATTATGCTTGCTTCTGTTTTAACATCTTCGTTAAAAGAACTCTTGCACTGGTCCATCTCAATTTTGCACGATGGACAAATGGACATAATTAGGGTTGGGTACTATTTTATTTTAATCAGTTCCAGTTCCTCTTACTATTCCAGTTCTTAACAGCTCATAATTCTGATTTTATATCATCTGTAAGGTGAATTTGAATGAATATTTCTAGAATCAAAATCTTCATGTTTAATTCATAACAGAAAGACTGCAGCAGATCATCAACCAACATTTTTTAACAAAATAATGACAAAAAATTAATCAAAAAATGTTTAATCTTATGGTATTTCTATTCTTTATTATTCAAAAATAATAATTTGTTTTGCACACCGAAACACTGCTGACAGTGTCAAAGACTTTTGAACTCCTTCACCATAAATTTCCCACACCTACTCTAGACTATTGCAAAGAAATCAATAAAAGGAAACAGTTTGCATCTGACCCAATTTACTGAAAGCCTCCTGTCAGCCATTATTTGCCAATACTCGGCTAATTTGCAGAATATTTTTGAGTCAATCACAGCAAGACAAACAAGATGACCCCACAATGAATGGATGAGTGTCTGTGTGTCTGCATTCATCACAAGCTGACTATTGCCCCTTTCATACTGGTCAAAAAAGCAGTTTAAACCCGGGAACAAGCAGCTCCTGTCTGCAGTGGGAAAGGGTCTAATCAAGTAACACGAATTTTTTATCAGCTTGCCTCCGAAAGGCTTCAGTGGGAACATCACACCCAGGTCAACCTGCTAATTTGTGGATGATGTCGGCTTGCAACAAATTCCATCCGCTTTTTATCATCAGTGCTAAAATATCATTTAGTCTGCGCCGAGTTTATGCATTTTTAAAAAGAGACAAAAATACAAAGCACAGAAAACAGCTGACCTACATTCCACAGCTTCCATGCTCCTTTCCATTGTTTACATGGTCGTGTTTCGACACGCTAATGAGGTCACCAACGTGATGACATCAGCTTGATGCACCAGAGGAAAAAAAACAGCCATGCAGCTCGTCTGCTGCCAATTAGACCTCAGGTCTGCTGGCAGTGGGAAAAGAGGCACTTGCTAGTGGGTTAACCCGCATTGAAAAATCTTGCATTGACCTGGTAATGGTTTAGTGTGACAGCGGAATATGAGGTGCTCAATACAAGAGGAAACAATAGACAAGTTGGATTTCAGAGGAGGGAAACAGGGACAGTTTGAGCCACCAAGGTTAGCCGAGCAACTTTGGTTTTATTTTTATATATTGTCAGAGTAAGGACTAGTGTTTTTACTGTTTGATGACAAATTATGACTTTAGAGGGTAGCTTTAGTGTCATGAAGCTGATTAACTTCATAAATAAGTAGTAACTTCGCTTGCTTCATTTCACAAGTAGCTTGTCCATCCTTACTGCATATTCCTTGAGGGAGTTCACAGCCCCTCTTTGGTTGTCTTGTCTGTGGCAAAGATGTAAACATCAGTATTTCATGCTGACATAAGTCTTTCTGTCTGTCCATTCAGATGTCTGGCTGCGGGAACTGGAGATGTGGCTTTTGTCAAACATTCAACAGTTATCGACAACACTGATGGTAGGAAAAACAACACAAACAGATAAATTACTATCCCCTCAACACTCTTACAGGTTTAGATGACATGACTTCCTGTCTGTGTTTGTACAGGTAAGTCCCTTGAATCCTGGGCAGTCAATCTGCACTCCGCAGACTACCAGCTCCTGTGTCCCCAAGGCTCCAAAGCCGAAGTGACGCAGTACAGACACTGTCACCTGGGACGAGTCCCCTCCCAGGCCGTGATGGTTCGAAACGGAACAAACATTCATGCCATCTATGGACTCCTGGAACACGCACAGGTAAGAGAGCTGAGTTATGTGTAGCAGCCACTCAAATTATAAAAGTGTTTGTCTGTTTTACAGTTTCTGTATCAATTTTATGATTAGTTTCTCTTTGTTTCTTTTCATTCAGAGACATTTCGCCAGCGATACAGGAAATGTTTTCAAGATGTTTGACTCTACAGCCTATGGTGGCTCAGATCTGATCTTTAAGGACTCCACTGTTAACCTGGTGGCAGTCGGTGAAAGAAAGTCATATGAGGAGTGGTTAGGACAGGAGTACCTGAACACCCTGACTGATCTGGACTGTAACTCATCGAGTGCAGGTGAGAGCACACACAGACCTGAAAGAAAAACAATCAGACCCTAATCAAAGGGATTTTTGATGAACAGATTGATATTTAGGTCACATTTTTGGGAATGCTGATGCTGAAGACTTCAAGACAGATATATCTCGAGTCTGATGGCTTCTCTGTGATTTCAGCTTTTGTGCTAAGCTATCAATCAATCAGTTAGTCAAAGAGGTAGTCTGTGCATTATGGGAAGGACGTTTGCAGGCCAAGCTACCTAGCTACCTTGATAGATGACGTTAAATCACTCATGGATGTTTGTACAGATGTGCATATTTATCTGATATAAATGTTAAGAAACTCCCAATGCAGAGGAGAGAGGCTTTTAACACTAGTTGGTGTTTACAGTGGAGCACAGAGAACACCAGATGTTATGGTAGCTTATTAAAATGTAACACCTGTGGAGAAATCGACAGCGATGTAAAAAAGTAGAGAGCAGCTTTAAAAAGGAGAAAGTCTCCTCAAAGTTTGGAAACTGAGACAGTTTTTGCATCGGTCATTGTTAAGTACAGGGATGATCTGTTAATCCTGTAAGTAATGCTAACCTGTTGATATTTTCATGGTACAGAAAGTGACTCTGTGGGTCCAGGAGCATTATTGTTAAGTTTGCTATCAGCCTGGTTGCCTTGTCGTGGCAATGCAATTGTTAACACTACAGCTGCAGCTTGATCAACTGCAGCAGTGTGATGAGGTAACTCGTCACCCTGTTTGTGTGGTTTCGATAGTGTCCTCATTGCAAACCAGCCACTCTGGAGTTAATTGAAAACAAGCTTGGCGCAGTTGTTCCAGAACAGGGATTAATATTTGTGTTCAGAGTATTCGAACAAACTATATACAAACTACAGGACCTGTGTCGAAAAAATGTATCATGGATCTGATATGTCATTTAAAAAAAAACACTGAAGGGCTTGTTGTTTGAAAAACAGAGAGTCTTGGTGGCAAAATTGACTTTTTACTTAAATTTGTTAACCAAAATTATGAAACAGTTCTGTCAAATTAAGACTTGTGAACATATTAGGGATGTAAGAAGCTATCTGGGATAACTACTCAACTACTTTTTGATAAAGTCCCACTTTAAGTACAGCTACTTTAATATTTCTCATGTCTTCTCCCTCTTCCAGTGAAGTCCTCTGTGTTCCTGCTGCTGATGGCGCTCTTCAGCATCATGCTCACCAACCTCTAGGAGTAAAAGCAAAACCCTACCCTGGTGTCAGCTCCTCTGCCGCCTTCTCAATTCTTATTTCTGTTCACTCATGTTTCTCTTCACTTCAATCTCTCCTTCTGTTCATATTTTCTTTCTGTTTGATTCTCATGGAAGAGCGATCTTTGAATCTTTTAACTTCCTGTTTAAACACGGGTGGAGGGCGGTGTGTTGTTTGAACTGCCTATGGATTTAATTGGTGCTTGTGTTGATGTTAAAGGAGCATGGTATCTCCTTTTTGAGAGGGAGTCAGACGTAAGAGAGGAAAGTGATGCTGCCACTTTGTTTACTGAGGGTGAGCTGCCATATCAGTGAGTATGCTGCCACCTGTTACATTGCTTCAGTGTGCAGTGCATCCCTTTTTCTCTAAAGAACGGACAATCTGACTCTTCAGGGCGCTACAGATGTTTTCTAATTCAATAAACAAACACCTCGGTGAAACGGTATAAAAATCAGCTTGTTAGGTCAACATGGAAACCTTTTTCTTGCACAAAAACCACTAGAAACACAACCATTAGCTTCTCTCCCTGTAGCATTGAAGTCCTTCATCATGGAGTCAGATTGTTGTTCTGTTCTGCTGCCTCTAGCTCTGTGACTACTACCTGTATTAACAAACTCAGCCCTCATTTTGGGGTTGTGTTACTACTGTAAGCTTATGCCATATCAGTGAATATGCACTAGTGTTACCTCCACACAGAGCTGTGCCGAGGGTGATGTGATGATGATGACTGAATGTTTGTCCATAGGCTGTATGCTTCCTGTATTCTCCCCAAGTACCTCAGAAACCCTCCGTCCTGTAGACGTTATTCACTACCTATAGCCGTTAAATTTACTCACATATAAGAACCAAAGGAGAACATGCTGTGGTTTGTTCTGGAGAGTGAATGAGTTTCTTTTGAAGAGCTTGGAAGTTTGAAAAAACGAAGACCAATGACTTAAATTTTAATAAAGAAAACTTGTAGCCATCATCCACTGACATCATACACCGTTTGTAGAGCTCATGATATTAAGATCAGTACAAAACATCATCAAAGTTTTAGATAATGCCAGGAGCTTTAATATCGAAGTATTATTTAAAGGCATATGCCAACATTTTTCTTCTTTTTGTGTCTTCTCCCACTCCCGAGTCCATGACAAGCAGATAGACACCATTCTTTCGACTGTTAATGCAGTAACACAGAGATGTGCCGAGCTCGCTCACCGCTAATTAGCTTAGCTCAAACACTGTAAGTCAATAGGTAGCGTTAGCCTACCTCTGCCTACAGTCATCAAATAGCTCTCCAGCAACTCCAGCGGTCCTGTGTGCTTGTTGTAACTTATTTTTTTAATCTATTTTAGGCTAAGATTAGCACTTAATGTAATTTTCTAAATTCACATACAAATCTAAACCACAGGGTGCATGCACAAACCACCGCAGAAGTGCTTTGTTTGTTGAGTTCATTAGAACTTGAACTCATCAGTCGACCCCATCTTTAGTGCGATGTCAGAGAATGATAGCTGCCTGTTAAATGTGGCGAATATGAAAGTAATTTCCTTATTTTAATATAAAATTTAGCACCTCAAGCCGAGCAACTTTAGCTTTAGCAAAGACTCTCCCTCCAGAAATGTCTCTTTCCTCTTCATATCTGCTGTATCTCTGTTGCCTTCTGTTTTAAATGTCGATTTGGATGTGTATTTCCCTGTTGAGAGACTTATTTTTATATGAAGTTCAGGTGCCATATCAGTGTATATGTACTGACTCATGCCGTCAGAAACAATGCCTTCTCTTTCCTCCTGATAGAGATTTATTTCTTTGTGAAATGATTGATCATGTAACTAATATTTAGTTGCCAGGCCAGTGTGTCTGCACAAGTATTGCTACATAAAGCTGCCAACTTTGGCTGTTTTCTGTGCTCTTTTGAAATTAAATAAAGCTTTCATACTGCGAAAAGAATGCCTGTTGAGTCTTTCATTTCAAAAGTGTGTCTAGGACTTTTCACAATAAACTGAATTATTGCTATTTAAAGTTTATGATGTGTAGCATAGGTTCATTTCTGACCAAAGACTGTTGTGACTGATGGCTTTATAAAACCCAACTCCAAAGAAGTTGGGATATTTAGGTGGACCTTTGTTTATTTGAAAACTAGCATTGGTGAAATATGACCGAACTATCAGCAGCAGAGTGTTCTCCTGCCTGTAAAAGTCCAAAAAAATCAAGTTATAGCAACAATTTTACATGATTCAAAATGGCATAAAAAAGAGATGCATTAGCATGTGTTTTTTTTCAAGATGTGACCGGAAGGAAAACACCTTAAACTCATTTTTTAGATGAAATACGACCAAAAAATATGCACCTTCATGTTCTCCTGTTTGTAAATGTCCCAAAAAGGGACATTATCAGGTCAGAAATGGCAACAATGTAATACGTTAGCATGTGGTTTTTTTTCAAGATGTGCTCAGAGTGAAAAGTGCCTGTAACTATCTTTTAAGAAGAAATATGACCAAAATTTCTGCACCAGAGTGTTCTTCTGCCCATGAAGGTCCAAAAAAAGTCATGTTTTAGCAACATTTTTTTTGGGATCCAAAATGGCAAAATAGTCACAAGAAAGCATGTGTTTTTTTTTTTTTTTCAAATTGTGACCAGAGGAAAAAAACACCTATAACTATTTTTTTAGGAGATATTTGATCATACCATCACCACAAGATGGTGTACCTGACTTTAAAGGTCACAAAAAGTCAAGTTTTAGCATAAAAAAGAAATTTGGGGGTCTGAAATGGAAAACAGTCATACGTTAGCATGTGGTTTCTTTCAAGATCTGACCTGAGAAAAAAACATCTAACTATTTTTTTAGATGAAATATGACTAAACTTTGTGCACCACAGTGTCCTCCTGTAAAGGTAACAAAGAGTCAAGTTTTTCATTTTTTTTTAATCAAGTCTGAAATGAAAAACAGTCATATGTTAGCATGTGTTTTTTTTTTTTTTTTGTTCAAAATCTGGCTTTAGGAAAAGAACCTATAACTCCTTATTTAGATGAAATATGACCAAACCGTCTGCAGCAGAGTGTTCTCCTGCCTGTAAAGGTCCCAAAGAGTCAAGTTTCAGCAACATTTTTTTCGGGATCCAAAATGGCAAAATAGTCATATGTTAGCTTTTTTTTTTTTTCAAAATGTGGCCAGAGGAAAAAACACCTATTACTTATTTTTTTGGAGATATTTAACCAAACTGTCACCACAAGATGATGTACCTGACTTTAAAGGTCACAAAAAGTCAAGTTTTAGCATAAAAAAGAAATTTTGGGATCTAAAATGGAAAAAAGTCATATCTTTGCATGTGTTTTTTTTGTTGTTGTTATTCAAAATCTGGCCTTAGGGAAAGAACCCATAACTCTTTTTTAGATGAAATATGACCAAGCCGTCTGCAGCAGAGTGTTCTCCTGCCTGTAAACCTCCAAAAGAGTCAAGTTTCAGCATTTTTAACATTTTTTTCGGGATCCAAAAAAGCAAAACAGTCATATGTTAGCATGTGTTTTTTTTTCAAAATCTGGCCTTCAGGAAAAACCCCTATCACCCTTTTTTTCAGATGAAATATGACCAAGCCGTCTGCACCAAAGTGTTCTTCTGCCTGTAAAGGTCCCAAAGAGTCAAGTTTCAGCAACATTTTTTTCGGGATCCAAAATGGCAAAACAGTCATATGTTAGCCTGTGCTTTTTTTCAAAATGTGACCAGAGGAAAAAACACCTATAACTACTTTTTTAAAAATGAAATATGACCAAACTTTGTGCACCAGAGTGTTCTCCTGTAAAGGTCCCAAAGAGTCAAGTTTTTGTATTTTTTTAATCAAGTCCGAAATGGAAAAAAGTCATAAGTTAGCATGTGTTTTTTTTTTTTTTTTTGGTCAAAATCTAGCCTTAGGGAAAGAACCCATAACTCTTTATTTAGATGAAATATGACCAAACCGTCTGCAGCAGAGTGTTCTCCTGCCTGTAAAGGTCCCAAAGAGTCAAGTTTTTGATTTTTTTTAATCAAGTCCGAAATGGAAAAAAGTCATATGTTAGCCTGTGGTTTGTTTTTTCAAAATGTGACCAGAGGAAAAAACACCTATAATTTATTTTTTAGGATATATTTGACCAAACTGTCACCACAAGATGGTGTACCTGACTTTAAAGGTCACAAAAAGTCAAGTTTTAGCAAAAAAAATTATTTAGGGGTCTGAAATGGAAAAAAAGTCATATGTTAGCATGTGGTTTTTTTCAAGATCTGACCTGAGGAAAAAACACTTTACTACTTTTTTAAAAATGAAATATGACCAAACTTTGTGCACCAGAGTGTTCTCCTGTAAAGGTCCCAAAGAGTCAAGTTTTTGATTTTTTTTAATCAAGTCTGAAATGGAAAAAAAGTCATATGTTAGCATGTGTTTTTTTTTTTTTTTTGGTCAAAATCTGGCCTTAGGAAAAGAACCTATAACTCTTTTTGTAGATGAAATATGACCAAACCGTCTGCAGCAGAGTGTTCTCCTGCCTGTAATGGTCCCAGAGAGTCAAGTTTCAGCAACATTTTTTTCGGGATCCAAAATGGCAAAACAGTCATATGTAAGCATGTGTTTTTTTTTTCCAAAATGTGACCAGAGGAAAAAACACCTATAACTAATTTTTTAGGATATATTTGACCAAACTGTCACCACAAGATGGTGTACCTGACTTTAAAGGTCACAAAAAGTCAAGTTTTAGCATAAAAAAGAAATTTTGGGGTCTGAAATGGAAAAAAGTCATACGTTAGCATGTGTTTTTTTTTTTTTTTTTGGTCAAAATCTGGCCTTAGGGAAAGAACCCATAACTCTTTATTTAGATGAAATATGACCAAACCGTCTGCAGCAGAGTGTTCTCCTGCCTGTAAAGGTCCAAAAAAGTCAAGTTTCAGCAACTTTTTTTTCAGGATCCAAAATGGCAAAACAGTCATATGTTAACATGTGTTTTTTCCAAAATGTGACCAGAGGGAAAAACACCTATAACTAACTTTTTAGGTGTTATTTGACCAAACCGTCACAACAAGATGGTGTACCTGACTTTAAAGGTCACAAAAAGTCAAGTTTTAGCAAAAAAAATTATTTAGGGATCTGAAATGGAAAAAAAGTCATATGTTAGCATGTGTTTTTTTTCAAGATCTGACCTGAGGAAAAAACACCTCACTACTTTTTTAAAAATGAAATATGACCAAACTTTGTGCACCAGAGTGTTCTCCTGTAAAGGTCCCAAAGAGTCAAGTTTTTGTATTTTTTTAATCAAGTCTGAAATGGAAAAAAAGTCATATGTAAGCATGTGTTTTTTTTTTTTTTTTTTGTCAAAATCTGGCCTTAGGAAAAGAACCTTTAACTCTTTTTGTAGATTAAATATGACCAAACCGTCTGCAGCAGAGTGTTCTTCTGCCTGTAAAGGTCCCAAAAAGTCAAGTTTCAGCAACATTTTTTGGGGGATCCAAAATGGCAAAACAGTCATATGTTAGCATGTTTTTTTTTTTTTTTTTTTTTGTCAAAATCTGGCCTTAAGGATAGAACCTATAACTCTTTTTGTAGATGAAATATGACCATGCCGTCAGCAGCAGTGTGCTCTTCTGCCTGTAAAGGTCCCAAAAAGTCAAGTTTCAGCAACATTTTTTGGGGGATCCAAAATGGCAAAACAGTCATATGTTAGCATGTGTTTTTTTTTTTTTTTCAAAATGTGACCAGAGGAAAAAACACCTATAACTATTTTTTTAGGAGATATATAACCAAACTGTGTCCACAAGATGGTGTACCTGACTTTAAAGGTCACAAAAAGTCAAGTTTTAGCATAAAAAAGAAATTTGGGGATCTGAAATGAAAAAAAAAGTCATACGTTAGCATGTGGTTTTCTTTCAAGATCTGACCTGAGGAAAAAACACCTTACTACTTTTTTAAAAATGAAATCTGACCAAACTTTGTGCACCACAGTGTCCTCCTGTAAAGGTAACAAAGAGTCAAGTTTTTGAATTTTTTATATCCAGTCTGAAATGGAAAAAAAGTATATGTAAGCATGTGGGTTTTTTTTTTTTTTTTAAATCTGGCCTTAAGGAAAGAACCCATAACTTTTTTTTCAGATGAAATATGACCAAACCGTCTACACCATGGTGTTTTCCCGCCTGTAAAGGTCCCAAAGAGTCAAGTTTTTTATTTTTTTAAATAAAGTCAGAAATGGGAAAACAGTCATATGTTTTTTTTTTCAATATGTGACCAGAGGAAAAAACACCTATAACTAATTTTTTATGTGATGTTTGACCAAACTGTCTACACAAGATGGTGTACCTGACTTTAAAGGTCACAAAAAGTCAAGTTTTAGCAAAAAAAAAAGAAAGAAAAAAAAAAGAGGGGATCTAAAATGGAAGAAAAGTCATATGTTAGCATGTGGTTTCTTTCAAGATCTGACCTGAGGAAAAAAACACCTCACTACTTTTTTAAAAATGAAATATGACCAAACTTTGTTCACCAGAGTGTTCTCCTGTAAAGGTAACAAAGAGTCAAGTTTTTGAATTCTTTTAATCGAGTCTGAAATGTCAAAAAGTGGTATGATAGGATGAAATCTTTTCAGGATCTGCCCTAGGGGAAAAACACCTGTAACTCTTTTTTTTAGATGAAATATGACCAAACTATCTGCACCAGCATATTCTCCTGTCTGTAAACATCTTAAAGATTCAAGTTTCAGCATTTTCAACATTTACAACATTTTTCAGGGTTCAAAATGTTTTTAAGAAAAGAAAAAACAGTCATATGTTAGCATGTGGTTTTTTTTTAATATGTGGCCAGAGGGGCAAAACACCTATAACTAATGTTTTAGGAGATATTTGACCAAACCGTCTACAGAAGATGGTGTACCTTACTTTAAAGGTCACAAAAAGTCAAGTTTTAGCATAAAAAAGAAATTTGGGGATCAGAAATGGAAAAAAAAGTCATATGTTAGCATGTGTTTTTTTTTTCAAAATCTGGCCTTCAGGAAAAACCCCTATAACCCTTTTTTTCAGATGAAATATGACCAAGCCGTCTGCATCAGAGTGTTCTCCTGCCTGTAAAGGTCCCAAAAAGTCAAGTTACAGCAACATTTTTTGAGGATCCAAAATGGCAAAACAGTCATATGTTAGCATGTTTTTTGTTTTTCCAAAATGTGACCAGAGGAAAAAACACCTATAACTAATTTTTTAGGAGATATTTGATCACACTGTCTCCACAAGATGGTGTACCTGACTTTAAAGGTCACAAAAAGTCAAGTTTTAGCATAAAAAAAAATTGGATGTCTGAAATGAAAAAAAGTCATATGTTAGCATGTGGTTTCTTTTGAGATCTGACCTCAGGAAAAAACACCTAACGACTTTTTCAAAAATGAAATATGACCAAACTTTCTGCACCACAGTGTCCTCCTGTAAAGGTAACAAAGAGTCAAGTTTTTGAAATTTTTTTTAATCAAGTCTGAAATGGAAAAAAAGTCATATGTTAGCATGTTTTTTCAGGTTGTGACCAGAGAGAAAAACATAATAACTTATTTAAAAAAACTGAAATGAAAAAATGAAAAAATGAACCCCCCCAACATGAGCTCTCTTGCGCCACCTATGCACCAAAAAACACACTAAAACCATAAGCCAGCAATTTGAGCTAGAAGAAATTGGCAATAAAAGATGAACTCATGTAATAACTCATCATACCATATTCAAAATGTTAAAAATGACACACACGACCACTACACACACATTTCTTTACATTTTATCATTTTTTCTTTCAAAAGTTAAAATAAACATTCTTCATCTTTCTTTCAGCCTAACTAAGAATTTACATTATAATACCCTATATTTAAAATATATATTTTTTATGTTTATTATTATATTACTATTTGTATTAAAATAAACTGAATTTACGATCCATTCATAAAAAAGAGCCATTTGGATTTGAATCCAAACCATCTAAGCCCGGCTCACACTACAGGATTTTAACAATCTTTTAAAAATCAACATTCTGAAATTGGGTTGTATCACACACATAAAGAGAATCTTGACAGATCATCTTCTCTTCAATCTTAAGAACACACACACTACAAGATTTAAAAACTGTGACCAGTGCACACTACAGGATTTCATCAAGATTATCAGATCCTACGTCATCTCACCAAGGAGCGTATGTAGACAAAAACACTAGTGCGGTACTGCTGGATGTGGCCATTATTTGAAAAAGAAAAAAAAAGACCAGACACATTTGGATGAAATATCAAATATCGAGCCAAATAAATGATTAGATACACAAATCATTATTCCTTGTTATTATTAACTAGTAAAATGCGCTTGTATAGCTGATGTATACAAGCAGTATCACATGAGAGCGAGTGCTGTTGTCATGGATATCAGCGCAGGGTGATTACCTGCAGCACTTTGCCATATTATTATCTCACCTGGAATATTTAATGCTGATGCGATTTCTCTCCAGCACTTGTCCTTTTCACATCAGTTGTGATAATCTATACACATTTGTAGTCTTGCAGCAGGTCTACAAGACAGTCCTCCATCTCCGCTGTCCATCTCACCCATACGCTCCTTTGCTGTGTTCCATTAACCTCAGAACTGGGAACAGGGAGTGGCGTCATCTCCGACTAATCGGCGTTCCAGTTGAAGTCAGAAAAAAACATGTCGATCTACCAGGCTATTGTTAGCTGTTGTTAGCACGCCCTGCGTTGTTATATGAAGACTGTGATTATCACTATGGCAGCATTTTTGTAAATATAAGTCTAACAGTACTATGTATACAGCTGATCTAGAGCGTCACACCCCAGTCAGAAGTGCAGATAAATTGATTATTACAGGAGCCTAATAACTTTACACTGGGAGAAGCCATCTTTGATTGTCAACTTGGGGGTGGCGAGGTTTCACCGAGTACCCAGTAGGAAATTCCAATCTCGGGGGTGTTCCAGTTGCAGTTTCCTACTCAGAACTTGAAAATTCCGACTTTCAACTGGAACGCACCATTTGTGCTTGCCATTCTTGCCTCTGATAACCCTGGACTCACGGTCATTTCTGGTCATCGTAAGCGTCTCTCTCTGATTGGCTACTGTCATCCTCAGTGAATACGAGTTGCCTAATCATCCAGATAAATATCATCTGAAATCAGGCGAAGAAAAGGAAAGAGGGCAGCAGTGGATGTATAGACAGTTGTTACTTTGTACAAGGGATTTAAACTGTGTGTATTTTACAGTTAAAGCTTTGGAAATGGACGACCACATTTATTTTAAATCACTCGAGAGTCAAGAATCCAATCAACTTCTTTGGAAAAAAAGAAAGCACGACGAAATGAAGCGGGATCGTGACAGAAAACAAGGATAAACATCGGGGTTGCTTTTACAAGGTGGAGGGCCTTGTTTACAAAGTTATGTCTGAAGACTGACGCCGAAGTTGCTTGTTTTCTGCTGGACAGGTAAGGGTGCAATATGAAGATTTATTATGTTCTGTAACAGTGTTTATTTTGCTTAAATTGCTTTGTTTATTGGATCAACACAGACTGTAAACCACTGAGCTGTTACACAACTCCCGTATTGTGTTGGTATTGTAAATAACGCCCATAAGCGGTGGAAAATAAATACTCCATTAATCATATTACAAAACTCTCATTCGTCCGGCCCAGCTTTCCGCCACATTGTACATTGTCTCTCTCTTCTTCACCTTATTTCACCAAATCCGCATCAGGCTTGATCTGATTAGCTTTAATGTGCTAATGTTTGTTTGTGTTACTACAAGATTACAAAATCTAAACCTATAGGTCAGCTAACAACTGACGTATAATCTATAAAAATAATGGTTTCAAACCTTGTCCCTTTAGTAAATGATGCCGTGTTCAGGTTCCTTTTTGGTCCTTACAGGATTCTGTTGCTCAGCGACGTGACGTCTTGGCTACGGTTAGGTTCATTCTAGAATTTGAACGCTAGCTGTCGCTAAAATGCCAAATTCTACACACTGCACCTTTAAATGTCAACTGCTGTCAACAATTTTAAAAAATGCAACTGATAACTGCATTTTTGCTACGAAAAGCAAAATAGATACACAGAAGCGAGACTAAGATACATCATGGAGGATCAAATCAGCGATATAGAGAAAGAAAAATCCTTACACCGAGCCCAAATTCAGTATTTGCAAAAGAAGTTGGAGAGATGTCAGCTGAAATGTCATGAGCTGGAGGAGGACAACTTGAGGCTGATCTGTCGGCGCAGTGCACTAGAGGCCAACGACAAGGACATCTGCGAGCATCTGAAACACTCCATTACCGAGAAAAAGAAGATGGTGGATGAGCTCGCAGACAAGCTGGAGATTCAGAAGCAGATTTCAGAGCAGGAGCTGAAGGAGCTGAGGCTGCAGCAGAGAGCGGAGGTGAAGGAGCCGCAGGAGCAGGTCGACGCACTGAGGTCAGAGACGGGGACGCAGGCTGTGCAGATCGAGCAGCAGCAGGAGCAGATGAAGCTTCTGGAGCAGCAGCTGAGTGACACAGACGAGGTGAAGGAGCAGCTGTTCATCAAAGAAAAGGAGCATGAAGCTGCCATGATAAGTCTGAACAAAGAACTGCTTTTGGAACTGATGACGAAGGCAAGAGAGTCAAAGGAGGCTGCAAACAAACTGGCCAGGGGGAAGATGATGGAAATCATCCTGGAGCAGAAGGCTCAGCTCAAAGAGAAGCTCAGGCAGCTGCAGCCGCTGGTGTTAGAGGTGGAGACTCTTACAAAGAAGCAAAACGAACTGCAGAGGGACGAGGTGCAGCTCCACGAAGAGATGGACAAGCTGAAGGAAGACGCTGAGAAGCTGGAGCAAGAAATCCCCACGAGGGAGAATAGGGTGGAGGAGCTGACGGAGCAACACCAGCAGCTGGAGGTGGAGATGGAGGAGTACAGCTGCTCCAGCGGGATCATGCAGACTGAGCTGGATGATCTGCAGGCGTCTGTGGACTTAGCATTAGAAGAACGCCATCGAAATCTAACACAGGCAGACCAGCTGAAGGCGGAGCTACAGAGTGTGAGAAGCAGAGAGAAGCTGCTGGACGGAGACATGAAGGAGGCAGCCGACGTTCTCCGGCACATTATGAAGGACCCACAGAAGGCCTCAGAGACTCAGCTGAGTCGGCTGCTGGAGGTCCTGCAGAGAAACACCCCCCCAGACACAGACTCCGCCCTGCTGGAGTCCATCGAGATCAGAAGTGGGGGGTCCAGATCCCAGAGTCCTGACTCCCCATCAGCCAGAGCAGAGGCCCAGGAGCTCGCCTCGGATCCTCTGTTCCTGTTGGCCCGCTTAAGACCTGGAGACCTCGGTCTTTCCCCCTCGTCCGCAAAATACTAGAACTGCTTCTCCATCCATCTGGACTCCGACCTCTGCAGAATAAAAGACCATCAGCAATAATTTCCTTCACATTTTTTTGTCTTTTCTTCATTTTCTTTCATATCTTTTAATTAAAAAAAAAAAAAACACTAACAAAAATGAAAAACAAAATCCCCCAACAAACAAAAAAGCAACACAAAAACAAAGAAACAAAAAATACAACTCCCCCATAAAACTTCAAAAGTAACCCCAAAATACAAAAATTAAAAAACACAAAACAAACACAAAAAATAAGCAAACAAAAAACTCGAAACACCAAATCAAACAAATCCCTCCTTCTCAAACAAACATAAAAACAAGAAAAATACAACCCTGATACACAAACACAAAACACTCCCCCAAAAAGAAAAATAAAATAAAAATAAAAATAAAATAAAAATAAAAATAAAAATAAAAATAAAAATAAAATAAAATAAAGAATTTCAGCAAATGTGTCTATTGAAATCAAGGCAATCTCTGTCAGACCACATCTAAGATTTCTTTTAAATCAAAACTGAGATGCTTCTCAGGATTGGTTAGGTGTTAATGGATTTAGCACAAAAAAACACAAACCCCATACGAAAACCAAAAACAAAGAAAAAACACCTTTACACTGCTGCTGATGCAAAATGAAAGATCTCCTGCAGCAATTTTCTTCATTACCTTTTCTGTCCTTTATTCTGTTTTAAAAAAACATAAAGAACAAATAAAAAAAAGAAAAAACAAATTAGAAAAAAGAGCTTACAGGATTTATTTTGTGAGAATTTTATTATTATATATACTATACAATAAATTGAATGTAGATCAAACGGGATTTGCTAATAAGAACTGGGGTTTGTACTTTAAAGTTTACTTTTAATTTTCCTGTAACAAGTTGAAAAGTAGAATTTGGTAATTTATCAGCACAAGTCTTAAAAAACTTCTCATTTTAAAGGTCTTGTAGGAGCCAGAGTTCTCCTTTTCGTTCTTTTAGTTGTAATACGATTTTGTGCCAGTAGGCGCCAGTATAGATTGGTGTTCTTTGTCTATGTGGTCAGGTGGATTAATCAGCGCAGGTGTGCACAATGGGGGAGCAAAACGATTTTTGAACGTGCCGTGGTTTGTGTTTGATGGATTTATGGAATACTGTGTCTTAAAATAAATGAGTACAAAGGACTAAAGAGTGGACATTTGCTACGTTTGTTTTTTTTGTTGGCACACTTACACACGGGACGCGTTCTAGCCCTTTAAACCAATGTGCGCCGATAGTGACAAAGGAAGCCGCTATAGGTCTATTTTTACAATAATGATCAAATATGGACTCTTAGCCAACTAGTTCACGGGGAAGGACTTGGACTTAATAAATGTGTACTTCCTCTCACTTCTTTTCAGCTATGTCTGCAAAGTTATTAAGAGTCTAGTTCTTTTTTTTCCTATGAACAGTGCATGCTTTGTTTAAAATGTGCTCAAGATTTTAAAGACACTGTTTAAATGTTACATTTTCACAGAAAAAACAGCTCTACTTTGTCAAAACAGAGGGATAAATGAGCAAAACAAAAAAATAAAAATATTTAAGGAAAACTACTTTTCATAGAAAGTGTAGTCACTTGTTCTCTCTGTGCTTCCTGAAAAAATCAGATCATTTCTTACTTTGGGCAAAAGAAAAACATAAAATAAAAATTCCCCATTCTGAGTGCTGACCTCCATTAGAAGGCCTCTCTTGAGGCAGGTGAATCACCGTGGAGCTGTTAGCTTCGATTGCAGGGACCAAATGTCAAGGGTGGCAGTAAAATGTCGCCTTATCTCTGCTCAGACACTTTCCAGGCTTTCACAACCCTGCTGTTGTTCTGCTGGAGAGAAGATGAACTTTGAGTTACAACCTGACAGCAGTGAACTTTGACCCTCACCTCTTTTGACTGCGTGTATCTGAAGCTCACACCGAGTCTCTGATACAGTGAAAATTACGCTAATCTTTGAGCTTCGGTCAGCACTTCAGTCTGTCAGCTCAGGTTAATAAGCTGCTCCTCTCCTGAGCTGCTGCTTTGGATGAGTGAGATATTACAGACCTTTATTTCATTTTTTGGCTCTAAAAAAGAACGATGGGGAAATTAGTCTTTCTGGGGTCTTGCTTGCTGCTACTTCTGACCCTTTGAATTTCAAAAACAGAAATACATTTGCAACAGTTGGTTGGTAAAATTGTGTCCATGCCCCTTCATTTATCAACAGGTTTTATTCCCAGATTACCCAATCTGGAAGCAGATATCTAGGTCAACCTGCTGGTTGTCTTGCCAGGTAAGGGTTATCCTGAGCATGAATGGATTTCTTTCATTCCTGCGACATCTTTTTTTCTTATGAAAACATTACAGAGAGCAAAATTTAGATTTTTTTAGCTGTTGACCCAGTTCCTGAAGAACCATAGATACATTTTTTTATGATCAAATGTTTTTTCTTTAACTGAATTATAATTGTTAGAGGATCTGGAAATAAGTGAACAGATTTTTTCTCACTTCGGTGTTCGCTCTTACTGTTAGATTTCTAAAAATTTATGAAGCAATAATTCACTTCTGATTTTTCTAGTTTTTGAACATTTATATTCATGTACAGCAGCGCCTCCAAGTGGACATACACTGGTGTTAGAAACACCATACAGAGAGTTGAAAAAGGAAAAACAGACAAAGATGGGCTTTCAGAGTTTTAAATACAGTGCTGGCAAAAAGTCAACCACACGGTTACAATGCCAGTTGAAGAGTGAAAGGGATATGCCAACATTTTTCTTTTTGGTCTTTCCGTGTCTTGCCTCACTTCCGAGTCAATGACAAGCAGACAGACACAATTTTCCCACTGTGTGCAGAAACAAGTCAGAGATGGGAAGAGCTCACTCACCACTAATTAGCTTAGCTCAAACATAGGAAGTCAACGGGTAGTGTTAGCCTGCCTCTGAATGATTCCGTCTGCTTGTTGTGACTTGTTTCTTTTGCAGCTGTTACCTATTTTTAGACTAAAATTAGCACTTTTTGTAATATTCTAAACGAATAAATACAAAACTAAACCCAGAAGAAGTCATTCTCGTCTTCTCTTTCAAAATAATCCCTAGTACAAATCTTCTTCTACTCATTAACAAGGGCTTTGTTTTGTTAACCTACATGCATGCATGTCCCTTCGTGGTTTAGCTTTGCATGTATTTCTTTAGGAAATTACATAAAGTGCTAATCTCAGTCTCTCTAACATCTGTGTGCAGTTGCTGAAGAGTTTATCTGATGACTGTAGGCAAGACAGGCTAACGCTACCCATTGACTCCCAGTGTTTAAGCTAAGCTAATATGGCCCTTTTCCACTAGCCCTACTCTACTCTACTCGCCTCTACCTGGCTTTTCTCGACTCTACTCGCCTTGTGCTGCTTTTCCACTAGCCCCAGTTCCCTGCCCAACGGGGTGCAGTGTCGCTTTAAACCGCTGAGCGGCATAGAGGTGACATCATTTTGAGAGCGACACAACAATCTGTGGCTTTTTGTCACAAACCAAGTAAAAAGGAAAGCAGAAGAAGGCTGCAGGTGGCAAGAAGAAATACCCCTTGAGAAGCTCAGGAGAGTTTTGGAAGCTATACGACAGAATGAAGCCGAGGAAGAGAGCAATCAAGCAGCAAAGAAAAGTCGAATGAGGGTAAGCTAATGGTAGCTACCGCTAGCATGCTAGGTCGTCGCGCTCATGACTCATCGGTGACGACATTGTCCGACCAATCAGTAGCCAGCCGCTGGTCGACGTCACCTTTTAGTATCAACTCAGCTCGCTTAGAACCAGAGCAGAGTAGGTACTAAAATCTGGCTGGTCGCGGGAGGTACCGGGCTAGTGGAAGCACGACGCAAACCGGGTAGAGCCGAGACGAGTAGAGTGGAGTAGGGCTAAGGCGTGCTAGTGGAAAAGGGCCATTGGTGTTTGGCCAGCTCTGCCAGTCTCTTCCTTGTTAGTGCACACAGTCAAAACAATGGAGTCGATCTGCTTGTCGTGGACTCAGGAGTGAGACAAGACAGGAAACATAAATAATGTTGGTATATCCCTTTAATTTACAGATTTTCAAATTCCTCCATGTTTGATACTTTAAACTCTTTTTCTGTTAAAGAATGTTTGGACAAATGTTCCTATTTACACCAACATGTATCACCTTGTGCTTTCTATGATGGAGTGTCACACTCAACACAGAAGTGCTCTGTCTCTCTTTTATATACATTTTCAGAAAAGTAAGTTTTTTTTCTCTATATTATGTCTTAAAGGTGCTATGAGGAGAATCTACTTGCAGCGACATAAAGACTCTGCTACCCATGAGCACGCGCGGCAACTCTCGTAATGCTGCGTTCCAGTAACCTCGGAACTGGGAGTGACGTCATCTCCGACTTATCTGCGTTCCAGTTGAAGTCAGAAAAAACATGCCGATCTACCAGGCTATTGTTAGCTGTTGTTAGCACGCCCTGCGTTGTTGTATGAAGAATGTGATTATCACTATGGCAGCATTTTTGTAAATATAAGTCTAACAATACTATGTATACAGCTGATCTAGAGCGACACACCCCAGTCAGAAGTGCAAATAAATGGATTATTACAGGAGCTAAATAACTGTTCACACTGGGGGCATCCATCTTTGATTGTCAACTCGGGGGTGGCGAGGTTTCACCGAGTTCCAAGTGGGAAATTCCGACTTTGGGGGACGTGCCAGTTGCAGTTTCGTTCTTGGAACCCGGAAATTCCTACTTCTGACTACAACTGGAACGCACCAAAAGACCTGATGCTAATAATAATGCAGCTCGGACCTTCCTCAGAACTCTGCATTGCTTTACAACTTATTTTTTCAACAACTCACAGGATGCAAAGCGACGAGGTAATGTATCTCTTTCTAGTTACGTAGCGGTAGTTTTTGATGTGTGACAACAAGCAATTTTTGGAAAACTTAGTATCATAGTTTTATAGCCGGCTATATATCTCTACTTACAGCCCGGTGCTCTAAGACGTGTCTGAATAATATAAATTTGCTCTAGTTTTAATTGTCTTGTTCCCGAAGTTGAGTATCCAGGCCAGTCCAGCCCTGTCCAACCCGACCAAGAAGCTAACGAATAGCATTTATAGATAACCTATTTTGATGCTCATCTTTAAGTGTGTATTTTGATCAGGTATATATCTAAAAGTGAGACTTTTTTGTGATTACTTAGAAACTCCTCACAGTCCCTTTAAATGTTATAAGAAGACAAAAAGATGAGTTTCCTGTGTACAAAATGCTCAGAGGGACTACCGGTACCTTTCATTTTTGGAACAACTCTTTAAGGGCATGTCGTTGATTATCAACAAATTGACTGAACTATTTCCTGCTGTGTCAGCTTCTAGAAATTCACCTCTGTAATTCCCAGTTAGTTCTGCAAGGAGCTGCATGTTTGTGCCGCAGGTCTAAAATGGTGAATGGCGCCACCTGCTGGAACAAAGAAGGACCTGAACATTTTCAGCCTCACCTGCATATCAAAAACGTGCAAGACTTCACATGACTTATTCTCAAGTTGCCATACGATAACAAATCACAGCTAGCCCTTTGAGACACGACAAAGACATAAATTTTTCTATGGACGTTCACGTAACATGTTTATACATGTTCCTACACATGTGAATGTGTACATAGGTACAAATATTTAAACAGATATGTATTATCTGCATACTATGTCTATATTGATACTTATGTTCATAGTATTTACTTCTATCTATTCCTTTTCAAACGTGTATTATGACTTTTTTTTCTTTGTTTGTGAAAGGTGTTTCTCTTTATTTCATAATATATGTTTGAAATAAATTTTTAAAATAATGTAAAAAATCAACTATACAAACATCTTCTGGAAGTCTTTGAGTCATAAATTACAGTCTTTATTTGCAAACATAACAAATCTTAAAAGTTAATCTCTGCATATTTACACTATAACACACAGTACAGTAGTTTTATATGATCCATAAAACTTTAATGGCAGGATTTGTTTTTATTGAGCACGAGACAACATTTATGGGAGATGGACTCACATTATCTTTCAGTTTGACTTCAAAGTTGTATAATAGGTTGTCAGAGTTTTCTGTTTGAGGGCATCTTTTTAGTGTGTTTTTGACAGTTCTTCCAAAGGATGCAGGATATTGAATTTTGAATAATCTCAATATGCTGATATTTCTGAGCTTATTTAAACCATTATCAACATTTTGGCCTAAACTTAACGAAAACTGACTTGACTCTGTCGTGGTTACAGCCTATTCGTGTCAGAAGCAGAGAAGTGGAACAAGACAAACTTTTTAATCCAAAATAAATAAATATGATTTATTCCAGTGGACATTTTATAATGGTGTGGTGAATCTTTAAGGTGCATTTCTCAATTCTGACAAATATCAAAGACCGTTTATGGGATGGATATGAACGATGTAACTGCCAAAACATCAGATATTTAGCTTTTATCACTCATAACAACATTGTGCATCCCTTTCATTCTTCTTGTCAATAATTCTTAAAACTGTGGCTTTATGATGAGGGAGGTTCTGCTGATGATTTACCACGTCTGTACATTTGCCTCCCTGAGGTTGTCTCCTTGGCATTTTCACATAAATTAGAAAATGCAGGCAGCTACTCCTGTCTTGTCAGATCACTTGTCTCCATAATTTTCCACCATAATAATATCAGCAGCATGACAGCGTCCCTTCACATTTTCTCCACGTATTTGAAGGCAGTCCGTGAGGGTGTTGTGGTCTTCCTCTCGTGGTCTCACTTCTTAATCTGCCTGGAGCCCTCCTTCCACCCCTCCTTCACTTCGTTAACAAACGTCTCCCTGACCTTCCTGAAGCGGCTGCCCATCTCCCCCAGGTCTCCGGGGACTTTGGTGGCCTCCTCCCGGACCTGCCGCAGAGTCTGGGACCGCAGAGCCCGCTCCGAGGCGTCCCTCCCGGCTATCTGAGCCTTGGTGATGGCGTAGGCTGTGAGCTGGGCCGCCCTCCGGATAGGACGGGACTCTGCCAGCTTCTCGATGATGTGAGGGTTGTTGAGGAGGTTGAATAAAAACCGGAGGATCATTTTTAGGCCGGTTTTTCCTGAGACTGTCGCCCTGTGTGTGGAGTTAGCTTTGACGGCTAACTGGCTTAGCAGCTCCGGTTAACTCCGGTTTTTCAGCCTGAAGAAAACAAAAAACAAACTCTCAGTCACTTTAAATGTTTACTAAACTGTGGCGGTTATTCTTGTTAAAGCTGGAGTCCAAACTTAAACAGATAAAAATGATATTTGACTTACTTCAGCTGAGACAGGTCACCGTTAGGTTACAGTGAGTGACATAATAACAGACTGTGACGTCAGACTGGAGCTTCTTCTTCTTCTTCTTCTTTGTTCATTAAGGTTGATGAACCAGCTTCCGGTGCATTACCGCCACCTACTGGAATTTAGCAAGACAAAACAGTATTGCAGCAGGATTCGTGTTTTTTTTTTTCAATTAATCAATTTAATCTTTAGGTTTGGTTGTTTTTTGTCGACTTTTCTTAGTTCTCTTTTCTTTTAAATTTTAAATTATTGTATGTTATCTTTGTTTTCCGTCATGTTAACTAAGCAATGTTGTATCAATAATTTCATGAAATTTGTTCCACTTTTATTTAACTTGCTGTAGTCGATCATTTGTGTTCAATAAAGAAAAAAAAAGGTTTGTTGTTTTGTCATGAAGGGTCATACCAAATGTTAAATCATTTGTTGAGACTGAATTTGGGAAAGCTGGAATCTGTAGTTTTATTCAATTGTAACTGTCAACCCAAAATAAATGCACCACATTACATGAAGAAAACTAGAAAAGCAATCGGAGAGCGCAGACCTCCGCCAGCGCCACAGTCCTCACCCATATTGTGATTTTGACCATAAATATTAGTCCTACCTTTATTTCATCAAAATATACAGATTCTTTGACCATGAAAACATACCATTGGCAACTGGATTCATAATATCTATTTTAGTTCAGTAGTTATTCACAGAAATCACATTTTTCGCCATGGCAGCCAGACGCTGATCCGGATCAACACCAAAATCAAATCAGTTCTTCCTTTTCCCATGCTGAACATTTCCTGAAAATTTCATCAAAATCCATCCATAACTTTTTGAGTTATTTTGTTCACAGACAGACAGACAAACAAACTCTCCCGAAAACATAACCTCTTGGCGGAGGTAAAAATACATGGTACAAAAGCTATCATCAATGTCAAATTGCAACCTGAGCAATAAACTTTATTCTTAATTTGAAAGTGTGTTTGTCTAACTTTAGGTAGTACAGATATTCCATGTAATATGCTCTATCAATTGAAGATCTATCATAGTTTTGAAATATAAATTTTGTCATCCTGGAAAATAATTTCAGTGAACAAGTTTTAAATGACATGATTATGACATTTTTTCAGGACTGGAATCCCTCTCATTAATAAATTGACAGCAGGGCCAGTTGTGGTTGGTATGGAAGTGTAAAAGGGTCATGTTAGATGGAGAAAATAATTTTGGGGAAGTCCAGATTAAAGTCTAAATTTTGAGATTAAAGTTGAAAGACGAGAATAAAGTCAAAATACGATTTTGTGATTAAAGTCGAAATCTCGTGGAAAAAGCAGAAATGTAGAGAATTAAATCAAAATACATTGTGTTGACTTAATTCTCTACTTTATACATCTTTATTTACATTTTAACTTTACACTAATCATTTTGACTTTAATCTCAACCTGCTGAAAATCTTTTTTTTCCATCTAATGGCCCTTATTCTCTTCCATAATGTTGCAATGTTTGGTGTGTCAATATGTCTTTTGTTAAAAAGATCAATTCCTGGGACAGTGATATATTCTGATAAACAAAGTCTGACTTAAAGGGAATTACATTTAGAACAAAACTGATCATAATTTAGAAGATTCCCTCCAGAGTATTTCTGAGCTTTACACAAATCAGCTTCATCAGATATACAAGTCTCAAGCAATGTCCAAACATGAAGCAGTTTAAAAACTCAGTTTTAGGCACACGTTTTTACAAGATACAGTGAGCATGAAGGGGTTTGAGCATCAAAAGGTATCTGCAGGGATTACCTCATGTGTCTTTAATTTGCTGTTTAAAGTCTTCATCAACTATTTTGATTTTTTTAATGGAAATATATGTATGAAGATGTACGTGTGAACATGTATAGGTGTCTATGTGTGTGAGCACGTATGTATATATGTGGATATATGTATGTGTTTATGTGTGTGTGTGTGTGTATAATAATGAATGTAAGTATATGTAAACATGTTTGTTAATGTGTATTTATGTTTGTGTATTTATATGTGCTATTGAGTGGATATATCATAGTCAAGTTACTCAGTAGCCATGTTTTTATTTAATTATTATTAATATTATTAACTGGTCAATGAAGCTGGAATATTAATTTCCCTTAAGTAGTCATCTCAAAAGATAAAGTTATATCTTATCTTATATATGTTTAGATGTCAGTAGATGTGTATATGTGTATTTATAATTACCTATATTTTGTCTGTTTTCATATATACATTTACGTAAAGTCATTTCTTGTTTTGATTAGAAACAGATGAAATTAAATTTAAAACGGTTTGTTTTTATCTAAAATAAACTCAATAAATGATTATTAATTGATGGAGGGGGGTCGGATCAGACAAGTTTTGACTTCTTATCATTGCTTGTCATACCTGTAACATTTATCCAACTGCTAATTTTCTTTTTTTTCCCCATCTGTACTTTTATTTAGCCATTTGTTATGTGTGGTTTTTTTTTATAATGAACGAACTTTATTGTTTATTTCATGGACAATACAATTAACATATAACAGATGAATAAACATTTCACTAATATGATATATTTGTACTTATCTGACAGTAGCAACACTGTATACATTTGTGTAAATAATAAGTACAAATAGAATAATACTTAAAATTAAAAAAATTGGATAGGGAATGATGATAATTTACAAGAAAATACCAAAAGTATCACAAGTTAAAACAGTTTTAATTGCTTTTGCTAATTACTTATATATTGTTTGAACTCATTTAGAAGGTGTTAAAATTTGGACCTTTGCCTAAAAATTTATATCTATGGATAGGAAATTTAGCCAGTAAGATTATAAGATTCATCAAAAACACACCATTATTAATTGTATTATTATTCTTGAGACCAAACAATACATTTTTCCATAGTAAAGCAAAATTTTTATCTACTTTGTTGTGAATGAAATCACATAGTTTTTGACAGAATCTCTTTACAACAGAACAATACCAAAATAAATGCACAGCATTTTCAGATTATAGTTTACAGAAGCTACAGCTGAAAACAATATCAATTTTAAATCTATTGTTAATGCAAAGTTTCGAAGCGTTATTGTTATGTTTGAAATAAACTTCTCAGTCATTCATTCGTCATCACGGGGGACATAATTACAGGTTACACTACTTCCGGGTGAATCCTCCTCACATCCGCCCTCAGTCAGCTCTCCCGGCTCATCTCCCCGCTTCATTCCCAGATCGTCTCATCAGCTTCGGGACGTTTCTTTCGCTCGGACCATCCACCAGCCGGACCCCCGGGAGCGGAGCAGTCATGCGGGTGTTGCTGTTGTTCGCCGTGGCCCTCCTGTCCCTGAGCCCCGCCGCCGTGAGCGGGGCCGAGAAGAAGAAGCTGCAGATCGGCATCAAGAAGCGGGTGGACAACTGCCCCATCAAATCCCGCAAAGGGGACGTCCTGAACATGCACTACACCGGGAAGCTGGAGGACGGCACCGAGTTCGACAGCAGCATCCCCCGGAACAGGCCCTTCACCTTCACCCTGGGCACCGGGCAGGTCATCAAGGGCTGGGACCAGGGCCTGCTGGGCATGTGCGAGGGCGAGAAGAGGAAGCTGGTCATCCCGGCGGAGCTGGGCTACGGAGACCGGGGAGCCCCGCCGAAGATCCCCGGAGGAGCCACGCTGATCTTCGAGGTGGAGCTGCTGAGCATCGAGAAGAGATCGGAACTTTGATGGGGGAGGACAGGAAAGCTGAATCTCGAAACGTGAGTGATTTCTGGGCTGAGACTAGGATGGGCAACGTGGACCAACTGCAGTCCTGAATCTGCTCAAAGTTGTGTCCACCTGTGTTAATTTCTTTGCCTGATATGTGCTGACTTCTTTTTCTGATTATCTTCTTATATTCCTAAACAGAGGCTTTGGCTGTGTCCGAAATGGCATAATAACGTACTACATACTACATACCCAATGACTACATACTATAAGTATGATTAGAATGCCAACCGTCCACACTGTAGTATACTACTAAGTTTCCCATGATGCATTTCAAACCTCCGACGACAAAAATCAGAAGCACACCAGACTATCAAATATCTCTGTTGATTCGCCACATTTGAAAGAGAGCATTTTAGGCGAGAAAGTCACCACGTAGAATACCAGAATGTGTTCATTTGAGCCATAAAACGCACGGATACAAATTTAATTTCGGCATTTCGGACATTCCGTTATGCGCGCCACTATGCTATCGAAGAAACTTCCGGTCGGCTCCAAAACAAGAGCCCATTTACAAAAGCGTTAAAGAACTAAAAGGAGATAATAAAAGATGCGTTTATTTTGAAAACAGGTAGTTTGCTAGTGGCTGATTGAATGCCGGTCGGTTCGGTCGGTCAGAATGCATGGCGCAATGCATTATGGGGCTCGCAATGCATTATTGGGGGTTTGAGTGTGACTAGTATGCCGACCTCGCATACTTAAAAATTTTTCCGATATAGTATACAGTCGGGTATTTCTCGCACACTCAATCTTTTCATACTATCTAATGTGAACACACTACATACTCATTTTGACGTCACACTTAGTATGAGTAGTACGTTAGTATGCCATTTCGGACACAGCGAAATGTGTTGTGTTGATGACTTACTCCATGATGGTGTGATGTTCGTGAATGAATCGAGTTTTTTGAACAGCTCTTTTAAGTGAATGATTAGAACCGATTCGCCGTTGTGAACGAGCCGCTCATCTGCAAGCCATTATAATTAAATTTTTTGATTGCCTGAAAATTTAGAAATCGCACACAAATGAATGGCTCACTCACAACACCAAAACAGTTCTCATTGTCCATGTAAAGAGCCGCTCAAAAGACTCGACTCATTCTTGAATGTCACATCTCAGGAGTGGGTGAATGAAACAAAGCCTCTGTTTAGAAGTAGAAGATAAAACAACGATAACAAGCACACAGGACCATTTAGAGTTGCTGGAGGGTTTATCTGGTGACTGTAGGCAGAGGCAGGCTAACACTACCCATTGAATCCAAGTGTTTGAGCTAAGCTAAGTAGCAGTGGGAAAGCTCTGATTGTCTCTTTCTTGTTGCTGCACGTACAATTTAAACAATGGTGTTAAACTGCTTATTATGGAAACAAGACACATGGCACATGAAGATAAAAAGTTGCCATATCCCTTTGAAAGACCTTCTTGTCTTTGTCCCGAGGTAGAACTTTAAACTCCCCAAACTTTAAATGGTTGAAAATATCCGTCTGCTATATCAAACATCCATTTGGGCAGCATCCCAAAAACCATGTGAGAAAGACTGAAATGTACACAAATGCTCTGTCAACATTCATTAGGACTTGAATGACAGTGGAGTGGGTTGCAAACATGCACTTTTTGTGGAATTGGGCCCCCTTCTTGTCTTGTGCATGGTTCATATCTGCCCCAGTGCCATTTGCCTTGTCTTTCCATTCTCTCTGCCCCCTTTTCCAAGTCCATCCAGTGTCTCTTCACTAACTATAGAGGTCTTAAAGCCCCCAAATACCTTTAAAAACATCAATCAGCAGCCAGAAAATGGTTTGCAATTATTTGTTTCTTAAATTACAGCTTAACCAGACTTGTAGCTGCAACCTCTGTCTTCTTATGGCCCTTTTCCATTAGCCCTAATCTACTCTACTCGCCTTGTGCTGCTTTTCCATTAGCGCCAGTCGCCTGCCCAACGGGGTGCAGTGTCGCTGTAAACAGCTGAGCAGCACTGCGGTGACGTCATTTTGAGCGTGACACAACAATCTGTGGCTTTTTGTCACAAACCGAGTAAAAAAGGAAAGCAGAAGAAGGCTGCAGGTGGCAAGAAGAAATACCCCTTGAGAAGCACAGGAGAGTTTTGAAAGCTATACAACAGAATGAAGCCGAGGACGAGAGCAATCCAGCTGCAAAGAAAAGACGTATGAGGGTAAGCTAACGGTAGCTACGGCTAGCATGCTAGGTCGTCGCGCTCATGACTCATCAATGACAACATCGTCTGACCAATCGGTAACCGGCAGTCGGTGATGTCATCTTTTAGTATCAACTCTGCTCGCTTGGAACCAGATCGGAGTAGGTACTAAAACTAGCTTGTTTTAGGAAGTACCGGGCTGGTAGAAACACGCTGCAAATCGAGTAGAGTAGGGCCAAGGCGTGCTAGTGGAAAAGGGCCATTAAAGTGATACACTGTTACAATGTTTTTTGGGTCTTGCCTCACTCTTGATACTTCGACAACCAGATAGACACCATTAGTGTTAGCCGGCCTCTGCCTACAGTCATCAGATAAACCCTTCAACAACTCTAAATGAGCATGTGTGCTTGTTGACTTGTTTTTTTTACCCCTTCATGTTACATTATCTTTTCCTATCACTGTAAATTCTTCTGCTACTCCTAAACAGAGGCTTTGTTTTGTTGAACTTCTTCTGCGGAGGTTTGTACCAGAGATGTGATGGTCAAGAACGAGTCGAGTCTTTGTTCAGCTCTTTTAAGTGAACAATGAAGAATGATTCATAGTTGAGCGAGCCATTCTTAAAATTCCAGGCAATTTGCATTTAAAAGGAAACAAAAGTTGTACTCAAAGGGTTAAAATCTTTTTTTTTTTTAATATTTGATGTGTTTGATTAGGACAGATGTTGGGTGTAAGTGCAACTGAATTTTTGACACAGTGCAGAAATTATAGAAACATTTTGTGTTGCTGCTAATCATTAACATTTATCAGGCTGTAAAATCAAAAAGATAAAAATCTACTTTTTATGCAGTATATCAAAAAATATTTTCTGTTTTCATTCATGTAAAAACATGGTGGCATCATGATTAAATTCTGGCATCTAAAGGGTTCAGATCCGTTCAAACTCATTAATATTTGATGTGTATGATTTGGACTCATGTTGGGTTAAAAATTAAGCCTAAAAAGTTTTAAATAATATCAATGTAAAATATTATTAATGTGAAAAGTGCATTTTTGTGCCAAGCTAATGTTCAAACAGGCCTCTGATGGAGGAGAAACAGTGAATTATGATGATATGAAGTGATCACGGCTGCTTGTTTGTCTCTCAGGTTCCAGGAGCTGCAGCAGAACAAACTGGAGATATCTAACCTCTGATGAAGACAAACATGGGTGGAGCCCCTCGGCAGATCCACAGTCGTCCTTTTGTGGCCTCAACAGGCCGTTGTGCTCTGAGTTATTGAACTGATGTTATTATAAAACGGACCCGGTGGTGTGTTTTATCCAAACATAAGTGGAAGTGACAGCGAGCAGAGGAGGCCGGGTTTTGCCGCGGGCTGGTTCTAAAGTCATCTGATGCCATATCATCTCATGTTTGTGATTAATTTACTGTGATTTATGAACCCATTCATGCATTAATGTCTGTCTGTGTAACATGTTCGGTCTTTGGAGTCAAAATGAGGGCCTGTTTTTGTTTACCCTGATTATTGATTTATAAGAATAAAGTGCTTACCTGACTGGAAACTGAATCTGAAGTGGTTTCATCAAACAAATAAGAAGTAATAAATCGTGTGTTTTGGAGTAAAAACAAAAACTTTTGTTTAAAAATACAAACAAGTGTAACATGTCTGCTCTTTTAGCTTATTTAAAAAGCAGAGCTGCGTATAGATGGGGCATTTCTAACAGTGCTCTGGGCTGAAATATTGACTTTCAGTATCAACAGAAATGGGGAAGCCTGCCAATAACATGCTGATGATGGCATGAATTTAAAGTTTTATTTAACTTTTAGAGCCCTGAAATAATTCATGATAATTTGTTGACATCATATTTCAATCAAACCATATTATTAAATAAGCATAGTTCTTTACATAGAGGCAGAAAATTATTTACATTTTTTTCTTAAATGTATTCAGCAAATAAATGCTCTGCAGAGGTCCATCTACAAAGTATTTCATTGTATTTCTTATGATAATTGGTAGGATTTCAAGAGAATTAAGGAGACTAATGTGCACCAGAATAGGTAAAGTAAGAGATGACAAAATGAAAATGATTGTTTGAATAACAGAAAATGCAAAGATATAAAATGCTAGAAAAAATCCTTTCAAAGTTTACCAACATCTCCTGAAACAAGCAAAAGCTCTCCAGCAGCTTTTTTCTTTTTAGTAATTATGCAAACAGACAATTAAAAAAACATTCAGGGAGCACAGACCTCAGCGAAGCAGCCCAGTTTCAGCAGCAGCTTTTCCACAACTGCTGTAAAAGATACAATTCTGGATCACCACATCCAGAATAGAGCCAGGATCCAGACCAAACTCAGCACAAAAGTTGTTATCGTGTTTTGGGAACATCACCTCATATTTTGATTTTATATGAAATGAATGTTGCCAATGGGATTTCCCTTTATGTCAATCTGGATCAGATTCAGATTAAATTTACTTCAATATTAGAGACACATTATTCTGTAAAATTGAAAGCAAGTCTGTTTAAAACTAGCAGAGATATAATTTTTTGTCCTTTTTAATCTGGAGTTTATTATTATTTTTTTTTACATCCAGACAAATATCCGTTTCCCCACCAAAATTTAACAGCTTCTTCCTTGAACTAAATCACTCCTCTGGTATTTTTTTCTTGAAATCCTTCCAGTAGTTTTCCTAAATCTTGCTAAAAAAAACAGCAACCTGTATGTTTCTTTTCATAAAACATTTCTTCATCAATTTTCAATTAAATATCAAGACATTATGCTTCCTCTTCTTCGTATACAAAATCAGACTAAGAATTTTTAGATGACCTTAACAGAAACAGGAGCAGTAGCCACTTCCCTATTAAAAAGTAATTTATCGTTCCCAAGCTCCTTCCTTGTTCTGTACTGTTACTGTTCTTTTTCGCTGTATGAATTGTTATACTTTAAATCTGGTGCTTAATATATTATTTTTTGTGGTTCAGTATTTACCTTCCATTGTTTCTTGGGTGTGGTTTATATAAACCATAAGTATAAAAATATCTTTTATGTGCATAGTCTTTAACTGTTTTAAATTTAAAAAATGAACTAAAGTATGATCATCAAACACTTTATGTTAGTTTATCATAGAAATACCCTCATTGTAACTGAAGTTAGCCTCTTAAATCGTTATACACTTAATATCTTCGGATTTCAACAGTCTCTCATCACAGGGCAGTGACCCTTAACCACATCAGCCAATCAGGACGCACCACGTCATCCCACAGCATCAAACTACACTGAAGTGTTGCTGCCTGACCAGCAGAGGGCGCAGCACCGCTCTACCCGGAGCTATTAAAAAGACGGACACAAATCCGGAAGCTGCGTCATTGTTCCTCAACAACGCTCGAACAGCAGCAGGCGAAGAGCCCACAATAACGCCGAAATGTCTGTGAAACTAAACGCGCTGAACAGCGACTCTTACATCGATATCAGCCAGTACAGAGACCAGCACTTTAAGGTGAGTCCAGAAGTCTGATATCATAGAAAATGGCTGCTTGAAGGCGGAGGAGGAACGTTGGAGTGATGTTATTGTCAGATAGCCGTTAGCAACAACAGAGCCTCTCCCACTGGACAGCTACTGTTTATTTATTTTTTTCATTTGTATAATATCTTTATATTATCTAAAGTGCTGGTACTTTTCGGGGACAAGAAACGTTTATTGTCAATAACTGTTTATTTGTTTATTTTAGGTTTAGTCGTTTTTTTCGAACAACTTAATATAAAATATAAGTAGAAAGACAAAGCAGAATACAGTTCAGAATTGCTACAATGTGTCATCTTTTTTTAAATATATATATTTTTTTATTATTACACATATCTTAGTCGAAAATGGTGCAGGATAAGGCCCGGAGCTTACCTATTTCTACCCCTTATTTCTGAAATAAATTAAAATAATTAAAGCCTTATGCATTCAAAAGTATCATCTTATAATGCACCATAATGCAGCTACAAAAGCAACAAAACTGCAACATAATAATCTAAATATTACCCACAGGACAATTCAATCTAATTTACTGTACAGATTTTAAAATAGAAGTCTCTTTGCAGAGTTTACATATCTAATCTTAAATCCATATGAAGCAGGGTGTACATCAAGAAATTTGGGTAGCAGATGCAAAAAACCGAGGTATTCCCCAAACTGTCAAGTTATTGTTTCAAATGTGTAAATCTGCCACATCTCAAATTGGAAACAAATACTTAAATAAAATCCTGGCTCAGGACTTAAATCACCACCAAAAACTAATCATGTCCCCCCTCTACCAGGACCCAGGATCCCTGAGAATTGATTTGGTGGTTATTTGGATATTTGGTGACTGTATATCTCCACTGTTTTCCTATAAAGGTTCCTTAAAATTAATCATTGTTGAAGATATAAGCTTCCCACTGGGGCCAGACACAGGTGTAAAAGTCTTCCAGAAGGTGGCACTCTCTCCTCACTTCTGGTGTTTGATGTGTTTTTAGGGGAATCGCTATGACCAGGAGAAGCTGCTGAAGCAGAGCCACACTTTATACGTCGGGAATCTCTCCTTTTACACCACTGAGGAGCAGGTGAGACACACAACAGGAGCAAACATCTGCCATGTGTGCATTCAGTTCAATTTTCAGTCACTTTCTAGCAACCCAGTTTTTATATTTAGAGCACCTTAACCTTAAAATGCAGAGAACTGATTTGCTGTCTGTGTTTGTTTGAAGAGACAAGCTTATGACATTTTGATTTTATTGAACTTGAGCCTTTTCTTCAGTTTAAAATCAGCATTATTTGTGCACGTTTCCCCTCTTGCTCTTGAAGGGAGTTTCATGATCTCTCAATTTTATTTCTCTTTGTCTGTTTGGATTTGATGTTAAGGTTCATGAGCTGTTTTCCAAAAGTGGAGATGTGAAGCGCATCATCATCGGTCTGGACAAAGTTAAGAAGACGGCCTGTGGATTCTGCTTCGTAGAGTATCCTTTGGATTAATGATGCATAAAGGTTGCAAAAGCAGCAACTTTGCTCACTTGGTGATTAAAAACTGGCACATTATGGTTTTGTTTTAGCAGCTGTTGAAAGGGAAGTATTGTGAACCAATCATCAGACAGACGCATTTTTAGCTCCACCCTCTGGAGTCGGCTCAGTATATATTCGTGTACTTTCTATTTATCTGACAATAGAAATGCCAAACTTCATGGCTTCAATGGCAACCTCTGAATGTTGTTCAATCATCACATCTTATGCATTGAACAATCATCACAACTCTCTCTCCTTCCAGCTTCACACATTAACGTCACACTTCAGTTTTACTTTCTTGTCTTTGCTTAAGAGGATGTTCAACAGACACAGCGCAGAGGCACTGCTAAAACAACGCCATAGGCGGACAAAAGCAGCTACCTGATCGTTTACATATTTACAATACCTCAAATGTTTCATAGACACCGTATTTATTTTTAAAGTTTCTGTAAAACATCAAATATGTACATAACCACTGCAAATATACAACTTACTATATACTTTTCTATTTTTTGTTTTTATTATATTTTATTTTTAATTTATCTTTCATAAGTTTCTTTCTTATATTTCTCTTGTATCCTGCAGCTGCTGTAAATTTTGAATTTCCCTATGTGGGACTAATTAAGGAATAACTAACCCTATCTAATCCAGTACATAGAAACAGGGGGGCACTATTTACATTACATGCAGATTATGGAAAGGATGTCAAATTAATCAGCTCGACTAGTACTCAAATTTAGAGTACATGTCCTCAATTTAGTGAAGTAGTGCACAAGTAGACTTTACTGGGGAAGCAAAAAGAGTCACGAGCACTACGAGTAGACTGAAAAATGTTCATTAGCACTACTGGTTGACTATTAAAGCTTTAGGTCGCCTGGTTGTGTGTTACTACTAGTAACACATACCTAAAGGTTTCACAAAAGGTCTATTGAGCACGTGTGCCAAAAACTTTTTACCAGTAAAACAAGTTTTTATTCTTAAGTACCATCAGTAAACTTAAAATATCTCACTAGTAGTACTTGGAGACTGCTTTTTGTCTACTGGTAGTACTAGTACAGCCAAAAGATTCACTTGTGGTACTAACAGACCTAATTATAACCAAATCCAGCACCCTGATTGGTTGTAATATTTTTTAAAGCCAATGATAAGCTTGCATTTGCTTTCCCTGCCCCTTAATAGCGTTTAAGGCTAACTAGTAGTACTAGTGAACAGTGCAAGTCTGCTAGTAGTGCTAGTAGACCCAAAACAGTCCCAGACAGACTGTGCGTTGCTACTGCGCCAAATGTGCACGTTTTGTTTGCAGACCTTAACCCTCGCTGTGACAGATATTACACACGTACTGGTGCGGAGAACGCCATGCGCTTCATCAACGGCACACGGCTTGATGACCGCATCATCAGGACGGACTGGGACGCCGGCTTCAAGGAGGGGCGGCAGTACGGGCGCGGCAAGTCAGGAGGACAGGTGAGGGTTTGGAGAGTTAACAGAAGTAACTGGATGTACATTTTCTTTTCAACTTACTCCAATTGTAACTGTTGCAATGTTTGAAAATATAAATACTGAAAATGTAAAGTTTTAGGCCCTGTTAGGTTTTACACAAGAACATGTTTAGGCTTTTGTTTCTTAAATTAGATTAATTATTGATCAGGCAGTTCCAAGTTAATCTTCTGTGGAGATAATTGGAACTATATAATCAATATTTTCTGACAAAATTACAGCATGCATTAAAACTCCAAGAGGGGAAGTCTGTTTTAGTTTTGAACATATCTTTATAACATAAAGTCAAAAGTTGATTATCATAATTTTGTGTCACTTGGAAAGTTTCTTTATTTAGGAGGAAAAATAGATTAAAATTGTAAATTGAGTTTTGTTGGGGAAAAAAATGGGATTTTATTTTTAGGTCATATTGCCCAGCCTAATATAAACAGAAATATTCACTGCTGAGAATATGTAGGGACACACAAGGTGGCACGAGCTTGCCTGGTGGACCCACTGGATCATACTTATAATATAGTGATACATTTTCTTAAGTGCCGGTTTTATTGAAATGTGTCCAGAAATGATGGCAGAGTGACTCAGAGGCATGGGCTGAGAGCTCAATGGTCTGACTATCAGGAGAGTAAACTCTATCTACAGAAACTGATGATCCTAGAAAGAGGTGTCAGACTTTCTGCACAGCAGCAGTAATAGTCTGATCATAAACTAGTTCAGATTAGATTGTATATTATATGGTTTATGTAAAATAAGATAAGTCCACTATAGAGTACTTCTAAAGCAAACCAAAGGAGATAAAATGCTGAAACACACATTAACGGGACTTTAACATGAACTTATAAAAGGCCGAAATTTAAGACTTTGGGTACCGGAGCAGTTTAGGGTCTCCTCTCTGATCCATGCTCGTGCTGGTGTTTTATTTAGTGACCGCAGTCACAGGAAAGCAACTCTGAAACTGTCTTATAAGCACTTTATTATTTTATCATTTTGAAATCTAGCATATCTACCTAACAGGCTTAATGCATAATTCCTCTCAGTGAGGAGTTCAAGCTCATTAAAACATTCTTAATAAACCAGGGTTTGCAGTTTTAATGCAAAAATGCTGTGAGCACACTTTAAGTCGATATAAATTAAACCCATAACACGGTTAGCCAAGCAGACAAACCTTTGGCAGTAAATTAATAAGATATAAGTTTTTCATGTTTTCAATAGTTGAGGCAGAATCCTGTTAGAGATTTGTTTTCACAAAACCAGAAATTAAACTTCACTACAATATTTACAAAAATCAAACTTGACATATACTTGTTTTCTTTCCACAAGTACAAAATATCCTCAGGGCAAAAAACAGGTCAAACTAAATCATTTTTAATTTCTAGGTAACAACTGATACAGTATCGCTCCTACTCCCGCCGTCAAGGTGGAGCATATAATCACGTGTTACATCTGTCTTTCCTGCTGCCTCATTCGGGTGATTGAGACTGGACTGAGCCTCGGGGGGTTCAGCTGAATTTCACAAAACATCTGTTATCATGTTCACGAGGGACTGCAACAGATTTTTGTCTTTATTCAGTATGCCGAAATTTCAAAACTCATTATTGCTAATAGCGGTACTTTGCCACTTAATTAAAATTAACTTTTCATTTCTTGGTTGCAGTCTGTGTTAAAATTAATGTGAAACAAGAGAAACAGCATTTTATTCTTTAATAAATTAGTTTTATTATGCTATGTTTCTACATTCTGTAAATATTTTAGCAAATGCAGTAACATTTCAAAAATATAATATATTTTCCACAACTTTTTCATAATATTCTTCTTTTCGGAGACACTAAATGTTGGGTTTTCATTTTCTGTAAGCCTAAATCACCAGATCCAAACTCCCTGCTTTATTTAGTGCTTTCCATCTTCTTTTTTGTATTTTTCTACTGCGTTTATACTCGTTATAGCGTTGTTCTTGGCCCACTTCTGCTTAATTATGTGTTTCTCCATGGGCCAGATTCAAATATATTAAAGATTCAGAGAGCCTCCATTTAATTAGAGTTAAAAATTAAAATGTACTGGTCCTTTCATGGTTACTAGGGGTGTCCCAATACAACTTTTTCCCCTCTGATATGAAACTGCAGCCTTTAGTATTGGTCGATACAGATAACGATCCGATATTAGCAGGAATTATACAATGACACAGTAGTCAGCAAGAGTAGGTACGGGAAAAATTGAGCCATTTGTCATTAACTAATGGGTTCAATACATTTTAGCCTAGAATATAATACATACCATTAAATAAAATAAATGAAAAATAAATTAGAAGACCCTGAAAAGTAACCTCAAGAAATCCAATAAAAACAATAAAAAATTTAACTGCAAAAAAACACTGTGTTTAACTTAAACATAAGCATGTTCTACTGAATTAAATACATTTAAAAAATAATAAAAACGGATTACTTTTATCAGAGTGCTTATAACAGATATTTTAGATGCAAGCCGATATAATCCAATTTTTGTTTTTCCAATGATATCAATATCGCATCGGGACACCTCTTAAGGTTGCGGTCTATGTTAAAATTAATTTGAAACAAGAGAAACAGCATTTTATTCTTTAATAAATGGCAGTTTTTGTTATGATATACTTGTACAATCTGTCAATATCCTAGTAAATACAGGAACAAAAACATTAATGAACTTTTTCCACAATATTCTACTTTTCTGAGACACTGAATTTTGGGTTTCATTATCTGTTATCTGTCCACAATCATCCAAATTATTTAACTTAGTCATGACATTCTGATTTTTTTAGATTATCTGTATATGAAGTATTTATGGCCATAATGCCAATATTAAATAGGGTCAGTTCCTAACTCCTGATACTGATAACGACATTTTTTTAGATAATTATTAGCTGATACTGATATTGCTCGGATAATATAGTGCAGCCCAAGAGTTCACCAATTTAAAGAATGGATTGACATCAATAGTCTTCTGCCTCCTGGTTAACTCTGCTCATGTTAAATAAGTATTTTAAATATTTACTGAAAAAACAGCAAAAGCATCCTGTGGCATTTGAAAAGCCGACTTACTGAAACAGCCCTCAAACAGATCAATACCTCATATCATGACATTTTAATACACCACTATGATATTTCAAATGTGATGTAACTTCAAAACTAAATAATGCATGATTAACCACAACCTTTGGAGAGACGGCATTACTACAGCATGACATTTAAAGAAATGAAAGTGTATACGGGGCTGTTTGCAGATACTACATGAATAATAACGTCCAATTTAGCTGCTGTGCTGCATGAGGAGTCTTCTGTGAGAGTAAATATTGGATAAGAATTGTGTTATTCAGGTTTATTTTTTATCAGTGCCCTCCATTCGTGAACTTTAGGGGAAGAACCCTCTGAAATGATCTAAAGTGTGTCCTTACCTGTGCCCCGGGGCCGCCCTTGTGAACCCCATGCAGGTGAGAGACGAGTACAGGCAGGACTACGACCCAGCCAGAGGCGGCTACGGGAAGCTGGCACAGCAGCACCGACCCACAGAGGCGCGCAACACTTTTTAGAGACCTCCCTCGTGCCTCAGCACCAGTCCTGGATCAGATTCATCCTCCTGCAGAGACCAAACAGCTTCATCAGACTGTTTGCCAAAGCCTGAGGTTCCCCTGTGATCAGTGTTGTCAGTATTTTTGTACACCGACATGAATTCATCTGAAGAGCAGAAAAGCTCTGACAGCATGCAGAGGCCACACTGGTGATACTTTAGATATTCAGTCAGTTTGATTGGTCGACAGGTGACATGAGATTTATCTGCTAAAATTCAGAAATGGAGCCATTGGATTATAAACTTTGTCAAGCTTTGTGTCCAAAACGTGACTGTTTTGTTGTTTTTTTTAAATAAAGTGTTTTACAACAACTTTGACGATGCTGTTCTTTCTCTAATTCCAATGTGTAAGAGGTAATTAAAGGATAAGTTTGGTTTCTACAGCTTTCACATTGTTTATAGAATGAAGTAGAACAATATACTCACCCAGAAGGCTTTCCTGATCCAAACAGTGCTTCAGGAGATATTTAGATCCAAAATCGAGCGGCGGACATCCGTATAATGGTAGCACATGGGGCATGTATAGGGCCGCTCCTAAAACTGCATTAATCGTCCAAAAACTCATTAATTTCACCAATATTTCATCATGGTCCGCTCAGGCTACTCCTCCATTACAGTCTGGGGTCGCTCCACCCATGTCTTTGTGACTGTACTGACCTCTGAACTGGAAACTTTCTTCACGGCTGCCGCGCATGCACAGTACGGCTCATTGTTTCAGGGGCAACCACCAGCTACTCAACAACTTTCTTCTTCCAGTTTTGTGCAAAATGGATGAATATCTATCGGATGAAGATGTTGTAGAGGAGAACTTTGAATATCATGGGTGTCCTTACAGGTTCAAGCCAGAGTTTACAGATGAGGAGCTCATCGAAAGGAGGAAGCCGTACTGCGCATGTGCGGCAGCCGTAAAGAAAGTCTTCAGTTCAGATGTCAGCACAGTCATGGGTTGAGCGACACGGACTGTCGTGGAGGAGTAGCCCGAGTGGACCATGATGAAATATTGGTGAAACTAATGAGTTTTTGGATGATTAATGCTTTTAAGGAACATAAGAAAAGTGAACTATTCATGTAGAAATATAGTCACGGTTCACATCAAATTAAACAGAAAATTTTCGAAATCTGTTGCACTTTGATTCAAACTTGGGTTGCTTTGTATGGATTTAATTTCTTTGTTTTTTTCAAAAAGTGCCAAGGACAAGCAAAAGAACATAAAAATTGTTGTAATTGGGTGTCAAAGTGACATAAAAATATATATATAGTTTGGTATATCAGAAATGTCAAATGGGACTAATGGAGCCAAGATAGGGCCTGACCACTCTGTAGTAAAACCTCTCTAACTTTGCTCTGCATCACTTTATCAGACTCAAACTTGGCAGAAGTAATGTTCACATATTTTAACATTCATTCATAGAGTTCTAAAGCTGCAGCTGCATCATTCCAAAGAGAGATTTACAATAATTTTTTTTTTCTTTTTTAGGTGAGGATGAATTTTTTACATGATTCTAACTTCTATTTTCATTTACTCTGTCCCATTATTAAATATGCTGATAATACCACATCTGGATAAATCTCACAAGTATTTCATTATAACACCAAAATAATTCAAATAGACCTTGTGGTTGCAGAGATGCACTCTTTTCTTTGTGAGTATGTCATTTTCGAGCTTAAAAAAGGGGCTGAACAGGTTAATGCAGGTCATGCACTTAACTTAATCTTTCAATCAAGCGTGTGTGCACGTGCAGAAAAAAGGAGACCAACAACCCGAAATTACAGGATGTATTGAGTGAGGAGCTGAGAGCAAGGGTCAAGGTTTATGCATACGACAGTCTAAGTCAACGTTTTACATTTTTATTTTAACACAAATATGGATGTGAGAAAGTCAGAATTTACTGCTGGAGGAACCTGAAGGAGAATTTCCCCAGAACTGTGCAGGGTGTGAGTAAGTGATCAGAAGTCTGCAATTAAGGTGCTCTATGGTAGGCCAGAATACAAGCACAGGTTGATATAAAGAGATATAAAAAATACTACAATTATTTTCTGAAACAAAGAGTTTTTGTTGATTTTGCCTCTACTTGCATTAAATAATGTACATGGAGAGAGAGAGAGAGCACACTGGGACGATCAACACTTGGTGCCTTCATGACATGCAGGATAAAAAAAATAAAATCATATGCCTTTATTCAGTTTGTATTATGATATGTGATTAACTCATTTTTTCAACACTGCACCAACACAGTCAATTCGATTGATCAGGCGGAAAAAAACATTTGCATGATGCAGAAAGTCCTAAGTAAATAATCTGTTGGAATATTGAGGAAAATACCTAGAAATGATTAGATTTTGGTGGTGATCCAGTTAACCACCACTAACAAGTGATTCAAACTCAGCCAAAACTTCTTCCTACTCCATTCGGGTGCTCAGTTTGAACTTTAGCAGGTGGTCATGATCACGTCCAATAGGCCTGTTGCGATAATCAATAAATCAATTATCAGCACGATAAGTAAAAACGTCCTCGGTAAGTTTTCCAGTCTCCATAAATTGACATGCATACGTGTTTGTTTTCCTCCTCTCTTTCTACCAAACAGGTTGGATGAGAAGATGGCTCACTACATCCATCTTTCTCAACGCCTGGGCGCTTTAGTTCTACAGCAGAGTGAGCGGGGTTAGGGTTAGTGATCCATCCGTCATACATTCAATCTTTGATTAAATTACAGTTCAATACTCTTAAGAAATTAAAGTTCATTGCTTTTGATATCGTGTACTCACTTATTATGACATATAATTACATTAATAAAAAAAAATGTTTCGAAATAACATTGACAACAATATCGTTTATCTGCAATAATTTTTGGGACAATTATCGTCCAGCAAAATTTGTTATCGTGACAGGCCTAATGCCCAAACATGTGCTTTGTGCTGCAGCCATATGATTGACTGATTAGGTGTTTGTGTCAATGAGTAGTTAAATGGGTGTACATTAAATCAACACTACATAGTTTCTCCACCCTAATATAATATTTTTAGAGTCATTGTGATGGTACATCACCTTAGAACAGGTTGAATGACACCTCTTCATGATCTGAGGGTCTGTATCACCTTCACTGGCACTATGTAACTTCAGTGTGGACGGTAGAAACACTTCACACTAAAAAACTACACATTTTACTGCTGTACAGCATATGTCATTTCCCCCTCGAGGCAAAAGCTAAACATTTGGAAAAGGAGAATAAAAAGCAGTTTTTATTTTTTAAAAGATTCAATGGACAGACTTTAAAGTAATTGTGTACTTGTTTTCCTGATGAAAATTGGAACCTCTGGCTCAGACTTCTACATAGTAGGTGGCTCCTCTGACGGTGGATGCCACCCACCGTTAAACAAGAAGCAGAAGAAAGCTAAATGTAGAGACAAAATAACGAAAGCTGGAGAGTAACAAACAAACTGCCCAGACAGGGATAAACACTGGCCCAGCGTTCACTTGCTGAAAGGCGAGGAGGAATGTCTGACTGATGCTGATTTAGCCCTGTAACTGTTGGACTTGGAAGTACATGATGATTTATTTGAAAAGAAAAATAATTGGACTGAACTTTATCAGTCCACATGGTTTATTTGTCTCTTGGGAAAGTCCTGTTGGCTCACTTCTCCCTCTGTATGTCAACAAATGCACGTTGGTGTACGACAGTGCAGTTACTCTAGAGCAGTGGTTCCCAACCTTTTTTGTCTTGTGTACCCCCTGAGCCTTTATGTCATACCATAAGTACCCCGTCACTCATACGTGTTGATGATTCTACTAAAGCAGAACGTAACACAACTGATTAATAAATGAAAATATTTTATTATATGTCCTTACTTTGAACATTTAGTTCTCAGAAATGTTCTTCTTTTAACTCCAATTCAACAAAATAATAGATATGTTGCCTTGAAAATAAATGTAATCTAAATTAATAGATACAAAATCAAAATAACTGTAACTGTTTAAACAGGTGTTTAAACTTAAAAAATCGGGAACATTCAAAATAGTTTATCTGCGGGCTTCTCCTAACCCTCTCCCTAATCCAGAGCAACTGAATGTTTCAGCCATTTATCCATATTTTCCTAGCTGCAGGTTACCAGTTGTTTTTATTTTAGGCTATTGTTCCCCAAATAGTTGTGGCACACACATACAATTCTATTGACAGGCTTAACTCAGTACTTGGAAGGGGGAAATAAAATTATTTCATTTTTCCATGTACCCCCTGCAATGTTCTCGCGTACCCCTTTGGGTACACGAACCCCTGGTTGGGAATCACTGCTCTAGAGGGCTCTAGAGAACTAAAAGCTGGAATCTTACATAGCATGGCTTTAAGTCATGGTGAGAGTATATTAGCCTTAAAGAAAGACACAAACAGTAACTTCCTGAGTCAAAGCATGAGTCTAAACCTCGAGGACCTTGTAAAGTTCAGTGTGAATGACCTCCTCCCCTCCCGCCGCTCAGTAACACTCTTGTTCCTCTTAAGGAACTCTGATTATCCTGGTGATGATTTGCTGAGCAGTTGGCTGAGGCTCTGTCCCAGACGCTCCCCGCTCTCCTTGTAATAAAGAACGTGGTATCTTGGCAGTTTTCTGAGCAGTCAGCTGCTCTCTTATCTCGCAGTGAGGCAAGGAGTCGAGCAGAATACTAAAACAGCTGAATTGGCTCGGCCTCAGACATATTTTCACATTATATCCCCTCCACTAATTCCTGCCATCAGCTACTAGACTTTTTTCTTAATCACATCCTCTCAAGAAGATTATGAAAATGAACACAAGATGGCAGAAGAGGAGGGGGAGTTCCTGGGAACGATTAAGGGTAAAGGGATGTGACAGTGGAAGTCTCTCTGTGTGGGCTTAAACCTCTCACTGCAGGAGGGAGGAGACTCTGCTCACACTGAGGCTGCTGGAGCTTCAGAGGCATTAACACAAAAACTGAGGAAAAAGTCACGCAGAATTTAACTCTTGCACCAGAAACAAGAATTAACACATTGCCATCAAGGTCGCTTCTGGTTCTATCCAGGGCTGCACACAGATATGGTTCCTTGGACGAGGTCTTAATTGACCCAAAAGTTCACGTCTGCCCAGCTGTGTTAAACAGGGATGTGTTCAATAGTCCTTTTTTTTGGTAAGGAACCCTCCGAACTGAAAAAATGACCCTGAAGTATTTAAGTGTCAGCCAAAATAGGGGCTGTTTGAATCCTCAAAAAGAAAGGAGGATCTTTGCTTCCTTTATCTCCTTTAGCTTAGGAAACACTGGACCATCCTTTCTGACAGAAAATGAGAAAGAAATACTCCATGATGCCTTGCGGCAGGTGCCGTATATAAAATCAGCACCCGGCGAACATTTACGGTAACATACGAAGGAGAAAGGACAAAGAGTTTTGTGGGACTATGAAGATATGTAGGCTATACTAAGTGAACAGCTTTTGAAGATGTCAATCAATCAATCAATCTTTATTTATAAAGCACTTTTCATACATACAATGTAACACAAAGTGCTGAACATTCAAGTAAACAAGCAAATATGTCCTTTTTGGACATGTGTAAATATTATTATTGTTATTTCAACTATTCTTATTAGGTTTATTATTGTTTGTTCTTTTTTTCAGTCTGCTCTGTGTGATACTAGCACATGTTCGAAATAAAGCATTCAAGCAAAGCAACAGCAAAGATAGGAGTCAGGGATAAAAAATAATTAAAATACTACATTAAAATAAAGAAATTTTATATATATATATATATATATATATATATATATATATATATATATATATATATATATATATATATATATATATATATATATATGTGTGTGTGTGTGTGTGTGTGTGTATATATATATATATATATATATATATATATGTATATTTATATATATATATATATATATATATATATATATATATATATATATATATATGTGTGTGTGTGTGTGTGTGTGTGTGTGTGTGTGTGTGTGTGTGTGTGAAATCATTCAAGCATATATATATATATATATATATATATATGTGTGTGTGTGTGTGTGTGTGTGTGTGTGTGTGTGTGTGTGTGTGTGTGTGTGTGTGTAAATCCCACCCTCCAGCCCTAGTGCTTACAAGCCTCCCTTGCTACCAGGACTACTCAACAACAGAGGACTGATAAAGAGAAGAAGATATGCTTCAAAGTCTGCTTTCAAAAATGTAACCTTTTGTTCATTTCTTTATTGATTAATTTTTTAAATGGTGGACAGATAAAGAGTTTAATGTTATTATTTATAAAGCACTTAATTTAAAGCATTTCTTTTTCTCCATAACTGCCAACAATGTCGATGAATATTAAACATTCAATTGCGGTACTTGTTTCCTGTATCAATTTTTTATATTAGTTGTCACGTTTCCATCAATCTTCATTTATGAAGTAAATCATGCCAATAATAAGAGAACAATGAATTGTCAATGTTAATAGAAGAAGTTGACACTAACCAACCCTGTGTGATAAAGCAGACGACCAAGGCACTTCTTGCAGTTCATTTTCAGAACACTGTAGTTCATCATGTCTTACCTACATCACAAGAAATTATTGCTGAATAATATGACACAAAAATGAAAGTGCAGTCAAATTCCTTTTTTAAGTGCAGTTCTCCTCGACTTTCCTAATTTCCCTCCTTCCCTTGACCATGTGGAGTTTGCATCGGGGTTAACGGAAAGTGGATAGGAAAGGACTTTCGAATGCACCCTTTATTTTCGTAAGATTTTTTTTTTTTACTTAAGGAGCCACACTTCCTGGAGAACTTGGTCTTCAGTTTGGTGTGGTATGAAGACTCACAAGAAATAATGGCGTTAGCCTTGGTACCAGAACACCAGTGGTACATTTCTTTTGGGTGTTATCCACACGTCTAGCTCTGTTGCTCATCAAAAGAATGCACATCCTTACATTGGATCTCGTTGTGCACGTAAAAAATCAGGCTTTCCAGTGATACAGTATATCATACACTGCCTTACCAAAAAAAAAACACCACCATAAAAAAGGTCACACACTCTAATATTTCGTTGAACTGTCTTTAGCTTTGACTACAGCACACATTCGCTGTGTCATCGTTCCGATCTGCTACAACAATGTCACAGATTTGTCCCAGATCACAGCACTGCCCCTACAGGCTTGCACAGTAGGCACTAGGCATGATGGGTGCATCACTTCACCTGCCTCTCTTCTTACCCTGATGCTCCCATCACTCTGGAACAGGGTCAATCTGGACTCATCAGACCACATGACCTTCTTCCAGTCCTCCACAGTCCAATCTTTATGCTCCTTAGCAAACTGAAGCCTTTTTTCTGGTTAGCCTTACTGATTAGTGGTTTTCTAAAGGCTATACAGCTGTTCAGTCCCAATCCCTTGAGCTCCCTTCACATTGTGTGTGTGGAAATGCTCTCACTTTCACTATTAAACACACCCCTGAGTTCTACTGTTGTTTTTCTTTGATTTGATTTGGCCAAACGTTTAAGTGATTCACCAATCACGAACATTCAGGATTTTATTCCGACCACATTTCTTCTTTGAAGATGATGGTTCCCCACTATCCTTCCAGTTTTTAATAATGTGTTGGACAGTTTTTAAAGGAACACTACATCAAACAACTGCTCATTTTCTCAGCTCTGCTGAACAACAAGAGCTACGCCCTAGTTATTGCAAGAGATTCCTTTGATTTTCCACGGCACCCGTAAGATCATAGAAATGCTAAGTAGTACTGTTTACTATAAACAGCTAACATGATGTCGCTTTTAAAGTCCACCCACATGTGGGATGGAATATTGTTCTCACGCTCCTAGTTATTGCAGAGTCGCATTCCTTTGTTTGGTCATGTCGTAGGCACCCATAAGTGTATCATAGAAATGCTAAGTAGATGTTTAGGCTATAATGTCTAAATGAGAGTAAATGGTGGACCTTACACTTGGATTGCATCCTAGACAAATCGTTGTTTGAGTGTAGTATTCCTTTAACCCAATTTTAGTAGTTTCTTCAACCTCCTTAGATGTTTTCTCTGCTTGATGCCAATGATTTGACCCTTCTTAAACAGACTAACATCTTTTCCACGACTACAGGATGTCTTTCCACATTGTTGTTTAAGAAATGAGAAGCTACTCCTTGCATCAGCTGGAGTTTAATAACTTTTTGCAAGCTGAAAATTAATCGCACTTGCAGTAATTATACGATAAGAGGCTCGTACGTAATTACTTAGTAAAATCCAGGTGGCCACTTTTTTTTGGTCAGGCAGTGTATAATGCCAATTGTTATTACGAAAGGCAGAATAATTTGACCGTTCCAAATCTTTTTTGAGGACTGATTTCAAGTAGAGAAATGTGTCAAAATTCAAAGTTACACCAGAGGAGGACAGTTGGGATAACAACATATGAATTAGGGAAGAAACATCAATTCATTTGAACAAAACTGGGAAGAGGGGAGTGGGAAAGACGTCAAATCAGAGTTATCAGCGTTCCACTTACAACGTGCAAATCTACCAGGCTATTGTTAGCGTTGTGTGTGAAATTTCTCCTTGAAACTCTGAAATCCTGACTTCCCAATACAACTGGAATGCAGCATTAATCATCTTTTCTGTTGTGCAAAGTAAACAGGACTGACTAGATTTGAGCTTTGCAGATGGGGTCATTGATCTCATCTGTCAGAACTATGACGACACATCCAACTAAAACAGACAAGGTGCAGCCATTTAAAAGGTGAAAATTAGCTGAATGATCCTTTTCAGTGGGGCATTTATGTTTGACACCATCACCTCTGTTCCAGGCTCTTTTATAACTCCGCAGGCCAGTTTTCACGCTGGACAAGCTGCGGCCTGAGCTTCTGAAAGGACTGTAAAAGGATTTCATCCTCTCCTCAATACCATAAAAACCTGTTCATCCATAAAAGCCTTTATAAGTCCACATGATTTGTATTTGCCATTTAGCGTAAGCTTAGTGATTTATTCTTTTCCATGCTTCTGCAGCAAAAGAGGTGAAGCTCATCAAAGCCCTCTTTCTGCCCCTGAATTAAACGGTGCCTGCAGATTTACAACATTAGCTGTTATCATAGTCTGGTGCAAAAAGTCAAGTTCAAACGGGGTCAAGTGAGAATAAGCCGGAGCCAAGGCTAGACCAGAATTAAAGAGCCATTATGCTAATGGAGCAGTGTTTGGAAATAGGAGAGAAAACCTTGAGAATTTTCTCCTTCATCTCACTGAGAAACTCATAACTAAGGCGGCCTGTCATTGAATGTTTAGATGTGATGCAGTGAGATGATAATTCAACATCACAGAGGACCAGCTCTCTCCGACAGTCCTTTTAGTGTGGAAATATTCTCTAACTTGGCCGTTCATCCAGAATAAAGGACACTTCATCAGGGCTAATATGCTGTAGGCACACTCACATCGTCAGCCGTTTAACAATGTTCCCATGTGGATCACTTCAAATGTGACTAAACTCGTGTAAAAATCAAGATAATCTGACCAATCTGGAGTAGATAAAGCACTCAGATAACCAATTCAGCACTCTGTATTTCTCACAGGATCACAGCTTCAGAGGATGAGAAGTTGTTTCGCAGGGGACAAGGGCTAATTGTGTTCTCCAGTTGTACTGGGAAGTCGGGATTTCTCAGTTAAAGGTTGATTGGTCGACAGGTGACATGAGATTTATCTGCTAAAATTCAGAAATGGAGCCATTGGATTATAAACTTTGCCAAGCTTTGTGTCCAAAACATGAATGTTTTGTTGTTTTTTTTTAAATAAAGTGTTTTACAACAACTTTGACGATGCTGTTCTTTCTCTAATTCCAATGTGTAAGAGATAATTAAAGGATAAGTTTGGTTTCTGCAGCTTTCACATTGCTTATAGAATGAAGTAGAACAGTATACTCACCCAGAAGGCTTTCCTGATCCAAACAGTGCTTCGGGAGATATTTAGATCCAAAATTGAGCGGCGAACATCCGTATAATAGTAGCACATAGGGCATGTATAGCGCCGCTCCTAAAACTGCATTAATCGTCCAAAAACTAATTAGTTTCACCAATATTTCATCATGGTCTGCTCATGCTACTCCTCCAAGACAGTCCGGTGTTGCTCCAGAAATGTTTTGTGACTGTACTGACCTCTGAACTGAAAAAGAATGTTTGCGTCCGTGCATGCGCAGTACGGCTCATTGTTTCAGGGGAAGACCGCCGGCTACACAACAACTTTCTTCTTCCAGTTTTGTGCAAAATGGATGAATATCTATCGGATGAAGATGTTGTGGATGAGAACTTTGAATATAATGGGTGTCCTTACAGTTTCAAGCCAGAGTTTACAGATGAGGAGCTCATCAAAAGGAGGACGCGGAGGCAAAGAGAAGAACAGCTGACCAGAGAGTACTGCGCATGCGTGGAGACAAACGTTCTTCTTCTTCAGTTCAGAGGTCAGCACAGCCACAAAACATGTCTGGAGTGACACAGACTGTCTTGGAGGAGTAGCATGAGCGGACCATGATGAAATATTAGTGAAAATAATGAGTTTTTGGACGATTAATGCAGTTTTAGGAGCGGCGCTATACATGCCCCGTGTGCTACATTATACGGATGTCCGCCGCTCGATTTTGGATCTAAATATCTCCTGAAGCACTGTTTGGATCAGGAAAGCCTTCTGGGTGAGTATATTGTTCTACTTCATTCTATAAACAATGTGAAAGCTGTAGAAACCAAACTTATCCTTTAAGAGTTGGAAATTTTATCTGGAACAGCTCCTGAGGTCTGAATTTCCTACTGGGAAGTCAGGGGATCCTCCCCACCTCAGAGTTGACAATCAAAGATGGCTGCCCCAGTGGAAACAGTTGTTTTGCTCCTGTAATATTCAGTTTATTAGAAATGCTGACTTGTGTTTGATGATGGACTACAGTATGCACTTTAATTATAAGTAGGTGTATTTGGGCTCAACATGAATGAAGTCAGAGAGCTGGCTCTTACGCCTTTTCAAACAGCACACAACAGCCTGTAATTGGCCGAGCCCCAGTCCCTGCAAACCCACATAATCAGTACAAATAAAAGATGGATGGGTGGATAGACTACTCCCTATTAGGTGGTGACTGCGTCAGGTAGAAAACAGGAAAGACATCTGTGCTGCACAATCAAATTCTTTGCACAGAGCAAACACAAGGCTTCAGGAGTCTCTTTGCTATACTCACTACTTTTCCATCCAGACATAAGCATCCTGTGAATATTTCAGATTTGTTGCAGCATCTTCTGAGGTTTGGTTTTTGGTTATAACGCCTCAGTGCAAAGAAACAGCCGCGCTTTTCTCAGCTTAGGTTGTATGAACTTGACCTGTGTGAGCAGACCTAAGGATGAACTGTGGCAGGTGTACCGCCAGCAGAATGAGAGCAAACACCAGCAGATGGGTTTGAACATCTGTGGCAAGATTTCAAAGAAAAGCAGACACTGTTGCAGCATCATGCATCAAGGTGTCCAACAGTAAGTTATTGCTGTGGTGTGTAGGTGGCCATGGGCCGTTTCCTGACCATGAAACTGAAGTTAGGGTTGATTTTCAAAATGCAGATTTGGTCCACAAAATGATACTGTTTCTGGATGATGTCAATAATTTTGGAAACTTACTGATTCAATAAAACAGAGTGATTTACAGTTTGAAGATTGTCTTACAATAGTTGACATAAATTGTAGTGCTCTCATTGTTTTCACCAGGGAGGGTAAGTTTATTGGATTGTGAACAGGATAATTCAGAAAATTAACCTATTTTGATGACATTGTTAGGACACTCAGTAAAGGATCTGTAAAAACTATAATTAATAAGAAATCTATATTTACTTCAGAGTTGAAGAAAACCCTAATTTACAGGTTTGAATCTATTTTTGTAACATCAGATGATCTGCTCTGCAATTTCCCTCAATCAATTTTTTTGATCTGTTTTGTTTTAGTTGTCTCAACAGATTTTATAGACATTATGGAGGAATGTTGGTCATGGCACAAGGAAGAAATGTTTACAATTGGTGGTGATCCAAATCCGACTGTGGATCCAAGAATTATATGAAGGATTTCATAATTTTCATTGTTTTGTGACTTAATTTAGGTGTAAGTTGGTTTTAGAGTTGAGGCAATGAGATAATGATCATGTAAGACAACTGAACACATAAAGCTCTTAAATAGTTTAAATATTATTGATGTTTTATCTTAGTGATGTTGTCTGAACATAAGCTGGACACATCATCAAACTGTTTTTATCACTACCACTATGTACAATGTACTTCAACACCATGCTGTATATCATTAGTATACAAGTATTTCCTCCAACCTCTGCTCTGTAAAACTTTGCTTTGAGATTACCAAAGTTGGAGAAGCGAATTCAAGACAATAATTTCATTGTAATGTTTTGAAATGACTAGTAGGACAGAAGTTTGGTAAGAGAACCAATCAGGAGCTAATAAAGGGTCAATTAGTAGCTTTTAGTCAAGAGATTGGTGCAGAGAGTTAGAGGACAACAAAGAAGTCTGCAAGCAATGACAACTTATGAGAAGCTGCAGCACAGGCTTTTCTGCCCATCCATCATATATACCACATATCTCTTTTGGGGTCAAGCGGGGCTGGGGTCTGTCCCAGTTGACACTGGTCAAGAGGCGAGGTAGTGGACTGGTTGGCAACCAGTTGGTTACTTATATTAAGTGTTAAAGTTTTAAGTAAACATGTGCTACATGGTCAAAAGTGTGATTGTGTATGAGGTGCATGGTATGAGCCTGAATGTAAGCTCAGCTCTTTATCTGTGCAGGAAAAGGCAAAACACAAGCTAATACTTAATGCAGGTGATGCCACTATCTCCTCAGTTAAAAGAACTGTGTGTGAAAACAAGCCAATTATTATATGTTATGAACTGTTTATTAACAACAACTTACTTTTCCACTACCAAGCAACTTTATATAGGCTCTACTTCGTCCAGAACTATCCCTTTAACCGAGACAGTAATCTTCCATAGTGTAAAGCAGAGGGACACACTTCCTGCCTGATAATCATCTGTAGGTTATGCATCGACATATAAGTATACGTCCCCCCTCTCTTTAAGATTCTCTTATCAGTGTTTTATGTCTCCCGGAGAATATCATCTCCCGGCCTTTCAGTCTTGAGACCAACCATGCAGATTTCCAGTCATCGAGGTAAATCCAATCACAGAGAAGTAATTCACTGCTCTAAGAGAACAGTCTGAAAACACATGTTCACTGAAGAGCTGCACTGTGCCCATAAAGAAGCTAAATGAACAAATCTATGGCTGACATTTTGAGCCATAGGGGGAGTGTTTGTTTGAAATGAGGTGCTCGATCTGCTGGAACACTTTACATTCAGCCTTAATGTCGGCATTAGTGTCGCTCTGGATTGAGACGGAGCGGTGCAGCGAGATAAGGCAGAAGAGGAGTCACCAAAGAGGATTTGACAGGTGGGCGCTCGGTTGTGATGCTTTAAAAGGCCTTTGTCCCTCCTCACAGAGGCTGTTGTACCATATTTCATCATACACAGTTTCATATAATCTGTTTCATGTGTCATCACATAACAGCGTGACGGAGTGACACGGGGAATACCAAAACACGAGTTCAGTGTCGGGGAGATGATGGCAGGACTTCAAGCCGAAGCGGTAAAACCCACAGGGAGAGGGAGTGTAATCCGCCTGAGGAATAATGGAAGATTTATCAAATACAGTCTCTGCTTTGGACTGCAGGAAACACTTCTTAGTCGGTTGTCATGGAAATTTGAAGCGCATGACCTTTAAATTGACAAATGTTCTGTTACACTTCCTCTTGAATCATGTTTACTCTCCTTTTCTCTCTTGGTAGTTTGTCGGGAACATCCGTCATCAGGGGATTGACTCAGATAAAAGCTGTACATTTTAAAACAGACAGATGTCTCAAAAAGAAGATAACGTCGACTTAAGGATGAGCGAGGAAGAAGAAGGGACAACAAATCACATCTGAGCAGAAAACATTTAACTACTGGACTGCATCCGAGGGATTTTATCACATAAAAAAAAACAAGTAGTGACCAACAGAAATAAGTTTTGTCCACAGGGTGTCCGGGCTCTCCCTTAAAGTTAGGGTGAGGAGCTCGGTCACCTGGGAGGGGCTCGGAGTAGAGCTGCTGCTCCTCCACGTTGAGAAAAGCCAGATGAGGTGGACAACTCCCTGGTGAAGTGTTCATGGCACATCCCACCAGTAGGAGACCTTAAGGTGACTCCTTTCCCACTGCCAGCAGACTAGAGTATGACACGGGAGTGGATTTGCACTCCTGTCCCGTCCCAATCCCAGAGAAAAAATCTCGTCCGGTCTCAATCCCGGGCCGCAGTAAAAAAATTAATCCTGTCCTGTCCCACTCCCGTTGAATGACTCCCACTCCCATCCCGCTCCCACTCAAAATTACTCCCACTCCTGTCCCGTACCTGTTTGAATAAAACCAAACATGTTGGAAAAATGTTGCATTTTTTATTTTAGGTAAAAGTGCAGTGCATATAAAAGGCCTTGCCTTTAGGTTTCACATGCCTGACTTTGTTCGGTGTAAACATTGGGCCTCATGCAAGAACATTTTCATATTCTCATCCTAAATTTTTCTTACCTTTTTTCTTATGTTGCATTCAAACATGCTCCGTCAGATTCAACAAACACTTCTATCTTTAGAAAAGTGTCTAAATGACCCGCAGAAACATGATGAATGCCACTTGTGCGTACTAAAGCGCGCACGCAGAAGGATAGCATATTTGCATAAGTAACACCCCAAGAATACCATATAAGGATACGTTTCCCACACCATAAAACAGGAGTGTTCATTAATAAAGATGGCGCCAAACACACGCCCTCTTCCAAGTGCCTGGTGTGCCAGGGCATCCAAAAGAAGCTCAGCCATGACGCAGCTGGTTACTCTCTCATTTAATGTTTTACATTGGCCAGTCTAATAAACTTTCAGTTAATAGATTTTAATGTATTCTCTGGTTTGAGATCCTCAGATTTATTTCGTCTTATGCTATATTTTATTAAAAACGCTTGAAATTAGTTAAATGTATAATCAGTATGTAAGGCACTTGATTTGAAAAGAGCAGACTAATTTGTTGTGATTTTTAAGACAAGTCTGGACCACTCGTGATTTGTGTTCGTACTGAAAAGAAAATTCTAAATACGAAAAAAATGCTGAATGTGACAAATTCTCCTAAATCATTCGTACGCAACACTTACGAACATATTTGTTTGTACGAACGGTTCCTGCATGAGGCCCAATGTTCCTTCATCCCTGTTGATGTTGTCCGTGCCCTGTTTCCGGAAACAACAGCCGATAAAGACACTCTAAACTGTTTAATAACCAATAACTGCTGCATATTTTACTACCCGCAGTTTGTTAGAATAGATTTTCATTTGGGGGCATTTTATTTATGTGTGGCCCAGCCTAGAGCGCCCTCTTATGGCTTTAGACTGTATGTTTACTTCTTGGTTTATGTAGGGCTGGGCAAAAAATTTATTAAATCGATTAACTCAAATTATTTTCTGCAGAAGACTTTCAAAATTAAAAATCGAAACTTTTTTTTCTTGCCTTAGGCCCCATCCACATGAAGCCAAACCGAGGTCTAAACGCATACGTTTCCTGCTGAATCTGCGTATCATCCATATGAAAACGGCGTTTTGGGGGTCTGTAAACGATCATTTTTGAAACCAAGTTCCAGAGTGGAAAGATTTTGAAATGTCGTATACGCAGCTCCGTGATTACTGGCTCTCCGCAACTTTTCAGATACGCTTACGTCATAGTTTCATATCTTCATTGACATGCATGCACCACACGCGGCAACGACAATGGCGGCGTACGTGAAGCATATGTGCTGATGAAGCGAGTGTTGCGACTGTTGCAGCAAAATCTCCTTCTTCTCAATCACCACCGAGTCGAACAAACAATTATCGAGGACACATTACGGCACTTTATGATCACTTTATTACAATCTCTGTTTACAACTTTTGCCGCAAGTGCACATGCCCACTGTTTTTTCGTCTGTTTCTGCTTGTTTCCGTCATATCGTTACAGCGCCCCTAGAGGTCTGGCATGCTTTTTACAGCGTTTCATGTGTATCGAGTGCATTCATATAGATGCACACATTTTCCTTTGTCTTTATGACGATCGTTTTGGAAACTGTTAAGCGTTTTGTCTTCGTGTGGATGGGGCCTTAGTCCAGTTGTCAGTTGTAGCAATTTTTGAAAAAAATTACCATTTTTCATGATGGTCGGCCTTGTAGGGTTTGCACAAGCACTTTTATAGGCTTGTATTTGTTATTTAAGTAGATTAAATATTGATCAGAGAGTTTCATGCCAATACTGTTAAAATACCTCAGCCTTTTAGTGTTTATGTAGACAAACCTGCCTACGTTTATACTACATAATCAACCTTTTATGACCCAGACTTTGACTTTAAGAGGGAAAAATTTAGACAACATAAAGGCAAAACTTGATTTGTTTCATTTTTATGTCACTCGGAGTTTTGTTTCTTTTATGGAGGGAAAATCGATCAAAATCTTAAATCGAGTGTTGTGGGAAAAAATCGGGGATTTTATTTCTAGGCCATATTGCCCAGCCCTTGGTTCATGTCAATTTGTTAAATGGTGTATATTATAAGTCACACCTGAATATAACCAGGACCAGCCAAACTATGAAAAAACAGTACGACTTATAGTCTGGAAATACAGTACTGAGAACCAGCTCATTTTCTAGCCTCCAGTATGTCTTGATAAATGTTGTTGATAACCTCTGAGTTAAGGGGCACGCATGAAACCAGACAGAAAAAGTAACAGAGGCAGCTTTGGGCAGTCATCTGTTGGTCAGAGTCAATCAAAATCCAGCACTAAAAATAAATTTAACTATTATCTACAGGTGAGTTCATGTCTAATTATTAAGTTTGACAACTTCTGTACAGACAGCGGTAGCACACACCCCTCCATCCCTGCCCACGTCTTGTTCCAGCTGAGGGCGTTTGTCTGTCATGGCTGCCGGCCTGCAGACGCTCACAGGTCGTTACAGCTCGTAGACCTCTTGGTGGGAAACTCTGGCCCTAATATCACGCTCCACAACCCTCTCAATACCCTGCAGCTTTCTGGAGAGCTTCACCTCATCTTCTGTGCTGCAATACACGTGTTCCTCTTGCTCTCTCACTTCAGATCAGTCCCAGCTGAGTGAAATTCATACCGCTGAGAAATTCAGATATTCTTATACCTCTAAAGTGCACACACTTACCAGCTAAAAGTGCAAGTTTTATTCCAGCGACATGCTGTTGACCTCGAGGCTAGAAACTTCTTCCTCTAGTTTTTGTGTCTCTTAAAGTGCTTTTAATAGTAATCTATGTGCAGAGAAACTGTCACGCCTGAGCTCCTCCAGCCTGAATCACTAAGTACTTGGTTCCTTCAGCAATCATGTTGGGGCTAATTGAACACAGTAATAATTACAGGCGACTTTTTTCAGTCTGTTTCAATTTTGTACAGTCCATTTCCTGCCTCTCATTGATCCACTTTTATTATCAGGGTGGTCTTGATAGCCGTCTCCAAAAGATGGCATCACGCAGAAGCTCACAGGTTCAAACTAGAACTAGTGCATGCAGATTTAAGCCTCCTCGCGGTTTACAGCTGTGCAAGTGTGTGTGCTGCAGCAGGACTAGACATCACAGAAACTTTGACCTTGTTCCATCAATCCATCCATTTTCTACACCACAGATCCCTGGGGCTGAAGCCCATCAGTTTAGGAAAAGGAAAATACTACCCCTGTGCAACTGAATGAAATTCCTTTGGATTTGGCCTGTTTATTCCGACTCAGGTGTTTATATGGAGCATTTTTATTCGGTTTTGGCTTCTAACCTGATTCTAATCGGAATATTAGGCTCCATGTGAACCTGGCTAATGTGGCCACATTTCTTTATACCTCCTGCTTCAGCCTGATTAGCTAGTTCATGCAACAAAACACCAAGATTATACTCAGCTCTAAATTTTAGGTCTTCTGGTCACAGGTACTGAAAATGTTTGATGTTTATTTTTAGATTATTTTTGGGGAATTTTGTGCCTTAATAACATAAGAGGAGCTTTTATTGATCCCCAGAGGGTAAATTCAGGTGTTGCAGCAGTACAGGGGTAAGTAGATATGCATTAAGTTTAATAGAATAACATCTAATACAAAGATAGAGATCAATAAACTGTACAACAGCAAACAAACAAAACAGAATAAGTGGAGATATTTACAATTATAAAATAAAAAATTAACAGAGTAAGGGTCATTCAGGACTGAGGCATTCTGTGCAGTACAGTGAGGATGACAGTGATGTTAAAGTGACAGTGTGACAGGTAATGCCAATATTGTTGGCAGTATATTGTAAATTATTATTGATAGGAGGGAGAGATGGTGGATAGGCTTGTTAAAGGGGACGACACTCTCGAAACTGGCAACAGGCTGGATTTGAACCTGAGCCAGCAGAAGCATGTGTATGGGTCGTGTCTGACTGCTTACCACTCCACCAAACCAGCATCCAACTTTTTGATATTCATATTTCAGCAGTCCCATTCTCTTCTGAGTCCACTGGGCAGAGCAAAATCATGGAACAAACTTCACAGTGCATGATAATCAGGTAATATAATCTAAAGGACGGGCAAATGATCAGGTCTAGGCTCACTTTGGTCAAGAGGGGGAGGATCAGGTCAAAAATCGGGCTGGATATCTTAAGAGCTACTGTGATTTAATGTGCACGCAAAAAACTTTCAATATCCAGATTTGTCTAGATTAACATCTTATTTTAAGACATAAAAACTATAAATAAGGCCTGAGTTGTTTGTAAAAAGTAAAATAAACTGCCAATGAGACCAGACAAATTTATCTTGAGGGTTGTCTTGTTCAGAGCATATATTAAACCTCAGTTCAAGACTTTTACTGTGTAAACTTTGCTTGTTTCACTGGCAAATATTTTATTAGCATTACAAGCAATTCAGTGCCTATGTTTGACTTTTATTCCTTGTAGTATTTATGTAGATATTTATCTGCACTTGTTAAGTGACTGTAGTTTAGAATACCTGTTTTAAATATTTCTGACTTAAAACTAAACAAACACACTGGCCTAGATATGAGTTGTTGCAGTGCTGTGTAATCAGAAGTAAGCTGGTGTTTTCTTATTGCGTGCAGAATAAGAAACTTTCCAAGATATCATCCTGACAGCCTGAAAAATCACTTGACCTGTTTCTCCTCTCTCCTCGCTGTTCTAATTACCATTCTAGGCTGAAAAATGCTCCCACGGAAAATGAAAAGTTGCTCATCATTTAAGCCTCCTGTCACTCTGCTGTTAATGGCTGCACCAGATGAAAAATATCTGATGGTGTTTGATGAGACACTTGGATCATTTTTCAGTGACACCTCGTGTAATTAGACCCTGAATATAAAGTAAACATCCATGTTCTCAGCACTTACACCGGTGAATAAACCACCCACAAACTCTTCTTTCAGAGTTTCCTGTACTACTGCTTTTACTCTGCCTCTAAAAACACCACATATTCATCCAGTAATAACTGTATCTCCTAACAGTATTCATCCTAAGCCGTGGCATTCATTTAAATTCCACAAGGTAAACAAACACTGTGTTTACATCCTCTAATAGGGCTGCTGTCGAGCTCCTCCAGTAACCAGATGTCATGTAAACACCGTCAGAAACACAAGCCGCTCCAATAATCTTCACTCCAGATTAGACAAACCTGTTTCCTCAGCTAGAGAGACAGTTTCTTGGCCTTGTTTCCACAACAGGGCCTCTAATCAGCTTTTACCTTGTGTGCACATCCATAACAAAGGATCCAGACAGAGCGGGTGGTGGTGGTGTGACAACAGAGCACAAGGACAAAGACGACGTTACGTGCAGCCTTGTAAAGCTGACAGACAAAGGCACAGAGAAACCTTGACTTGCCTAAATATTGTTGCAAACTTTAAAGTTTGAAAAAGTCAGAGTACGGTGCTTCGAACTTTAATGTGAGCACTACTTAAGCCTTGAGAAGAAAAAGTAAAAGTTTCAGAGTGGTTTACTCCTCGACCAGCTGAGTTTGGACAGCACCCTCACAAAACTGAAGATAGTTTTAAAATGGCCATCTGAGGCTAAAAATAAGCCTACTAGACTACTAGGGCTACTACAAACGACTATTTTTTGGTCGACTAGTCACATCATGTATTAAAGCTATGGTCTACGATTTGGAAGCTTGGTACATCATAATAACTCGGTTTATAAGGCCGTTATGGTCCTATGGTCCGATCTACACAATATAAAGACCAAAAAGAATGAAAAAAATCCATTCAGTATATCCTCTGCAAAGCGGTATAATAGTTGATTAATCCAAACCGCCGTTCCCCGCGGTTCGGATTGGTCCATGAGTCTATCCAATCCCCTGTCTCCCCTGCTCCGCATCGTCCCGCCCATGGTCCCACCTCCTCCTCACTACCTCCCTCATGTACCACTGAGCAGCTAGCTGCACAGCTACTGAAGCATCATGGAGCCGGAGAAGACCAGCACCGAAACCAGGAGGCCGCTTCTGTTACACTCCAAATCGAAGAGAAGGAAACGTAAAAGTTTCAAGGAAAAGGCTGAAGTAAGGAAGAAATATGAGCAATACAGGTCCCAATGGAGACTCAACATTGGAGAATCGTACGACTGGTGGAAAGAGCAGCAGAATGATTTGGGACTGATGCTGAGACAGCCGGATTTCTGTTGGACAGGTAATAACTTTGTTTACTACAGTGGGAGATGTCTGCTGAATAACTCTGGTTAGTCTGTGCCTATACTGGCTAATGACTGAGCGTTGTTGGTCAGAACGGGTAGGCTGTCAATAGATTTTAGCATAAGTTAGCCACTCATCGTTAGCATTGTAAACTGAGCTTGTGAAGACACGCTGAGAAACGTAAATCCTAGCCCACAATCAGCTCTGCTCTGATCGGCTAACAGTGGCGACGCCAGACCCGCTTCACCGCCGGTCCAATTAAAATGGCTACTGCTGTGTGTTACAAGGGGGATAACTGTCCTGTTTGTTACTTTCAGCTATGAGAAATCTCATTTATCTTCAACGTCAATGAATATTTTCTGTCGGCCAGCTTCTTGCTCTATCGGAGGGGGCGTGTTGTTAGGAGGCGACACGAGCTGGGGGCGGGATCTTGGAACACAGAGGGGAGGGGTGAGTGAAGGGGAGGCAGGCTGCATTTTTCAAATCTGTCTCAACAGTCAAACTGGTTTTCAGATCATAGACCCGAGCTTTAACTGCAGCGTAGGGCACCAGCATGCAGCTGGTGGCCCAAATTGCTTATAATGAACAGACCTGGCAACTATGGCACCTGTATAGTTGTGCATGCGCCACATGCGTGAGTGTGTTTGGGGTGTGTTGGGTTGATTCCTGCGGCCGTGATAACCAGGAAACAGAATGAGGAAAGGACAAACTACCAACGACATTCATGTCTTTGTAGTGGGCAGCTGGGTGATAATCATGTGGGATTCACACAAGCAGAAGAGCAAGTCCAAAGTCACTTTTAATGAGCGAACTTGGCAACACAATAGCTGTTGTCTTAGTCTGCGTTACATTAACCTCTGAACTGGGAACTGGGAACTGGGAGTGACGTCATCTCCGACTAATCGGCGTACCAGTTATAGTCGGAAAAAAACATGCCGATCTACCAGGCTATTGTTAGCCATTGTTAGCACGCCCTGCGTTGTTGTTCAAAAATATCACATGAAGAATGTGATTATCACTATGGCAGCGTTTCTGTGAATATAAGTCTAACAATACTATGTATACAGCTGATTTAGAGCGACACACACTAGTCAGAAGTGCAAATAAATTGATTATTACAGGAGCTAAGTTACTTTCTACACTGGAGGCATCCATCTTCGATTGTCAACTCAGAGGTGGCAAGGTTTCACCGAGTTCCCAGTAGGAAATTCCGACCTCATGGGCATTCCAGTTCCAGTTGCAGTTTCCTTCTCAGAATTCGGAAATTTTGACTTCCAACTACAACTGGAATGCACCATTATGCTGCGTTCACACCGCAAGCGACCCAGCTACCAAAATGGCGTCGCCCAATGACGTAGCGTCGCGCGTCCATAAATACCTCATTTTGGTCACAGTTGCCATTGGCTGTCGCTCAGTGACGTCATGTCCGCTCAAGTTTCACTGCGTTCATATCATATATCATATAATAGGATGTATAAGCGGACATTATTCCAGCTGCATCCTTTTCATTCACTTATCAAACACAAAACACTGCAGCTGATGCCGTGAAGCAGCATTATCTTTGAGTTTCCCGCGGTCCGTTTAGGCGGAACTAATGTCCTCACTGACTGTTTCCCACACGGACATGGATTGTTAACCTGTAGTCCGGATGAATAACTGTCTATCTAGGGTACCGTCACACGTGCACACACCGCTGATTGATCAACTTTTTTTTACTTTGACATCGCGCAACAAGCTATGTGGTAGTGTGAAAAGCGGCTGTCGCATCGCGGGAGGGTTAGCCCCGCCCCATCGTGGCTGTACATTGACCTTGCATGGAGAGTGATCGTTGCGGTAGTACAAGTAGCTTGCGGTGTGAGTGCACCTTAAGAGGACGCTACCTACACATGTTTAAGGGCATTAACTTTTTGGCAATATAAAGTAACCGACTCACTTCATGAATTCCACCACACAAACACTGCTAATAAAAAAAAAAATGTTCTTTGTTCCTCTTTTTAAAGAAGAAATTGAGTCCATTCTGATAAAACTGCAGACATTACACAGAGCCCACTTCAGAAGCTGCCATTGTTTCGAAGATGCTGTCACTTCCCGCTGTCATCGTGTCTTCAGTTTCTACCTCTCTTCTCTGATTGAGCTGTCCAGTTTTTGGCCTTGAAGTCGTAGGAGACTTGGAGTTTGGCAAGACGGAGCTGTGACTTCAGACAATGAACCAGGCATATCCATCTGCACTGCAAGGTTAACTCCATCAAACAGCTCTAGGAAGAATAGAGCGAAAGTCTGAGAAGGAGACTACAACTGTATCCAGAAAATCCCACCACTGTCCTCATTCATATCGTACATGAAGAGAAGATGCACCGAGACAACCATGAAATTCAAAACCTGGTAATGAAACAGAAAAAGTTGTTGCTACTAAAATCAGTCTGCTGCATGTTCCAGCTCGCCTTGTTGCAAATCTTCGTCCTAAACTGGAGTCTTTTTGTAAAGAGGCTTGACGCGTCCTCACATCAGTAACGGTGATTAATTAGGTAACCATGTCTGACGTGGCTCCGTGTGCCTCTCCTCAGTGTAATGAACCCTTCTGTGCGACTTAACTGCTTGTCAACACATCGAGCCCATCTGTTTATCGTCGTCCCACCGGGTTAAAAGCAGTGAGGTGTGTCTGTGAACGCCACATATATCACCTTCAGACACATCCCTCTGACTATATAAGTCTGCTCCTTCATTATTGATGCTCTTCATATCCATCCATCCACCGCCGGCCTGCGATACGTATTATAAATCTGTTTAATGAAACATAAAGGGATGTGCTGGGATTACAATAACATGCCTCTCTGGCTCTGACTGAGTATTTTGACGGTTTGCTGCTGCGGGCCCGTAATAACTTATTACTAATATAAAACAATATCTGTCAGAGATCTCCAAAAGCCTCTTTAGCTCTGAAGATATTAAGACGTGAATCATTTATTTCCCCCCTAATATAAAACACCTAATTGAGACTCCCTTAGGACCTCCATTATTCATGTTTCCATGCTCTGTGGTCAGATTACAGATAGGCCGGGCAACCAAAGATCGCTGTAATTACAGTTTGAGGAATAGGCGAGCCGTGCATCAGACAGAAGTGAATTCCTCCCAAGGTCCTGTGTATTATTTTGCTTTTTCATTTCCCAGCCTCCTCCTCTGTACCTGGTAGCTCATAGATCACACAGTTACAGTATTACTGCGTCTTACCTTCAGAGGGGTTTCATTTTGGAATAACAATGGGACCTGTGGCGATATCCCCGTTTCCAAGTCTGAATAAGAGTGTTTATTTTGGGCTGTGCAGGCGAGAGGTTTAGTAGATTAACCTCTCGTTGTTGTGGGACTCCTCAGGGAAGGGTTTTCTCCTCAGGACATGTCACAGCTGCTTGATCTTTTGCTGAGATTATGAAGTGAATAGAAGATTTGGACAGGTACTTTTTCTGTGTCCTGATACAAAAGCTAAAAGAACATCCAAACAAGGAAAACACAGCAGTACTGTCTGTCTCTTTGAGCTGCTTAATAAAGCTCATACTCATAATGTCAGGTGGGAACTGTTTGTCATTCCTGTGGTGGGAATAAAAAGAAACAAGGAACTTGTGTTGCTGAGGAAAAAAGACGTTCACATTTTAATGTTTGGACAAAAAAAAGGTTCAAGTTCCCGAAAGTTACAATTTGTTTCACTTTGTCTTCATTTAGCCTGATTGATAGTGTTGTGCTCAAGAACACACTGTCCCAGACCAAGACTTGCCCAAGACCAGAATGCACCAAGATCAAGACAAGACCAAGATTTTTAGAAGTCGAGACCAAGACCGAGACAAGACCATCAAAATCAATTTTAAAAACCATGACAAGGTTGAACAGTTAATGCTACAGCCACACCGGATGTGAATTAGTGAATTTAAACTCACGTAGTGCCTATGATACGCCGCGCCTAACGCCCGAGGCTGGACGCTGGACCATTTTGACAAGCTGAGGGGCGACGCACGTCACTGCACAGGCAGAGTAGAGAGCTGGAGCCAGTCGGACTCAGTGATGACCCGTGCAGGCAAATCCAGCTGGAAACGAATATTTACAGAACTTACCTTCAAAACCTGTCTCCTCAGAGACTTTCACCCAAGCCTGCTCCTTTTTGTTCTGGTCTCTGTAGAGTACACACGTCGAATCGTGTAAGTCCGGATGATGGCAAACAGCACAGATCAACCTCTCACCCATCTTTCGGCGGGGTTGGAGCAGGAGCAGGAGGCCGGAGCGTCACACGTCATCAAATCAATGACGTCGGAGGGAATGTCATCGCTGATTGGCTGCCGCGTCACAGCGTCATGTGAATTTGCGTCGAAAGTTCAATATTTTCAACTCAAGCGTAGAGGCATTTGAATGCGTCAAACGCACCGCCCGGGCGAATCTGCATCCAAACGCGTCTTTGCATTGACTTTGTATGAAATCTCAACACACATCTTTGCAAATTCGCTCGTGGTGTGGCCGTAGCATAAGAGGGTCACACACCTCAGTCACAACACCGGGAAGGTCGCAGTCATCACAAGGGGAAATAAAACATGAATTGAAGCTTTTTGTTGTTTTACAAAGTGTTCCTCCTTATTCACATTAATGAAGTTGAAGAACAGCAGATCAGTGCTTGTCTTGACGGAAAATCCAGATTCCGGCCAGTCCAAGGCCGAGACAAGACATAGCAAAAATGCTCTCGAGTCCAAGACAAGACCAAGACCTTCAAAATGTGGTCTCAAGACCGGTCTTGAGTGACACAACACTACTGATTGGTTTTCCTAACACTTTGCAATTTTAAAAGGGGACTAACAGACTTTTCATGACAAACCGCCATCATCAACTACACAGTTGCGTGTCTCCAGTTTTCTTGAAAACAAAAAAGCAGTGCAGAGTGCAAAGCTCCACCAAGTTAGTTCACATATTGCTGTTACAAAAGGCATCAGCATTGCTCTAGGCAGTGTTATTGTGCTTCTCTATTCACCAAAAACAGATCTAAATTTTCTTTTGCTCCACAATGAATAATGAGGAACAGTCATGTTAAATAGGTCTATCTAGTCTAGATCAACCTGCCTGTCCATCACTACGAGGTTCCTTTGCCTTTATCTTCTTTGTGAATGGACTGTTTTGAGTAAGAGGAGGATGCCGATGACTTTTTTAAATTTTATTTGCCTCTTTTTAACACTGTGTCAGTGTTGACACTGCTTTCTGTTGCCAAATGTCTGTGGTCCCTGCCACAACCAAATTTCTCTACAGGGACAAATATCTATAAGCAATTGTACCACAATAAAGTTACCATCATAACATGATTCCTTGAGCCTGAAAACCACACCGAGCACTCAGAATCTTATTTATGTCATTATTAGTTTGATAGTCATTGAGCAAAAAACGACTGTTTGCTAATGGGGGTTATCTGGATTACCACCAAAATCTAATAATTTCTATGGTGGGCCATTACAAACATCTCCTAAAAAAAATCAGCAAAATTCATCCAGTAGTTTTTGTGAAATCTTGCTTACAAACAAAAAAAACAACACATACTGGCATAAACATAACCTCCTTGGCAGCTCGTCTGTGTTTACATACACGATGAATCAGAGGATTCATGCTGCTGCCACTGAAATACTATTACCGGTGCTTTGTTGGAACAACCTGCAGCAAACATTCTGGATTTTTGAATAGGGCATCAGTTTTGCAGTCTGATACAATTTGGCCAAGCCAAGCCCAGGTTTGTCTCCATCATAAATTCTTATTTTCAGTCCCTTTGTCTCTGCCTGGATGGATACATCTCTGGATGTATGTACACACACGTACAAAATTTCATTAACACGGTTAATGAAAGAAAAACCCACAATGGTCACTGAAATAACTTGACTGACAAAAGTAATAATAAATAAAAATTCTATGAAAATTAACCAATGAAAATCAGACATTGCTTTTGAACTGTGGTTTAAAAGAATAACCTAAAAAAGTAAACTCGTCATAAGGCCTGGACAAAAATGATGGTACCCCTAGAAAAGACTGAGCATAATGTGGCCATAGGGACATGTTCAATCAAGATGTGTCCTCTAATTAGCATCACAGGTGACTACAAACTTGTAATCAGTCAGTCTGCCTACAGACTGACTTATTACACATTAAAGATGCTATGAGGAGTTTCTAATTAATTACAAAAAAAGTCTCACTTTTAGATATATGCCTGATCGAAATACACACTTTAAGATGAGTTTTATAGCATCAAAATAGGTTATCTATAAATGCTATTCCTTAGCTTCGCGGTTGGGTCGGACAGGACTGGACTGGCCTGGATACTCAACTTCAGGAAGAAGACAATTAAAACTAGAGCAAATTTAAATTATTCAGACACGTCTTAGAGCACCGGGCTGTAAGTAGCGATATATATATCCGGCCATAAAACTACGATACTAAGTTTTCCAAAAATTGCTTGTTGTCACACATCAAAAACTACCGCTACGTGCTCATGGGTAGCAGAGTCTTTATGTCACTAAAGCGCATAAAACTTAAAAAAGCAGAATACAGGCTCTTTAATACAGGGACCTATTGCATATTTACTGTAAAGTGTTTTTGCATGAAGAAAAGATTTCGGAAAAATAATGTTTTAAAAATGAATCTGAAACAGATCCCTTCACTTTTATGTTTTATATTGAAGCACTGACTTTATTTTACACCTTATGAATAAAATCAACATATAGAAGTACATAAATGAATAGACCCAGTATATTCTGGTGGTTCTTAGTACAAACACTTGTCTTTCTTATACTGAGGATAAATTTATCATAAACTGATACTCCCTGGAAAAGCAGAGAGACAGAAAAATTGTGGATGTCACCAAAACACTGGTCCATTGTTTCACTGCCTCTTTGATAAATGAGCCCATCTGAAGGTCTGCTGGCAGATCACTTTCTCTCTGGCTGCTGTCTGTCTGCTTTAACATGTATAGGTTTTTTCTCCCCACTGCTCCGTCTCTGTGTCAGTCTTCTTAATCATCCTTGGGGTTTGCTGCCCGTCTCCACTCTCTTTTGTTGAGACACTCATGTTCTCGCCTGCACATGTCTGACTCAGTTTCCCATAAGAATAAGGTTCCCATGTCAAATGAAGTTACTCTGACAGGCCGACAGCTCTGAAATCCTTCCAACAACCCTCCTCCCCTTCTCGAAACTGCTGACCTTTCACATCTCGGGGATCAGCACTTATTCTGTCCGGGCAGCAGTTTTGGTGCGTCTTCTGTCATGAAGAGGGGACGAAGAGGAGGGAGACACAGGAGATGGGGAGCGCTTTATAAAGCAGTATATACTGACTTTAAAGCAACACAATATAAGATTTGAGTCTTAAAATATCCTCTCCAAAGTCTGTTCAGTGGAGATCTGCGCTGTAACAGAGAGAATGGCTTTTACTCCCTCGCACCACAGCGCTTCCCTGCTCTGTTAAGGGACTTTCGAAGTCAGGCCGAGTACAAGTATCACAAGAGGCTGTGAGAAGTGCAAACTGCTTTACGGCACTACACAAGATCTGGATTCAAGCGAAAGAAGACTTTGTTTTTTGTCTGGTTAGTCAGTGGTAGCAGCCATGGCGACTGCAAAGCATGTTAAGAGGACTCTTTCTCCGAATTCAAAGGCCAAAAAGTGAGAGTGGAACAAGGCAAGAAGCAAAACAAGAAAAAAAATACTGGAGCCCATTTTGCTTGGTGGCGAAAGCGTCAGGGGATTGAAAATTGCAAGACGATGCCGACCCTGCAAAGTTACTGTTGGAGAGGCAAATTTATGTTTTTTCGTCAGGTTTTCCCCGTTCAACACTTCGTTTCTGTCGGTGGGATCATTGCCCCATGCCTATGCCTGCATTGCATGCTTTGTGTACCTTGGCGGACATTGTTTTGTCACATTTGTTGTTATGCCAGCTGAAAGACCAGGAGGGATGTCTGACCGATACTGATTTACCCCGTTATTGTTGGACTTGTAAGTACATGATGATTTATCCGAAAAGAAACATGATGAGACTGTAAATTATCAGCCCACATGGTTTATTTGTCTCGCTTCCCCTGTGTGTCAACTAGGGATGCAAATTATCGAGTAATTCATTAATTGATAGTTGTTTCATCTTATCGATCGATGATCGATTAATTGATAAGCGGCAATTTTCCTGCAAAGCTGAATTTCCCTCTGAATCAATAGGTTCCTTTCTACGAAAATACTATCTTTCTTATGAAAGAGAAAATGCAAATCATATTCCTTAATTAAAGATTTATTCTTCATGGCAGGGAACAACACATTCACAAATGGGACAATGCAATAACAAGGCTACTTTGAGGCTACTTGAAACATGAAAATAAATAAGTGTAGATAGAATATGGAGTCACACTTAAATGCAAAGAAAATTTGCTTTGGAAGGATTTTGTTCATGATGCATTGTAGTAAAGTGTAGTGTTTGGCTGTGGGGACAGGCAAGAAATGCTCTGTATTAGTGTTTTGGATGCCAGTTTAAAATATTAAAAAATGATATATCTGTAATTTCTACAAATATTAATGTGTATGGTGTTTAGTATAATAGCAAAATACAATTTGTAATATATTACTACTTGTGTCTATACATTTAATATACAACAATATGCTGGGGACAGAAATTTAACTCTTTGGCGGAATTGCCCATTTATTGGCAGCATGTCTGTAGTAACCATGTCACATATTCTCCGCCTTCGTGGAGTCACACACTCGTCGTCCCAACACTGCGGTGATTGTAGGCTGAGAGCTACTCACTCCTTGCAGCACGGCTGAATGTGACGTATTGAGGTGATAATTTAGCGAAGTTGTGGAGGAGTTGTACTTTAAAATACTTCCACAGATTGTGCATTCGGCGTCTTTGTCGTCATTAACAAACCTAAAGTGGTTCCATACCAAACTCCGTCTTGTCCTCTTCATCCTGCCAGCTTACCGCCCCTCGTTTGTCTTGTTGTTGTTGTCGTCCTCTTCTTCTTCTAATAAAGTTCCGGCAGGCTGAACGCAATGAAGCGTAATGCTGCCCCCCTCAGGTTGGGTTATATCGGCTCTATGTTGTCAGAGGCCAGCTTCTCTTGTGTTCCCGCGAGTGTGTCAAGGACGTCTGGCGTCAAGCGCGCCCCCATGAGGGCTTGAGGGGAATTACGGGTTCAAAACGCAATTAATTGCAATTAATACACTTTAATCGAGTAATTTCTTATCGACAATTAATCGATAATCGATTAATTGTTTGCATCCCTAATGTCAACAAATGCATGTAGGCTTACAACAGTGCAGTTGCACTTAACAACCACAGAGGGCACTACAGAGCTGAAAGCTATGAAACATTAATGATGTTGTAACACTAGAACTGTGAAATCTGATATTCTTTAAACTCACTTTTTCTTATGTAAACTTAATGCACTTTTCCAAAAAGACCAAGTCATGTTTAGTTAGTTTGCTCGTCAATATTGCTATTACTGTGACAGCCTGAATTCAAAATAACAAGCATTTGGCATGGCTAACATTAAGATAAAACACAGCCAGTTAATCATTTCATCATATTTAATGGAGAAAGCCCCGAAAATAAAGCAGGATTTGTTGGTTGAATGGCCAAAAAACTAGACACTACAATAGCACAGACCTCCCATGTGAGGCTTGGCTTAAAGACACCTCAACCAATTCTCCAACCAACAAGCAAAAGACATGCTGGAGGTATGCTTATACAACATCCTTCACAAAATGGCAGTTTAGTTGTCAGAAACACGGCAAGAAAGAATGCCCAATAGTTAACTGTAAGGACTAACTAGTCTCTAAAGTGTGCCATAACATGTTCATGTTTCTATATTGTCTTTATATATAATACTTTTAAAGGTTTCATTGTATGCAGAATACACTTCAGTATGATACATGTGTCCATGCCCTCTATGACCTTCCCCCATCATAGGAAAAATCCCTCATCGTTCTCTGTTCCACTCAACATTTTTTTAAAAATGTCTGTTCAAACAGCCTGTTTGTAAAATTCCCCCCATATCTCCTTTTGATGTCATTATGGGAGAGAAAGAAAAGCACTTTTGAGCACTCATCAGTGCGGCAGTAGCTCGCGCCATAAGGACTTGGTCTGGGGGCCAAAGAGTGGCCGGTTCGAATCCCAGACAAACCATGTTTGAAAGTTGGTTTGGTAGCTGGAGAGGTGCCAGTGGACTTCCTGAGCACTGCTGAAGTGCCCTGGAGCAAGGTACTGAACCCTGAAACTGCCTGGAAGTGCTTCTTTGGGAGCAGCAAGCCATCACTCTGACATCACTCCATTAGTGCATGATCATAGGACATGTTTGTGCACGTGTATTTCAACCTATGTATGTAAAAGCATGTCTCAACTACAGAGTGTAAAGAACTGAATTTCCCGTGAGGGATTCAATCAATCAATCAATCTTTATTTGTATAGCGCCAATTCATAACAAGTGTTATCTCAAGACACTTTACAATAGAGCATAAAGCTCTTCATTTTATGGATACACATATATGCATAGATACATGCATATTAATAAAGCATGTCTTCTTCTTGTGAGTGAGATGACTTGACTTGTCCGCGACCATCACATCTCTGCCACCGACGTGCTTTTAAGTTAGTCAACAAAACCAAGCCTCTGCTTAAAGTAGAAGAAAATAATAAGATAGTATGTTACGGCTGTGGCCGTATTTGGTTTGGTATTGTGCTTGTATTTTTCTGTATGAGTGAGTGCTCTGCTCTGCATTGATCTTCGTTTTTCATCCCATTTGTTTATGAGAGAATGTGCGGTCTTGTGTGAGCGGATCTCTGTTTTTCAGACGATGGTGCTGCGTGATTGGCTAATAAGGTCGGGGGTGCTGGCGGCGAGGACGCGGTGCTGATTGGCCTCAACATCTTTAAATTCGGCGGCCTGAGAGTGACGGGCAGACCATCTGACAGCAGCACACTACTTTGTTTCTTCCCTGCCTCCAACTGTAGTTTGTTACAAGAATCTCCTGTGTTAGTGGTTGTACCTATGTTCTTTGTTTGACTGGTAAACCTTGGTTTCTTTTCCCTTAGTGAATAGTGTTTTTTTTTTCTGTCTTTCTCCCCTGGAGTAGTTTTATTTTTGAGAGCTTTTCGCCTCCTTTGTTTCGAATCCAGATTTCTGTGCAAGCTTTTGAAAGTGAGCCGTTTATTTCTTTTATTGTAAATAAATCCTGTTAAACCTTTTAAAAATCTCATATTTTCGTTTGGGGACTGGGAAAAACATCATTATTATTATTTTAAAACCTGATGGTATGCACTTTCCCCCTTGACTGGTGCATAACATAGTAGTAGAAGATAACGTAGCATAACACAGCAAAAAATGAGTCACAACAAGCACACAAGACTGTTTACAGCTGCTGAAGAGTTCTATCTGATGACTGTAGGCAGGGGCAGGCTAACACTCCCCATTGACTCACAGTGTTTGAGCTAAGCTAGTTGGCAGTGGGCGAGCTCTGCCTGTCTCTTCCTTGTTACTAGACATAGTCGAAAAAATGGGGTCTATCTGCTTGTCGTGGACTCTGGAGTGAGGCAAGACACAAGGAAAAGGAGATGTTTCAATTCTGTTGTAGCTTTATGCAGCCATGTTGCGTTTGCAATTGTTGTGTAAAGCAGATTATGGTACAAAGAAACATGAAAGGGGTTAATTAAGAAAAAAAACTGAATAATGAATAAACAACAAAAACAATGACAATACATATAAAGTATGATGCTGATGTGATATTTGCCCTCAGTAATTCACAATAATAAAGAAAATGTCACAGACATTTGTGACTTTTGTGGTCACAGGGAATAATTAAGAAGTATCTTCGAGCTGGTAACAGGATTGCAGTCATTACAAAGTGTTCCTGACAAAGGCTCATGAGCAGGATCTACTCAAGCTGCTGTCTGATTAAAAAGGACCAGACCTGCAGGAGATGAGCCTTAAAATCAAGGACGAGGGATAAAGTCGCCCTTTGAGGGGCTGCAGAGTAATGCCTGGGCTTTGTCCTCCTAATCCACGTCTGCGACGAAACACCGCTCGCTGAATGTCAAACTAAACTAACCAGCAGATCTCAGCAGGACGCTTCGTCACCAACATCACATGTTCCCGCTGAGAGCTTCTTTCTCTGCACGGCTTCATTTGATCAGAGAGTCTCATTTCATTCATGTCCCTCAGCCCGAGCGCTCTAATGGAAGATGTCGTACCTGTCCTACACCTCGGCGGCTCCATCATCTCGGCCGGCCTCAGATCGCTTCCTCAGATGTGCTGCCATTCAGCAGTTTGGAACTTCAAAAACTAATCTGCTTTTTGAAATCTGGAGACAGAGAACTTCCCCGCCTCAGAAATAAGTATGCACATAAAATCTATTTGATGTTTCTCCTTTTTTCCAGCAAACTTTGAAAAGTGGATTTTTTTTTTTTTTTGTGCTTCTGTGATTATGTCACGTAAGAGAAGTCAAGCATGCTGGCGTGGAAGCTGAAATGTCAGCAGAGGAAATAAGTCTGAAAGAAAAATCTACAATCAGGCGCTCCAGAACGGTTTCAATAAAAGCTTAAAATGACTTTCTCCACTCCTCTGATCAGCAGGTGGTTAATGATGCTGCTGAAATTAATGACCTCGTGTTCATTAAAGTCAGATTTCTCTGCTTATTACTGGTCACCATGTGCTTTCCTTTTCATTTTAATCACTGCTTGAGTTAAAAAAATCTTCACATGAGGCTGACAATGACACTTGAAAAAAGTTTCCATCCCTGCCTTAAAAAAGGGAGAATAATGTGTGTATATGTGGTCAAATAAAGTGAATATAATGTGTGTATATGTGATCAAATAAAGTGAATATAATGTGTGTATATGTGATCAAATAAAGTGAATATAATGTGTGTATATGTGATCAAATATAGTGAATATAATGTGTGTATATGTGATCAAATATAGTGAATATAATGTGTATATGTGATCAAATATAGTGAATATAACGTGTGTACACTGTGTGAAATTCGGGGTCTAGGGAGGTCTGAGACACCCTCAACATCAAAATTTTGGAGGCCTGCTGAGAACCATTTACAACATCATTTTTAACTTCTGTTGTCACTACAAATGATATTTGAAAGCATGTCATGTTTGTTTCAATTAAGTTCATTGTAAAGCACTCAGATATTAGAATATGGAGGAATTATGTCTCTGGTAAGCTTCCAAACGTTGAGGCCGTTGTTTCAAATGCTCCGCAACAATGTCCTCGGGTTTCCATGCTGCTTGTGTAATTCTTTCCACTTTACACATACAAATATTTTCTCTCCTGATATTGTGGACTCAGTGCGCTCCAATTCAGAAAAATATGTCAAAGAGGAAGCAAAGTTCTTAGCTGTAAAAATTTTGATTCCCATCTAAAAGACTAAACAGAAACAGCTACACTCCCAAGCCCAGCCGGGTCGAGGACGGGCGGAGGCGGAGATGCAGCAGCAGGTCCGAGCATAAGGGACAAAGCAGGGCATCATCTCTTCATCACTTCTGTGGTCCAAGAAAAAAACTGTTAGACTTAATTAACTGTCTGTGATAGCTCTGCTGTGCTGCACATTCAAATATATTTCACCATACGCCATCTGACTGTGGTCAAATCTTAACGTATGCTGGTGTATGTGTTAACATGCACCCGAACAAGATGGATGCACAACTGTCCTATTTGGTCCCAGAGCAGCTGTTCTGTGGTACGGCAGCTGTGTACAGCATTGTTGATAGTGATAAAGGACTGGGTGTTTGCATCATTATGGTCCTGTATGTTATAAAAGACATTAGCCTGACACTGGGGCAATAGTTAGGGTGGACCCCCCCATTGTGGCCGGGTATTTCACCCAGTGTTTGTGTATATTTGACCAAAAAAACTTAATGTAGTGTGTATATATTTGATCAAAAAACTGAAGATAATGTGTGTATATTTAGTCAATAAAGCAATAACGTGTGGATATTTGATTAAAAAAAATGAATATAATGTGTGTATATTTGATCAATAAAGTAAAAATAATGTGTGCATGTCTAATCAATAGAGTGATGATAATGTGTGTATATTTGATCAATAAAGTTATTATAATGTATGTATATTTGATCATAAAGTGAATATGTGCATATATTAGATCCAAAAACTGTTTTTAGTGTGTTTATGTGTTTAGAAAATGAATATAGTGTGTGTAGATTTGATCAAATAAAGTTAATATAATATCATTATAATAGATTTAAAAAATGAACATATGTATTTTATTCAAAAAGTGAATATGGTTTGTGTATATTTAATCAAAAAAGTAAATATAATATGTACAAAAGTATATAATAGATGGAAAAGTGAACATAATGTATATGTATTTAATCAAAAAAGTGAACATGATGTATGTATATGATCAAATAGTTAATATAATGTGTGTATTTTTGATCAAACAAGTGAATACAGTGTGTTCATATTTGATCAAAAAGTGTTTTTAATTGTGTTTATGTGTTTAGAAAGTGAATATCATGTGTATATTTGATCAAAAAAGTGCATATGAATAAAATAGATTGAAATATAAACAAAAATATACTCGTATTTCATCCAAAGTGAAAACAGTGTGTATATTTGATGAAAAAAAGTGAATATGAATATAATAGATTGAAAAATGAACATAATGTGTATGTATTTAACCAAAAAGTGAAAATGGTGTGTGTATATTTGATCAAAAAGTGGACATAATGTGTGAATATTTAATCAAAAAAGTGAATAATGTGTGTGTATTTTTGATCAAAAGAAGTGAACAGTGGACAAGCACCAATTTATCTTTAACAGCCTTCGGTACAACCCCTCCAGAACATTTCACTCCCAAAACGCTGGCTTTATCGTGGTACTATCAGTCTCGAGAAGTAGTCTGGTAGGTAGAGCTTCAGCTATCAGGCTCCTCTTCTCTGGAACAATTTACGGACCACAGTTCAGGAGGCATAACGATGTCAAAACGTCTCTGGAACATAAATACTGCACCTTGGAACAGCAGCGTGAACAAACCTCATGCTGCTGGAATCAACTTCCTCCTGCTTTGTTGTCTGACTCACTTCAAAATAATCACATAGAAAATTGATCAGCATGCTTTTGTGGTTCCCCCTCTGCAACGTGAGCCGCGGAAACTTTGAAGTTGAAAATCAATATTTAAAGCTGCAAATATTTAATCAAAAGTACAGCCTCCATCTCTGAATATGCACATCTAAACCCTCTGCGGGCACACACCTCCTCCAACAGAATAATGTATGCTGTATCTGCATTCAGGACGTACACCGCTTTATTCCTCAGCTGGTCAGGAGGAGAGTCGGCGGGGGTCTCTGAAGGATTAATTATAAAACCCCAGAACAAAACAGTCTAATGCAAAGCTGTCAGTCTGTGGGCCCCGCTCTCCTTGTTAGGACAACATGAGACAAACACAAAGGGCAGGGGTGACTGTCATGATGAATCCATATTTGAGTAATGTTTACACTGCGAGGCGTTCACTGTCCTCATGCATCAGAGGTATTGACCCATGTGAATTTTTGCTGCTGTAAGGGATCCTGAAGAGGAACTATAGGGCCGTATTAATGTTTATGTGGAATTTCAAGGTCAGAGGTGGGCAGCAATGGTACAAATTTACTTCTATACTGGGATTAAGTGCAATATTCACGTATCAGGTTTACTTTAAAGGTGTAGTGTGCACAAGTTGGCAGCCGTACAGGAATGGTGAATATCGAATTTAATGTTTCTATTTGTATGTTAAGTCCAGCAAAATAGGTGTACAATCATCCTAATAAAGCTTTTGTTTTCTTTTTATTAAAACTAGGGTCTGCAATCTGAAAACCAGTTTGGCTGTTGAGACAGATTTGAAAAATGCAGCCTGCCCCCCCTTCACTGAACCCTCTGTGTTCCAACCTCCTGCGGCTGGTCTTCTCCAGCTCTATAGCTCAGTAGCTGAGCAACTGGCTGCTCACCGGTACATGAGGGAGGTAGTGGGGAGGAGGCGGGACGGTGCGGAGCAGGGGAGACAGGGGATTGGATGGACTCACGGACCAATCCGCCGTTCCCCGCGGTTCAGATTGGTCAACTACTATGCTGCTCTGCATCGGATAAACTGAATGGATTTTTTTCATTCTTTTTGGTCTTTATATTGCGTAGATGGGACCATAGGACCATAACGGCCTTATAAATGGTGTTATTAAGTTGTACCAAGCATTGTCGCTTAGTTATGTGATGTTTTGATAATGGATGGACTCATTCCAAAATCTGAATGCCAAATGTTGCTAAAATGCCAGTTTCTAAACACTGCACCTTTAAGGGATACACAGTTGGACTTCTTTAAGTGCATGTCAACTTGGCCACTTGTATGGGTTCATCTACAAAGTCAGTCTTGGCAAAATTCCTGACTATCTTTCTTCCTCATTGATCTTGAAGGATGGATTACATAACCTGGGATCAGTGAGCTTTATACAGTTTGTTGTTCCCAGAGTCCGAACTGAATTGGGAGAGAAGGCCTTCAGGTTCTCTGCACCTTCTGCATGGAATAATCTGCAGACTGATTTTAAAATGCAAAACTTGGTGTCTCTGAATGTCTTTAAATCTGCAATGAAAGCTCTGGAATACAGAAGTTCTGAGTGTCACTGTTTTAATTGAAGGCTTTTTATTGTTTTCCTCACTTCCTTGTTCTGTATTGAGTCTGTGTGATTGTATGTCGAAACTAAGTTTTACTGCCATTCTTGGTCAGGTCTCCCTTGGAAAATAGGTCTGCTGATCTCAATGGGACTTAACCTGGCTAAATAAAGATTTAATAAATAAATGACATTATTTTCCTTTGTCTCTTGCCTCACTCCTGAGTCCATGACAAGCAGATAGACACCTTTCTTTCAACTGCGTGCAAAAAAAGACTGAGAGGGGCAGAGCTCGCCCACCACTAATTAGCTTAGCTCAAACACTGGAAGTCAATGGGTAGTGTTAGCCTGCCTCTGCCTACAGTCATCACATAAACTCTTCAGCAACTCTAAACCATCCTGTGTGCATGTTGTGACTCATTTTTTTACTGCATTATGTTACTTCATCTACTATAACACTACATTCAGCACTTAATATAATATTCAAAAAAAAATATATACAAAACTAAACTGCTGGGCACAAACCAAGGCTGATGTGCTTGTGAGTAGGTCAACAAAACAAAGCCTCTGTTTAAATGTTAAAATGTAATAAATTGCTGTTCTTAGTCTCTCTAAGAGGTATCGCAGGTCTTTCCTTACAGCTGTTAGGCTCCATATGTGCATCAGAACTGGTAAATGAGGCTAATAACAAATAATATTGTAAGTGGACCAAAATATTTAACTGTAATTGTTTTGTAGTTATTATCACTTTTTTGGCTCTCATAACATATGCCATAAAAAAGATGGCTCTTGTACAAATATGGTTGATGATCCCTGGTCTACACTTTGACTTTTGAGGTTCACACCTAAAGTTCATGGCTCTCTAGCTTCTTAAAATCCACAAAAAGACTCCGTCCACCGTCCTGCTCCACCGTCTGCAGCCTTGAGACGACTCTTTTCACTTCATAACTCGCTCTCACAGACATTCAGATGAAATGTGAGAGGTGGCGAACTTTTACTGCAACACCTCATGAATTCAAACACAGGCTTTTACAGACAGACGCACACTCTGTTATTTCAGCTCGCTGGTGTGCTGGAGAGACCTGGCAGAGCTGTTTCAAGGGAATCAGACATTAAGAAGAATATTGATGTCTCAAACTTCATCTCCCTCGACTACATTTACACGAAAGTCTGCTGCCTGTGTCGACTGGTGATCTTTACCATCCGTAATACCGGGAAAGCAGACCTCCCACTTCAACATTTCCTCTGCTGAAATTACATTTTCATGCCGGAAACACCCCGAGGCATTCTAATTGCTCAGGGTGCCTTCATCTTTTTCGCTTTTTGGCTAAAATATGATGAAATAGACCTTGAAGGCTCGTACTAGGAAGTGAAAGAGCTAGAGTTTGAAGATGTAACATAAATTATGTGGAGAAGAAGGGCCGCAGAGTGTGAGAGGAGAGGGCCCGACAGGTGAGGCTTTCTACCAGGGCAAATTCACAGAAACCTTCACACAAATTGTGAATATTTAAGATTTCATTTCTCTTGCTGTGTCGGTTTCACCTGTCACAAGAGGTCAATGGAAGAGTGGAGTATTTCTAATACAAGGAAGTTGAGTGTATTTCACTTGAACGCTTAAAAATCCTGCTCTGATTTTAGCTTTAAGATTTAACATGAGGGTAAATTTTCTGCTGCTCGGATGGATTTTCATCATTTTTCATTTGCAGAGGCATCTTTGGTATGGTGACTAGCTTCCCAATTTAGCAAGGACTGTCACAGTTTAAAGCCTTTTGTCCCATGTCCACATACATACATATAAAAGAACACTAATATGTCCTGACTTTGGACAGTCCTCGTCCTTATTTAACCAACTAATGTGATGGAAAAGAGCAGCAGAGGATTCAGTCACACTGGCTGCTCTTTTCAGAGCACCAGAGGATTCAGCCTAACCTTGCAGAGCAACTGGATCAGCTTGATTCAATGTCTGGAGATTGTGTTTGTACTGAGATTAGCATAGATGCTAGCAGAATCAGTAGCAGTTTTGTCAAACTTGGGCCACATTTCTGTATTTAATAAAAAACAAATAACACTGCAAGCTTCTCTATAATCAGGACATTTTTCAACAGGTTTTGATGAGTATGTGTGTTACAAAGTGGCTCACATTCTGTGGTGCAGTAATGTCATGTCTACGGCATGATCTGATTGGCCTGCAATTAAAATGATCAACAGAATGATCGTCCAATCACCTGCCGGATATTCTTCTGAAAGCTTCTGCCCATCCTCAAACACTTTCTTTGGGCTCTTCCCCAGATGGACTAGTGAAATATATTAATCACTCCTGCAGCCTTTGAGGTAAACTCTTGATGCCGTGGACTTTGTTTTGCTGCACAGACCAGCCTCATTCTGCGATTATCTCCTTGCATATATGAAATGCCAACTTATTGAGATATCACCACGGTCATATGTTCACATCAATGGTCAACACTCCACTTTTTCTTACATCATGTCCTTGATCTGTCTTCGTTCTTTGAATTTTAAATGACTAACTGTATCAATACTTAATAAAGGTGCTGCATTATTTACACAGTTTACAGTCAAAGTGCATTGGAAATTAGTGAGTTGCAAAAAGAAACTGCTCATTCATGGTAAGAATGATCATACATGTGTAACCCAGTCAGTAAGATGACACATTATGTAAGTCAGGCCATACGTAATCTAACAACTTTTTGATGGTAGATGTTAAAAACAGTAATTGTGCAGTTAAGGGGGCAATCTTTGTGTTAATTGAACTGGGTTATTATGTTATGTAATTCTGTAAATATTATTTGTGGTTGGATGTATTGACAAATTAAGCATTGTATGTTGACCCTACGTCGGATGTTATATTCTGTGGGAACAGGTGACAAAGGTGTGTTTCCGCCCGGAAGAGATAAAGGGACGGACTTAATGAGCTATGGGGAGAGCGAGAGCATTGAACGATTCAGAGACAGTCTGTATTGGCAGTTAGTGGTGCACAATCCTGTGTCAGTGTTGTATCTAAAAGATTGTTAAAACAACAGTCCGTGAAAGAGTGACAACCTGCATGCAGCAGAGTGGGAAAAGAAATCGACTGAGAAGTTCAGCGACTTCCCGGTGTGCAGCGGCTACTCTCGCTAAGTGGACACCCGTGTGAACAGTTTAACTTAATCAGCGAGACTGCAGGTGTTGGTGTCCGCCGGGTTCATCCAGAGTGAACGAGGTGTTTCGGCCAGCGACGAGCTGTGGAGCTGTGGGACCTTCGGGGTGCGGGACGAGAGGACGGAGTCCGGATCGTCGGCCATTCCCTGGCGCATCAGCTGGACCGGTACCCGTTAGCTGTGGAGAAGTACTCTGGACCATTCAGTAAGGCAAACTTTATTTTTGTGTTGTTCCACGGAGGAGCCGGCGGCCATTCCGTTTCGGTCACCACGTACACAAGCGACGAACCGGGCCTGCATCGTTTATTATTTTGGGGGGTTAGCCGGCTTTAGGAGACTGGTTTATGGTGTATGTGGGCCCACGAGTACACATCATGAATTCTTTTTTTAATTACAAATAAGGACAATATCTATGAAATAAGCGGACAATTTTCGCTTTGCATTTACTTCATGAATTTACAACTAAGTATTATTTTTAATTTAATTCATAATTATGAACTGATCTCTAACGAAATGATTGAGACGAGAATCATGCTGAAAATCTAAGTTATTGTGTAATCATTACTTTGGTTATGAACTGATTTCTAACTAAATCACTGAGAATCATGCTGAAAATCTAAGTTGTTGTGTATTAATTACAGAGTAAACATTTGGTATGAGTTGGTATGGAGCTGAAGTAGTAACTAAATAGTAATTGAAGGAAGAACTCAGGAGCCCTCCCCTCATTGGAATGATTAATAAGGGGACCGCTACACATGAAAGAGGCTGAGTTTGTATGGCAGTATAACACTTCAACCATCCAATGGCAAGTAAGGGAAATCATTGATTACACAAGCTGGACAGAGTACCATTACTATGTTATTAATTACAATCAAGTTAGTTAATCAATCTAGTTAGTTAATGTAATTAATGCTAATAATAAAAAATCTCTTAGGCATCATTGTTTAGTACCAATAATTGCGAAGCTTCAATAACTACAACTACAATCATCTGGACATCCCTTAAGCTTCATTCCATTATCATTACAGTTGGTGACTTAAACTTTAGAGAGATCAATAAAATTAAAAACATGGTAGTTCTGTAAACAGCACATATACAGTCATGGAAAAAATTATTAGACCACCCTTGTTTTCTTCAATTTCTTGTTCATTCTAATATCTGGTACCACTAAACGTATAATACAATGAACACAACAAATAATGCAGCTGGTCACATAATACTTTATGTCCTATTTGACATTCTTAAGCTTAATTGATTCCCAGGGTATATAAGAGGCCATTTCATGTCACAAGCAGCACTGCACATGCAAAGGCCTAGAGTGGTTTCCTGCTTACATTCAAGCCGTAGCACAACTCAGAAGTTGTCAGCTCTCACATAATGCCTAAAACAAAAGAATTATGTGAAGCCACAAAGGCAGCCATCTTGGCACTGCTGGAAATTGGCATGAGTGAGAGACAGGTAGCGAAAAAACTGAAGATCTCCAAGACAGCCGTTCATTACAAAAAAAAAAAACAAGCTGAACATGGCACTACCAAATTGCTACCTGGCCGTGGCAGGAAACGTCTTTCTACCCCACGAGATGACCGTGCACTCATCCGTTCCTGTGTCAGGAATCGCTGCCAGACCACCAGGGACCTTAAAAATGAGTGGGCACTGTCGAGAAATGTGACTTGTTCAGCAAGGACAGTTCGAAACCGACTTGTTGAAGCTGGTTTGAAGTCACACAGAGCACGCAAGAAGCCCTTCATCAATGAAAGGCAGAGGAAGGCCCGGTTACTCTTGCTCGAGACCACAAGGATTGGACTGTTGATGATTGGGCTAAGGTTCTTCAGTGATGAATCCAATTTTGAATTGATGCCCACTCCAGCCAACTTACTGGTTAGAGGAAGCCTGGAGAAGCTTACAACCCAGACTGTCTTGCCCCCTACAGTAAAACACATGGGGGTGGATCAGTCATGATCTGGGGTTGTTTCAGTCTGAGTGGAACAGGGCAAACGCAATTGTGTGAAGGCCGAATGAACCAGGTCATGTACAGGACTACCCTTGAAAACAGTCTTCTTCCATCAGCTGGAAAACTCTTTCCTGCCTCCAATGACTGGATTTTCCAACAAGACAATGCCCCTTGCCACATGGCAAGGTCAGTTAAAGCCTGGATGGAGAACCACAACATTCACACAATGCCTTGGCCTGCTCAATCACCAGATCTTAATCCAATTGAAAACCTGTGGAAAATCATCAAACTCAAAATGGAGAACCTCAAGCCCAAAAACAAAGAAAATTTGTTTGAATTTGTCCAACAGGAATGGGCTGCTGTGACAGCAGAACAATGTCAGAAGCTGGTGGAGAGCATGCCAAGACGCATGGCTGCAGTCATCAAAAACAATGGTTATGCAATCAAGTATTAACTCTTGTGTGTATCATGTGTTTAAAGCAAACAGAAAAACATGGAAAACATGGAATGCTTAAAAGTAGTGTTTTTGGCGGTACAATGCCATAGCTATTGATGTAAGAATTTAAGTAATTTTGGTTATTATCAAGAAAACCATGGAAAATGAATAGTTCTTAGTTCTTAAATTAAACTCTCATGAGCTATTTTTGTTGTTATCATTATAATTGTCCAAACAAATGTACCTTTAGCTGAGCCAGGCATTAAAATTAACAAGAAATTGAAGAAAACAAGGGTGGTCTAATAATTTTTTCCATGACTGTATATCACCGTGACCTTGACGATCGTGGATGACCTGCTCCATCCTGCATCAACCATCAACAGAAATTAAAACATTTAACATAAATTCATACTTTTAGTCCAGTTAAACCCATTTTAATGGCAGTTGCTATATTAATCAACTTCATTCCTCTCCAGTCTGTATAAACTCATTTTAATATTAGATTCATCTTTCTATCCATGGTTGCAATGGTTGGTTAATTTTGAAAATGAGATGCCTAACTCAGGGGTTCAACACTAATAAATGTATATTTAATAAATGTGGTGCCATAGAAATATATTTATTTATATGTAATGAAATGAAGAGTTTGCCTTCAGCCTGCTCTACTGTAAAGTGTCTTGAGGCAACACTGGTATAAACTGGTGCAATACAAATATAGATTGATTAATAATCCGGTCAATATTTCCTGTTACTCTGACTATCATTACTTCCACAAAGGAGGTAATCGTTTTGGCTCTTTTTGTTACCCCCGCCAAAGACGTGATGTTTGGCGTTTTTTTTTTTTTTTTTCTCTGTTAGCAACATAACTCAAAAAGTTATGGACGGATTTCGATGAAATTTTCAGGAAATGTCCAGACTGGGACAAGGAACAAATGATTAGATTTTGGGAGTGATCTGGATCACTGTCTGGATCCAGGAATTTTTTTAAGGATTCTTTAACATTACAAGATAGGGTAGTTTTGGGCATTTTTGTATGTTTTCATGGTCAATGAATCTAAATATTTAGATGAAATAAAGGTAGGACTAATATTTATGGTAAAAATCCCAATATGGGTGAGGACTGTGGCGCTGGCGTAGGTCTGCGCTCTCCGAGTGCTTTTCTAGTTTGTTAATTTGTTGTTTGTTAGCAAGATTACACAATTGTTTTTTTTAATTTTTATTTAACCAGAAATGTCCCATTGAGATTAAGAACCTATTTTCAAGGGAGTCCTGGCCAAGAGGCAGCAAAGTTACACAGTAAAATTACGGCAATGTACAATCAACGATTAATATTACAAAAAACAGTTACAAATTACTGGACGGATTTTGCTGAAATTTTCAGGCGACGTTGATCATGGCCCAACGTACAAATGATAAGGTTTTGGTGGTGATCCAGATAACCTCCATTAATGAGGAATTGTTTTTGCACAACAAATGTCTTCACTAATAATTCTAACATGATTCTGAGTGCTGGGTGTGGGTTTTCAGGATCATGAATCATATTATGATGGAAACTTTATCATGAAACTACTGCTTATATAGCACAGGCCAAGTGTTTGGACACACCTTCTCATTCAATATGTTCTCTTTATTTTCATCACTATTTACATTGTAGATTTTCACTGAAGGTATCAAAACTATGAATGAACACATGTGGAATTATGTACTTAACAAAAAAGTGTGAAATAAATGAAAACATGTCTTATATTCTAGTTTCTTCAAAGTATCCACCCTTTGCTCTGATTACTTCTTTGCACACTCTTGTCATTCTCTTTATGAGCTTCAACAGGTAGTCACCTGAAATGGTTTTCTCTTCTCAGGTGTGCCTTTCCAGGGTTAATTAATGGAGTTTCTTGCCTTATTAATGGGGTTGGACCATCATTTGTGTTGTTCAGAAGTCAGGATGATGCCCAGCCGACAGCTCTATTAGACAACTGTTAGAATTAATATTATGGCAAGAACCAATCAGCTTAGTTAAGAGAAACGAGTGGCCATCATTACTTCAGTGAGAACCTACAATGTAAATAGTGATGAAAATAAAGAAAACGCATTGAATGAGAAGGTGTACAAACTTTTGGCCTGTACTATAGATGTAACAGTGAGCTACCTTGACGGACGTTTGTGCTCTCCGAGTGCTTCATAGTTATTTTATATATTTAGCAGTTTTCCTATGTTTTATTTAACAAACAACTTGAGGGGCTCGTGGCTGCTCCTCAGACTTGAGACTTGACCTGGACTTGCAACAAGTGACTCGCTCTCATCTCTGATGTCCACTCAGACTCAAGGACGAATCACTCAGATACTGGAATAACTAAGTCCTGGCCACTCTGGCCTTGAATCCTGTTAAAAATACACAACTACACCTTTAAAAAAAAAAACAGATTTCAACCTATTGACTGACAGAAACCCTGGCTCATGTTCTCGCTCCTGCTCTTTCACTGCCCGCTGGTTATAAACCCCACAGAGGATTCATCTCTGAGGTGGTTGTTCTGCTGCTACTTGAACGGTGTGCATAAACATACTGTTGTCAATATTTCAGGTTTAGACTGGAGGCTCTTCTTCTGTTTTTGTCTCACTCAGAAATGTTGTTGTTCTTATCTGCCTCTCAGCTCTTAGTCCTGTTTTTATGCTCTCACACTGAGTTCAGTTTCATTATTACTCAGTAAAGAAAGCCTCTGATCAGTGGAGAAAAACTGGCATTGTGTTGAAAAGCAGCGCCTTAAGGTGAGGCCTGCGTGAGGCCGCGAGGAGAAGTCGACGGAGAGGAACAGAGAGGCGCGTGTTTCCTCTCTCCCCGCTGCAGGCTGCTTCAGAAGGATAAAGAAAACAAACAAGACCCTACAGGAGAAGGTCAATGAGGAGCTGACATTTAATTTCTACCTCCTCCACAGCACTTAAGTCTGGTCAGAGAAGTTATCTGAAGGATGAGAGGTAATTATGGAGTGATAGGGAGGATGTATGGTCCACAGCCTGTTGAGTTTCTCCGCTGCAAACACAAAAGGTTTAAAGTCATTCTGAAGACAGAGATTTAAATGGCCGTATGTCGTTCGGAGGTTTTCTTAGCATGACCTTGACTGTACAGAGACGGGTGCTGAAAGTTTGGCAGCAAGGTCTGAGAAACACTTGCTGTTTGTCCTTGAGTTTGTGAGCATGTCTGACTTTGAAACAAGAGCTACACTTTGCACCTATGTGTGGTGACAAAGACGCCAACCCTCAACAGTTCAGCAACAGTTTGCTGTGGACTTTGCCATCATTCTTTAATTACAGAAGAGTATAAGGGCCATGTTAGAAGGAGAAAATAACTTTGGAGAAGTTGAGATTGAAGTGAAAATTTCAAGACTGACAGTGAAATGACGAGAATAAACTCAAAATACAATTTTGTGATAAAAGCGGAAAGGTCGGAAAAGTCGGAATGTCAAGAAAAAAAGATGAAATGTTGAGAAAAAAGTTAAAGTACATTTTATGTCGACTTTATTCTCGACTTTTGACTTTCTGTGGGGTGAAAAACTGCTATATAAAAGGAATACTACACCCAAACAACGATTTGGCCTCATTTTCTACTCACCCTCACGCTGAACAACACTGTGGAGTAGTTTTGGAACATCTATTACGGGTGCTTCACGGAGTCAAAGGGTTGACTACACAAAGGAATGCGACTCTGCAATAACTAGGAGCCGTGAGAACAAGAAATCTCACATTCTGCTGTGAGCAACGGAGCCGTGGACAGACACAAGAGGGGCCGCGCAGAATGAATCCGTATGGTTCGCTCTGGATTTCTTGGGTTCTTTTTTTTTCTTTGTTCTGTACGCCCTAGTTATTGCAGAGTGCGTGATTCGCTTGGTTTATCACTGCTGCTCCCTGTGAGGGCACCTGTAAGTGTATCAGTAGAAATGGGCGAAAGTACTGTTTAGGCTATAAACATGTAAGCAAATGATGTCGCTTTTGGTAACAGGGATCGCCACTCCAGCCTCAGGACACTTGGGATTACAGCCACTTCCAGCAGTATGGGAGGAATATTGCCGATTTTTTGTGGACTTTTTGTAGACTTTTAAGACACTGTTTGTTTGGGCTCGCATCAAGTCATGATATCAATGTTGTGTGGACAAAGCAGGATTCCCCAGACTCGCTGCATCCTAGATGTTCCAAAACTACTCCACAGTGTTGTTCAGCATGAGGGTGAGTAGAAAATGAGGCCAAATCGTTGTTTGGGTTTAGTATTCCTTTAAGGTAAAAAACAGCTAAATTAAATGATACAAGATAAAATAAAGTATACATAAGGTTAACTAAATCATAAAACTACACGAAAAGTGAACAATAAAAATAGCTCAAATTAATTATATGTAAGTCGTTAAAACAGGTAAAATAAATTATGAAAACAGCTAGAATAAATTTAAAAAAAAAATTGTAAAAATCTGTAAGTTAGTTGAATTGTGGTAAAGATATAAAAATGGTTTAAGAATTTTAAAAACTGGAAAAACTGAAAGTGACTAAAATTATAAACAAACAACAGCAAAAATGAATGATTAAAGCAGCTACAATACATAATGTCAACAGCTAAAATAATTATAAAAACAGCAATAGAAAACAGTTAAATTGTAGTAAAAATAAAAAAGAGAAAAAATTGAAAAACAGCTAATATAGATTATGAAATCACAGCAAAAACTGAATGATAAAAGCAGCTAGAATAAATAAATATAGTTAACAGCTAAATAGTTCTAGAAAACAGCAAAAAATAACAGTAGAATTTTATTAAAAATAAAAAAGTGTCAAAGAAAGAAAACAGCTTAAATAAATTATGAAATCACAACAAAAACTGAATGATATACGTAGCTAGAATGAATAATGCAAACAGCTAAAATAATTACAAAAAACAGCAATAAATAACAGTAGAATTGTAGTAAAAACAAAGAGTTGAAGTATTAAAAAACAGCTAAAATAAATTATGAAATCACAGCAAAAATGGAATGATAAAAGCAGCTAGAATGAATAATTATACCAGCCAAAATAATTCTTCAAAAACAGCAATAAATAGCAGTAGAATTGTAGTTAAAATCAAAAAGACATGAAAAAATAAAAAAAGCTAAAATAAATTACAAAATTGCAACAAAAACTGAATGATATAAGTAGTTAGAATGAATAATGTAAACAGCTAAAATAATTCTAAAAAACTGTAGTAGAGTTGTAGTAAAAATAAAAGAGTCAAAGAAATAAAAAACAGCTACAATAAATTATGAAATCACAGCAAAAATGAACAAAAAAAACATCAAGAATGAATTATACAGACAACTAAAACAAATTATCAAAACAATTAAAATAAATCGTGAAAACAGATTTAAAATATAGTGAAACAGCAGTAAAAAACAGGTAAATAAGATCAACAAACGGAAAACATGCACAAACACATGCTGATTAGGGGCATAAATAGTAGATGGATGGATGGATATGGGTATCATTGAGTCTGAACTGATATCTGCTGCACAAAAACACAATATGGCTAAAACCTTAGCTGATGCAAAAGAAGAGTCTGCCCTCTTTCTGTCTTTAAATGTTAAATATCTATATTGTAATATAACCACATTCTCTTTTCACTTTCCTTTTCTGTTGCTGTACTTGCTTCGAAGCCACAGACAGCTTCAATGGGTCGTCAGATTGCTATTGCCTAACAAGGAAGGACCAACTCTGCCTCCCATGGGTGCAAAAGAAGTATTTTTCATCACAGTCAGGACGGAGCAGAATGAAGATGGATGTGTCTGTGGAGGAGCTTTAATGACCTCTGTTTTCTCTGGAGTGGCATTACTTCATCACAGCTCCAGACACCCTCTTGTACACCAAAATTATACCAACCAGGCATCATACTCGCCAAATATGATCCTTTCCTACGTCTTGTTTTGGTTCCTGAACTCCGTGTTAAAGACTTTGGAGGGAGCTTGACCTTTTTTAAGGATTGGGAAAAATGGAGCTGTCTCCGAGCATGAGCTGACCTTTATTTTGAGATCCCCTCCTCGGATCTCATGACGCCGAGCTCCCCTTAAAATATTTTGGGTGACTCACTCAGCAGTTATGGAGTGCTGGGCTGTCTGTGGAGTGTGAGTGGGTGTATGTGATGGAGAGTGGCGAGCTGCTCCCAGACGGGCTGCACCGACTTCTAATTACTCCCAGGGAGGAATCACTCCGAACTCCTGTGTACAGAGGAGTATATGTGTGTGTGTGTGAGTGTGTGTGTGTGTGTGTGTGTGATAGATTAAATGAGGATCCAGGGAACACAGACTCAGATGTTGTCTTGCTGAGCACTTTAGCTCTCTGACTTTTGGAAACAGCCTGCACGCCCGTTGTAAAGGCAGTGGATGGTGTTTTTCTCCTGGATAATTGGATGCTTTGGCACGAAGCTGAAGATTATTGCCCACACAGCAAGTATATGAGATATTTTGACCTTAAGTGAAGGATTATCCCAAGGAGGAGGCAATGATGGCTGTGAAATTGAGAAGAAAGGAAAGAAAGGAGCACAAACTGATGGAGTCATTGTTGCAATTAAAGGAAAAGTCCCAAATTAGGAAAACACCAACAGGTCATATACCCAAGATGTTCCCCAACTCTAGTTCTGTGGCTGCTAGCTACAACTTCTTTGTCTCCCTACATAAAAAAGCAGAGCAGGTAATGTAAGGATCGAATAATACTACTGTTAACTAGAAAAGCACACAGAGAGCACAGACCTCCGCCAAGCAGCTCAGCTCCAGCAGTGACTTTTACACAACCCTTATGAAAGATACAAATCTGGATCAACAAATCTAGAAAAGAGCCGGAATCCAGACCAAATTCAGCACATACATGGAGATTGTTATTAGGGCTGGGTTAAACAAAACGATTTAATCGATTTAAATCAATTTTCCTTTAACTGGTTCATAATCGATCCATAAAATCCAAAGATCTATCTTTTTTTCCCCCAACTTTATTTATAGAACATTTTTAACAAATAAGACAGAGTGACAATCAGACAAAAGACATAAAATGCAGTGTCCATTAAGCATCACATCTGCAAGTCAAAACAACCCCCCACCCCACCCTCCGCCCTCCCAAGACCGAACCCTAAAAAAGAAAAATAAATAATAATGATAATAATAATAACAATAATAATAATAATAGCAAATAAATAAAAATTAAAATTAAAAAAGGGGGCATTAACAATTAGGAAAACATAAATAAAATACACAACAAACAAAAGTCAATCCTCAAGACCAAAGGAAAAATCACAAGACAGTACGAAGTTTATAAAGGGATCCCATGTAGTATGGAATGAGCTCACCTAGCCTTTCAATGAAAACCTGAGCTTCTCAAGCTTTAGGTTATAGAGCACCTCACGGACCCAACAAGAATGTTAAGGGGGATTTGGCAGTTTCCAGTTCAGAAGAATCAGCCGACGTGCTAGCAGGGTAGAGAAAGCTAGAGCCTGTTTCAATTTCTTGGGAGCATCTAAAGAAGGGACAATACCAAAAATTCCAGATAGACTGTTTGGGGTGACAGCATAGCCATATGCCCTGGATAACATATCAAATATAGCTAGCCAAAACGGCTTTAGTTTAACACAAGCCAAAGATGGATCTTTTAACTTGGGTAGTTTTTTCTTCTTTGGATGTGCAGAGAAGCAGCCTGTGGTATCAACCCTGCTAGTCTCATGTGACCAGAGTTTAGCGCTGCTTTCTACTGAACAAGATCTCATGAGATGGTACTGCAAACAAACATGGTGGAAGCACTATATGGGCACCACTGGTGGGTTTAAAAACTGATGTTTGGATGTACAGTATTTTAGATTTAACAAGTACAAAGGAAAATATGAGTTGGACAAAAATCAAGTAAGCAGAATATGCATTAATGCATATCATTAAAATATGATTAATGTAACTGCTTTGGGTTTAGTTCTTCATGTTCAAACAATTTTCAATGATGTACCAGGTCAAAAGGTCACTTCTTAAATTTACAGCACTACTTTAACTAAGATATCCCAGACTGAAAAAATATCGAATTTAATGGTGAATCGAATCGATTTGAGACCTTGTAATATTGAATCAAATCGATCCAGAAAATCCGAATCAATACCCAGCCCTAGTTGTTATCCTGTATGAACACAAGTTTTGAGAACGTCACTCAATATTTTTATTTCAAATTTATAAGGGATTTCCCATTATAGGTTCATGATTTTTGTGACATCAGTCTTGATCAGATCTAGATGAAATTTATCTTGATAAAGAGACATGGACCCCATATTATTCTGTAAAATTGGAAGCAAATCCATTTACAACCACTATGCACACTAGGGCTGAATGATTTTAGGAAAAGATCTAATTTCGATTTTTCTGGCAGATATTTAATTCACGATTTTTTTTTTCCAAATCAAACTTCAGTGCAAAATTCACTTTGTTTACAGTACAGACAACAGTAAGGAAATAAATGATGAAAAACACTTAACACATTGTTCACCTTCGATAGTAATGATAAATAATCTGTTTTCATTAACTTCTACTCCTAAACAGAGGCTTTGTGTTGTTGACCTGCTTACCAGCACTTTTAACATATAGATTGTCTACAAATTTGTAAAACAGTGTGTGTATAATACTTGACACAACAGATCCTGAGTCAGTCAGGAGCGCTGCAAAAAATTGCTGCTTTGGCGATCACAAAATTGCATAGTCTAAAATTGCGATTTCGATCTGAAAACGATAAATCTTTCAGCCCTAATGCACACTTCCAAAAAAAAAGCTCTACCGATAATAAACAATGCAGATTATCTGGAACATACCGATGGATTACTTATAAAGTCACACTTATTAAATATAATATTATTTTAGATTTTAAAACAGTACAAATTATATAAAAAACAAGAAACAATTTACTCCCAGGCAACACACAGAGACTCTTCACAGACAGAGAAGGGGGGCATTACTATAGAGGGACACTAAACATTAGGGGTGTAACGAAATTTTGTGCCACGAAATTTTGCGAAATAAAAAAATGACACAATAAAATTCAAAGACACACAAAATAAAAGCATGAAATTTTGGTGATTTTTACCCTCCTCGCCTACCGTAGCAAAACACTCACATCAGAATGGAGGAAGACGAGGTCAAGGAATCAGCTGTTCACAGTTCTCCGTATACTGCGGTGAGTACAACTACCAACTACTTTGAACTGGAGACAGGAAGCAACTGTATGTTTGTGTAAGTCTGCATAAAAAAACAAGATTTGATTTTTGCATCTACTGTTGAGTTGACAGAATTTGATCATACTTGAAGATCAGAAGTATATGCACCGTTATAGGCTAAATATTATAGTTCACAGTTCAGACATTTATAGGTCTAAACTGCAGCTCTGAGGACTGCTGTTTGTTTTCCTTTTCATTCAACAATGTACTTATCCTGATTGTTACAACAACAAAGCACTTTTTATTGAGATTTTATGTTTGTATTTGCACTGTAGTCTAAATAAGGGGAAAAAACTACAATTTTGTTTTTTTCAAAGAGCATTTATTTTGTACTGATGCAGCAATACTTTTGTATGTCTGCATTAGGAAGAAAATAAAGAAAATTAGATTTTTGCAAAACTTCCTACTGTTGGGAATTTCTATAATCTTTATTTTGTATTGTGAGTATTTCGTATTGTGAGCCCTGTTTCATATTTCGTGTCATTTCGTGAGTTGACCATTTCGTTACACCCCTACTAAACATAGAAATGTACTTTGCTCGAACAAATCTTAAAGGTGGTCCTTTGACCACTTTGAACTACTTTGTGTTCATAATAATAATAATAATAAAATCTAAATAAAGGGATGAATCAGTAACACCCAAACAAACTTGAGAAATAGATGCAACTGAACTTCTCATCCTGACAATAGTAATTCAGCAGCCTCAGTGGTAGGTCACAGTTGGCTTTATGTTGACCTAAAGACAGGACCACGGACAGCTCTACTCTAATGTAAATGGGTCAGTGCAAAAGATTCAGGACCACGGACAGCTCTGCATTAAGGAAATTTGGTGAGTACAAAGAGTCAAGACCACGGACAGCTCTACTCTAATGTAAATAGGTCAGTGCAAAAGATTCAGGACCAGGGACAGCTCTGCACTAAGGAAATTTGGTGAGTACAAAGATTCAAGACCACGGACAGCTCTACTTTAATGTAAATAGGTCAGTGCAAAAGATTCAGGACCATGGACAGCTCTGCACGAAGGAAATTTGGTGAGTACAAAGATTCAAGACCACGGACAGCTCTACTCTAATGTAAATAGGTCAGTACAAAAGATTCAAGACCACGGACAGCTCTGCACTAATGTAAATAGGTCACTACAAAAGATTCAGGACCATGGACAGCTCTGCATTGATTTGTTCATTTATAATATTTGTTTATTTATTCATAAATTTATATTGTTATTGAAGATCATCAGGACAATAAAATAATTAACAAATAAACCAATATATAAAGCCTTAACCATTTCTGGAAACATGTAAAAACAAAAAAAACTCGTGGGTCATTATAAATTACATTTATTTTTCTTTCCTGCCACTAAGTTGCCATCATGTGGCAGGCGACTCATTCTGACTCTCCCCCCTTTACAATAGAAGCATTTCTGGCCTCAAGAGCAGCATCAGTCCTACTCATGGCCCCATCATCTCTGCATGAATCGCCTTCATTTGTGCTCCCAAGCCCGAAATGTTTTAGTTCAGACCTGCTAGAGCACTTCAGCTGACGTGAACTACTCCCTATAGCTCTTGTGCCTCGTTGTTACTACATATTGTTTTTGCTGCTCAGTGTAAAGGAGATGTCAATCTCCTCCAAGTATGCTGGGACAAGCCACCTTTATGCCACGCTGCTTATTGCAATCAGCACTCAGATTCCAACCTGTGTGGGCGTGTTTGCGCCGGCATATGATCAGAGCAAAATCTTTTGAGGATAAGGTGCAAAAACAGGGCAGACTGTGTGAGCTAATTCTGCACAAATAACGGCGCTATTAGCAGGAGCACTCCATTCTTCGTGGATCTGGCCCCCAGTGTTCCTTATCTGGACATGTATCTGATCCACCTCTGAGTCCTTGAGCCAAACCTTCTCCAGTCCAGGTTATCTCATATTTATTTCACCTTGGCTCGGACTCTCCAGGATAAAAATCTCTTGTGCACTGACGTCTCAAAGTTTAAATAAGCGGCTTTAGCGGACCTTATGGTGAGTAAGACATTACTGAGGATATGAAGATGAATATTAGGATGGATAAGCTCCAAAGACCAGACAGTAATCACACTGTGGAGCTCTTAATCTTTCAGGCTGTTTGGTACATTTTAAAAATCTCAGTGGGACTCAGTCAAATTACACGAGTATGAAAAGCCTGAAAAGTGCCAAAGAAGTCAGACAAATCCCCAGCTGGGCGAGGATTTGTTCAGAGGATTTGTTGTCCTATTATGATAAAATGTGTTAATTGTTCACTGTCTGATAAATGACAAATTGAGCCTGTGCTGTTTTGTGTTTGTGGAATTCTCCGGAGTAAAACGCTGATTAATCTGCCGGCCCACGGCGAGGCTTTATCTCTTATTTGAGGGTCATTTCTTATCTTGTATGATGATGCTCTGAACCACAAGGACACACTGAGGAGAGGAGGACAGGGAGATAAGTCCAGTCCAAACAAAAACACAGAAACACATCTGTAGACCGCCTGGTTCTAAAACCAGGACACCTGAGGAGGTGGTACATTTGCTGGTTATGTCTATAGCAGAGAAAACAGCGTCCAGATTTACTCTCTGAACGTCCATGATGAGAGTCTCCATTGCATCCCAAAGGTGCTCTATTGGATTGAGATCCAATTACTGTGAAGCAGCAACTATTATGACAGCACTTTTTAATTTAGTTTAAATCTTTTGCCTAAAATATTATTTACCGTAAAATACCAAATAAACGCCGGGGCGTTTATTTGTTTCAATCACTGAGCAGACCAGGCGTTTATTTGGGACCGGGCGACTATTTGGAAAAGGCGTTTAATTCCTTTCCCACAAAAATCTTGCTTAGCAAGAAACAAAAAAATATGGTAAATGTAATCAAATTATTTATTTACACCAGTATGAATATCACCCTTACAGCAAGATTACAGTACTGTAGTTATACTCTTGTCTTCTTCTTTCAACTCAGCTCTCTCTAAACACTCTTACAACTGGTAAGGAACTAACTTACCAGTAGTAAGTAGTTAAGTTAAGGTCTTACTTCTGTTTTTTGGCTGCACCGGGGCCATGAAGACAGGCAGCAATGTACCGCTAACTGACGTGTCCAGCCTCCTGACGTCAAGGGCAAATAACCTGCAGCGGCAGTGGCAACGTCTTCTTCTTTGGATTTGTGAAGCACTAGTCTGTAAGATTCTGGCTTTTTGCGCTCTAGTGCCCCCTGTGGTCGCCGAGTGTAACTGCACTGTCGTGAAACAGAGCGCCGTTCACCAACGTGCCATTTGTTGACATACAGAGGGAGGAGAAGCGAGCTGACAGGCATCCAGAGAAACAAATGAACCATGTGGACTGTTAAGGTTCGGTCTGATCACGTTTCTTTTCAAGCGTGAACTGTCAGCTGTGAGCTCAGCATTCCCATGTGTGTTCTGTAACTTCGACCATAGCTCATAGGCTGCGCCAAATAAATTACACCAGGCGTTTATTTGGAAAGGGCGTCTAAGGCCCCATCCACATGAAGCCAAACAGAGGTCTAAACGCATACATTTTTTGCAGAATCTGCGTATCATCCATACGAAGACGGCGTTTTGGGGGTCTGTAAACGATCATTTTTGAAACCAGGTTCCAGAGTGGAAAGATTTTGAAATGCCGTATACGCAGCTCCGTGATCACTGCCTCTCTGCAACTTTTCAGATACGCTTACGTCATAGTTTCATATCTTCATTGACACGCATGCGCCACACGCGGCAACGACAACAACAATGGCGGAGTACGGTGTAGCATATGTGCTGATGAAGCTAGTGACCCTACTATCCCTGTTGCAGCAAAATCTTCTTCTTCTCGATCACCACCGAGTTGAACAAACAATTATCAAGGACACATTACGGCACTTTATGATCACTTTATCACAATCTCTGTTTACAACTTTTGCCGCAAGTGCACATGCCCACTGTTTTTTCATCTGTTTCCGCTTGTTTCCGTCATATCGTTACAGCGCCCCTAGAGGTCTGGCATGTGTTTTACAGCGTTTTGATGCGTATCGAGTGCAGTCATGTAGTCGCACACATTTTCTGAGACCCCTTCGTCTTTATGACGATCGTTTTGGAAACTGTTAAGCGCTTTGTCTTCATGTGGATGGGGCCTAATTGTCAAAATGTATTGCTACACCCGGTGTTTATTTGGAAACCAGCGATTAATTGGAACTCGGCATTTATTTGGTATTTTACGGTAGTTTTAGTCATAATTTAGTCATCTACATTGTTTTAATTGTAGTCTACGTTAAGTTGATGAAATTTACTGTAAATTTAGTCGACCAAAATATGAAGAGTAAAGTGTAAGGCATTTTTATGTTTCCTTGAATTTCTGAAGTCATGTTTTACATTTGAAAAAAATGAAACATCTGATAACCCTTTACTGAATGCAAATAAAGTTTGAACAGAACCAAATGTTCCTTTGTGTGAAATGCAGTCACCTTTATTGAGGCTATCTGGCAGAGCATCTCAGTTACAATACCAGAACTGACAACAAACAGTGAACCTGCTCTACATGAATATATCAATTCATAAAGAGAGCAGCTCTGATTGGATCGCTACACAACTTATCCCACCACCACCAAGCTAAGGCAGCTAGAATAAATAAAAATAAAATACAATAAATAAAAAATAAATTAATAAATAGAAAGCATGTGCTCAAACACAAGCACACATTCTGTCATTGTTACACTGATCTCCTATTAATATGAATTTCTACCCCCATTTTGGAACAGATATTTGATCATCAACTATGAATTGACAGTTCTAGAACAAACATTTATTTAAGTGAATTTAAAATAATTTTGATTATGTCTAAATGAACTCCATAAAAGTCTGAACAAGATCCGATGTCTTCATTGGAGAGAAAAGCACAGCACGTGTAAATATGGAAATCTCCATTTCTAAGGTGCACTTCATAAAAAGGCAGAAGTCTATTTAAAGGAGCCCAGATGCCTGACACTAACTTCACCTGCTTTAACTCTACAATAACCCTTTAAAGGAAGGCCTCCAACTTCTCCGCCCGACCATAAATCCACCGATAAACTCCGTAAACGCTCCACGCTGTCGCCTTGAAGCATTTATTCCAAGACATTAACCGAGAGAGCGTTCTTCATCACAGGAAATGACTTTTGTTACTGCTGCTTTTCCACGGGGACTTTGCTTCAACTACATCAGTCGCTATTGTAAACAACGCTCACACCTACCCACAAAGCACCTCTCTTCTCATAAAGCAGGAGACCATCACAGGTAATACATTTCTATAAACCAGAGAACTGGAGTAAATAGAGTCTGCAGGCTGAAAAGCTTCATGATGTGAAAACCAGTGATGATGAAATAATGCTGAGCAAATAAAAACAGAAAACAACGATTAAGTAATGATTTTCCAATTAAATATAACCGATCACACACAAAGACAAGGTACTCAATGCTCAAACTAACAAAACTCATTTTTCTTTTATAAAATACTCACTCATTTTGAATATCAAGCTTTGAATTCTTTCTCATTCTTGCTTGATGTTTGACTTTAGATGCTCCACAATCAGGTTGCCGATGTCGTTTGTGCTTTAAAATGTACCACAGATTTTCAATGAAAGACAGGCGTGGACTGCAGCAGGTCAATCTAGTACCTGTTCAGTGGAGGCAAGTGTGGACTGCAGCAGGTCAGTCTAGTACCTGCTGTTGTAATTTGAGCAGAATGTGTCTTCATTGTCTCTGAATTAAGCAGGAAATCCCCGGGAAAGATAGAGGGCAGCATGTTGATCCTAAACCTGTATGTACCTGCAGCATTAATGCTGCCTTCACAGATGTGCAGGTAACCCATGCCATGGGCACTAACACACCCCCATACCATCACAGATGCTGTCTTTTGACCTTTGCTCTGATAACAGTCTGGATGGTCCTTTTCCTCTTTAGCCTGGAGGACACCACGTCCATGATGTCCAAAAACAGTCTGAAATGTGGACTCAGACCACAGCAGACTTTTCCACTTTGCCTCAGTCCATCTCATATGAGCTCGGCCCAGAGAAGCCAGCGGTGTTTCTGGGTGTTGTTGATATTTGTCTATGTCTTTGCATGGTAGAGTTTGACCTTGTTGATGAAGAGATGAACTGTGTTAACTGACGATGGTTTTCTGAATGATGCTGGTTTATAATGCAGTGCTGCTTGAGGGATTGAAGGTCAAGGGCATTCAGTGTTGGTTTTGGCCTTATTTGTAGAGATGGATTCTCTGAATCTTTATGATATTATGGACTGTAGATCTATACAGGCCTTGAAAAAGTATGATTAGAAACATTCCTAAACTTTTGAACTATTTGCTCTCATAGTTGATCACAAAGTGGGGAACTTTGCCCCATCTTTCTTTTTGAATAACTGAGCCTTTTATAGCCCAATCATGACACTCACATGTTTCCAGTTCACCTGTGGAAGTTTCCAAGCATTCATTAACTTTCCCAGTCTTTTGTTGCCCATTTCCCTTTTTTTTTTTTTTTTTTTCCCGGAACAGGTTGCAGGCATCAAATTGGAAATTAGTGAATATTAGCAAAATACAAAACAACGAAAAAAATTGGTTTGAGCATCAAACGTCTTGTCCACTAACTGAATGTGGGTTAAAATGAACATGCCAATCATCTGTTTCTGTATTTAGCAACGTTTCAAACAATGTCCTAACTTCACTGGAAGTAGGTTTATAGCAGGTGACCGCTGCACTCGGTTAAGATGGCATTCGTCCTGCTGAGTCATTAAGCTATAAGACTTTAAAACTACCATTTCAAGCAGAAAAGTTTCATATTATTGCTTCAAACAACCATTTATGCAGTCAGGACTAAAAGTTAGCTTCTCACTTATCGGCATCACATTATCCGTGTTAGTTACCCCCCTCTCGCAGTACAAAACAGCCCCCTGGTGGGTCTATTTACAAGCATTAAGACAGAGAAAACCCCGCCAGCCTTCATGGGAAAATGTCCCATTTTCACTGGACAGGAATCACCTGGAGACCTCATGTGTTTTAAAAATCCACCCCCCTCAGGGATTATCTCTGGGTGCAAGTGAAATGTAATGGGTCTCCATGCTGAGCAGCAACCGAGCCTTTCAATTTGCTCACAAAAATGCAAATCCAAGCTGTCTTTAATGATTTCCTCCGCTGCCTGGAGAAAGAAAAGCCAGGAAAAACAAAGAGTTCCCACTAAAGACAAATACTCCCAGGGCCATGTTTGCTGAGAAATGGTGTCATGCAAATGTGAAACTTTCATGGAGCTAGTTGGAGCAAACTGTGTGTGTTCAGACTTCTTTTGTCAAGACAGAAACTCATTACAACATCAGCTCCTGGACTGCAATGAGGAAAGCCTCCAGAGGGAACCTGAGACTGACGATGCCTCAAAGAGCAGAAGAGGAGGGAGGAGTGGCTCAATAATCACAAATAATCCTTCTGACTGACTGACACCTAATATGAGACCTACACTCATTTATTCCTTGTCATTTTTCTCTAATTATACCCAATTCAGGCTGATGTGCAGTGCAGCAGAGCAGTTTCAAGATGTTGTTCAGCAGGGGTGTCCAAACGTTGGGGTGTCCAGAGCAGTTTCAAGATGTTGTTCAGCAGGGGTGTCCAAACGTTGACATGGAGGCCACAATACGGACCATAAACCACAATGAATTGGCCTGCAACATACTCTTTGGGTCTGTTCACACAACAACGTGGTCTCCAGATACAGAACGTTTTTTCCTTTGCGTTTTCAAAAGCGCTCCATGTTCACACGGAGACAATGTCAAAAAAGGATGCGGGTTCACACAGATCCCTGAGAATGACTGAAAAGACTGTAGCGTGCATGCCGGGCCAGTAAGTCTGTGATGCAGGTTCGTGGTGAAACAGTGGTGTTATGCCGTGCTCACACCGCAAGCGACCCAGCTACCAAAATCGCGTCGCCCACTGACGTATCATCAAGTGTCCATAAATACCTCATTTTGGTCACCGTTGCCGTTGGCCGTGGCTCGGTGACGTCACGTCTGCTCGAGTTTCACCGCGATCATATCATATATCATATAATAGGATGTATAAGCAGACATTATTCCAGCTGTATCCTTTTCATTCACTTATCAACCACAAAACACTGCAGCTGATGCCCTGCAGCAGCATCATCTGTGAGTTTTCTGCGGTCCGTCTAGGCGGAACTAATGTCCTCACTGACTAATGTTTCCCACACGGACATAAATTGTTCTTCTGTAGTCCGGTTAAAAAACTGTCTGCCATAGGTATTGTCACATACGCATACACCGCTGATTGGCTGTTGCTGGACAGCCACACACGACATCGCCTCAAAAGATCAACTTTTTTTTAACTTTGACATCCCGCGACAAGTGAAGTGACTGTACGCGGCAAACGCATAACGGGAGGGTTAGCCCCCGCCCCATCACGGCTGTACATTGACTTTGCATGGAGAGTGATCGGCAAGGTAGTACAAGTAGCCTGCGGTGTGAACGCAGCATTAGACTGTTGTGTTTCTTGAGACCACATTTTGAAGGTCTTGGTCTTGTCTCAGACTCAAGAGCATTTTTACTTAGTCTTGTCTCAGTCTCGAACTGGCCGGACTCGGACCTATCAAGACCGGCACTGCTCTGCTGTTCTTCAACTCCATTAATGTGAATAAGAAGGAACACTTGGTAAAACGACAAAAAGCTTCAGTTCATGTGTTATTTCCCCCTGTGATGACTGCAACCTTCCTGATGTTGTGACTAAGGGTCACTCCCCTTTACTGTTCAACCTTGTCATGGTTTTTAATATTGATTTTGATGGTCTTGGTCTTGACTCAGTCTCGACTCCAAAAAGTCTTGGTCTTGTCTAGAGCTGAAACGATTCCTCGGATATAGGGATGGGAATCAAAAACCAATTCCAGTTGAGAATCGTTAACAGCTCCAGCAAAGAATCAATATCATTAATTTTTTTGCTAATCAATTCCCTTATCAATTCCATCCACTGACAGGGTTCAGAAGCGTCAGAATTGTGACTTAATCCTAACTGCACCTACTACACAACCTTAAGTGTGTGGACACACCAGCAATTTGCAGAGGCAGTTATACATAATGTGACATGTGTTTGACATTGTTGCCACTGAAAATCAGACCAACATTTGCTCACATGGAAAATCTGCAGGAATTGATAAGGGAATCGTTAAAGAATTGGATCGATTAGCAGGATCGTTAACAGCATCGATATTGATAAAATCTTATCAATTCCCATCCCTACTCGGGTAATCACGGTTATTCGATTACAAAATATCCTCGAGGCAAATTGTGTGCCTCCAAGCCAGGTTTAATATATAATTATACATATAAAATATATATCTGGACTACTATACAGTGCACGGTGTTTGACACGGATGGTCATTTCTGTGGCACACCGCGCCTGCTACCTCCGCTGCTGCGCGGCTTGTAAAATCATGAAGGAAGAGAAAAGAGAGGGACAGAAAGGAGAGAGTCCACAGAAGAAATGGCAGAGAGTGTCCCAAGTGTGTGGTCACTACAAGAAGAGACAAAAAGAAAACACAGTGCAGTGTGTCTGATGTCAAAAGGAGTTAGCTTAGCACATAGCTTAGCATGATAGCACGTCGTCAATGCTGCAGCACGTCAACAGTAAACATCCGGTCTGTGTATCAAGTCCACAGAGCGACTTAACAGGATGACACTCATGATACATCAACAGAAGGAGCTAATGTGATCAATAACTGAGATATGGGCGAGTAAATAACCTGCCTTGATTATGGCTCCGTGTAAAGGCTGGTTCAGGACGTAAATCAATGCCGAGGCTACTTGCACAGAATCATGTATATTTTGTTCACATACTTTTCACATCCAATAACTTTACATTTGATTTGATTGCAGAGAGTAGAACAGGAAACACTGACAGTGAATAGAGGAAGCAGGTGTAGGGAATGCTTTCATATGATATAGAAATGTAAATTAGCTAGTTAAATGATCTTAGTATCTAAGTATGATAAAATTTGGTCCTAGAAATAAAGTAAGCAAAATAAGATCATCAATATGGTACAGTAGTAAAGGCAATAATTTAGCAAAAAGAGACAGGCATGTATACAAATAAAATAAAAATAACCAAACTTAAAAAAAAATACTGAAAAAAGCAAGATATGTCCCAGAGTAAAAGTAAAAGTATAGATTCTGACTTTGAGATCCCATTTATGCTCAGAATGTTCAAAATAAGAAAAATAAGTTGTTAATTTAAGCGTTTTCTGTTTTGTGTGTTACTAATAATAATAATGTGTAGTGATTCAATGTAAAAATATATATATATATTGCAGTGAGCGCAATGTTACTGTTATCCAATTACTCAATTAATCGACAAAAATTTGATAGAGTAATCGATTACAAAAAGAATTGATAGCTGCAGCCCTTGTCTTGTCCTGGTCTTGGTGCATTCTGGCCTTGGGCAGGTCTTATCATCAGATCTACACGATTCATGTAGGTCAGCTATTTTGGTTTGCAAATTTTGGCGCAAGGTGAGAGGTATTCATGCCTGAATAAAGGGCAACAGGGAAGACCCTGACTGAAGGACAATAGAAATGAATGTCTTTATCAAATCGTATGTTTATCTCTTACTGGCTCAATCAGGTATTTTGTCAAATGCACCCATATCCAACATGTTAAATATTCATAAAAGGAGATCAAGTCTTGCCAGGAGTTGTAAATAATTGCTTTGAGGATCATTTGACAAGAATCAGTTGGACAAGCCTTGAACCAGGTCACATCCTGACCATAGAGGGGGGTAAATTGGGGCAAAAACCTGTCTTAAAACTGTCCATAGTCATCCTAAAAGGCCTGAGAGTGAAGAGGAAGCACTTGTGATTTCCCTCAGTGTGTTTTTAAAGAGCAGCTGAATGTGAGAGCAGCTCATGAATATTGTATGGGGTCTTATGACTCCATTAACTGTGATCTATGCAACTTTAAGCAAGCCAGCATGAAATGAGGCGGTTTAATGTGGCTTTAAAGGAGTATTTATCATGTTCACGCCGGGGAGGCTATCTATAAGATAAGGGCTGTTTAGAAGGAAGACAACCGTGAGGAAGGCTTTTCACGCCTGCTTTAAAGAACACAGTTTTCAGCGACTCAACAAACATTTGAGCTTCAGAGAGAGAGACTGCACTTAGACGGGTTTAAACATCTGGAGATGACACCAAGATTCTGCCACACAGTCCTGCTGTTGTTCTGTTAGTGAAGCTTTATCCCTCCCACAATTGTGCCTCTAGAACAGGGTATGCAAAGTTTTTACATCGAGGGCAGCACAAAGGAATACTTGGACAACTGAGACACTTACTGCTGTTCACTTTAAGTGTATTTAAGTTAAAGTTTTATGATTTGGGACTGGGTTATCACCTGTGAAGGGGGCCTTGTAACCCCCGGTTATAACTGGATTCACACCTAGTCAGAGCGAGACTAACCTGAGCAGCAGAAATGGGAGACTAATGGCCCTTTTCCACTAGCCCTACTCTACTCGACTCTACTTGACTCTACCCGGCTCTACTCTACTCGTCTTGTGCTGCTTTTCCATTAGCCCCACACGGCGTGCAGTGTCGCTGTAAACAGAGAGTGGCTCTGCGGTGACGTCATTTGGAGCACGACACAACAATCTGTGGCTTTTTGTCACAAACCGAGTAAAAAAGGAAAGCAGAAGAAGGCTGCAGGTGGCAAGAAGAAATACCCCTTGAGAAGCAAAGGAGAGTTTTGGAAGCTATACAACAGAATGAAGCCGAGGACAAGAGCAATCGAGCTGCAAAGAAAAGACTATGAGGGTAAGCTAACGGTAGCTACCGCTAGCATGCTAGGTCGTTGCGCTCATGACTTATCAATGACGACATTGTCTGACCAATCAGTAGACGGCAGTCGGTGATGTCATCTCTCAGTATCGACTCAGCTCGCTTAGGTAGGTACTAAAACTAGCTTGTTTTAGGAGGTACCAGGCTAGTGGAAACACACTGCAAATCAAGTAGGGCCGAGTAGAGTAGGGCCAAGGCGTGCTAGTGGAAAAGGGCCAAATGTTTATCTTTACTGTCAGACACAAAACAGGAGTAAACGGCAAGAATGCTTGCGCTTAAAGATCAATATACTTTGTAAGTGAGACCTTGTGACAAAGTAGATATGGCAGAAAATGTGCATGATTGATGGTATTTGCTGCAGTAATCAAAACGTCTTCATTCATTCAAGTGATTCAGGGGCCAATTCAAAATGGGCAGTGGGCCGCATTTGGCCCCCAGTCCCTAGTTTGGGTACCCCTACTGTAGAAAAACGTTGACAACCTGAAGACTGCCATCCACAACTGTGTCCCAGACCGGGGAAAGTCTAAGGCCCTGTTTACACGGAGACACTCTCACCTAAAATGCAAACGTTTTTCCTTTACGTATACAAACTCGAACCGCGTTCGGATGGAGACGCTAGAAACAAATGAAACCACGGTAGCATGCATGCATGTTTAGTAGATGGCGATGTAGGTTTGCAGAGAAACAGCGCTACTACAACACACATACGAAGAAGAAAAACTTTTCACAAACAACAATGGCGAGTGGTTGTACGAAGATTGAGGTGTTTCTTGTCTGGACAACAAATCTGTCTGGTTGGGTTTTTTTTGGATAACAACCGAGCATGTTTAGTGGCTCACACGTTACTCGTTAGATGGTCGAAGCTGTTGTTGTTCCTTGTATGCGTGCACAGTCTTCATGTGTAAGAGTACTGCACATGCGGTGACATCAGCGTGCTCAGAAACTCTCTGACTCTGGTTTACACGGAGCTGCATGAAGAAGCATTTTGAAAACTCTACACCCTGGACCCTGGTTTCAAAAGTTTGGGGATTTAAGCACTCCAGGTACTGTTCCCATGTAAACGGGAGGCCAAAACGCAATGAAAACTTTTATGATTTGGCCGTATTAGGCCTTGTGTAAACAGCCCCAAAGTCAGATGTTTGTGAGCACCAAACAAGCAATATTAATAAAATAATAAAGCAGCTGTATATGTGATTAGCATTTTTTAATGTAGTTATAGTGTATTTACACTCACCAGCCATTTATTAGCTTGATTACCCAATCAACTGTTTATTCGCAAAATTGGTCATCATCCAATCACATGGCAGCAATCTAATACATTTAGGCATGTAGGTGTAGTCAAGATGACCTGCAGAAGATCAAACAAAGTATCATTATGGGACAGAAAGCTGATTTAACTGTTGGTGCAAGACTGACTATTCCACAAACTGGTGATCTCCCGGGACAGTCTGTGGATGGTCAGAGAGACCGAGCCAAGTCGCTCATATGGAGAACAATAGTGAGTTAGAGCATTAAGAGCAATGGTGAAACTTTAACTAGACCAAAAATAACGGTAGGTAGATGTTTATTCTAAAAGTCTTAAGTCAATAAAATCTTTACAGCATTAACTCCACAAGTTCTGTGAAATATAGCATCAATACACAATTGAAGGAATCTGGATGAGTGTGACCATACAACCCTGAATGAAACAGCATTTTAAATGTTAAACACAGAAATCTCACCCCTTCAACATCAGATAATTCAATATTTTACATGCCCATGCTATGTTCCTCATCATGTACAAATCATTTCTTCAGATACTAACAGTGAAGTGAGACATGAGATGGTGGCACAGTCTCCTCTGCTGCAGAATCTGAAGTGTTTCATAAGTCATTGTACCTTTAAAATATTCTGCTCAGAAAAGGTGAAATATCAGAGGCGAAACATTAAAGGGGCGCTGATGTGAATAAAATATTCACCGCATACATCTGAAATATGTATGATTTCAATAAAGCTGAGACGCATCATTTCCATACACATCTGCATGCACACCCTGCGATGTTAAGACGGCATCCGCTCCGTCTCTCCTCGATCGGAGCGAAACAAAACAAAAACAAGTGAACTGTACAAACCCAGTAATTAAAGTTAATTTCACGCATCTGCAGTTTGTGATCCGGCAGACACCGAGGCATTAATCAGAATTAATTGAAGCGCTCAGATGCCCTCCAGACTTATCAATCAGCCGGCCACCTCTGGCCCCGCCGCCGCCGCTGCTGTGCAGCAAGACTGAGCAGGTCAGGAGCTGTCAGCAGAAGAGCCACGATGACTCTAAAGCCACCAGCAAGAAGAGAAGATGGCACAGAGAGCCCGGGCAACCACCTGTTCAAGAAGACACTTCCTCCGGGACAAAGAAGCTGTCGGAAATGAGACCACCTGCTGGGCTGGAGGCCTTTTGCCAAGAGCTGCCCCCCAACTGACACGCAGCCTGTGAGGCGCCACATTCCTGCCAGTCTGCCTTGTTAGACTCATAATTTATTTCTACTTCTGAGAACAGCCAGGCAGCAATAATCTGACAAATTCTTACAAAGCTGGTAAAGTAACATTCAGGGATTCATTCATGTGACTTATGAGATATTATTCCACAGAATACCAAACAAACGGGCAAATAAAGTCCAGGAATAATGCTTAGTTCAACTACCGTACCAAGTGAGGAAATCAGCTCATAAAAAACATTAAAGGTGCTATGAGGAGAATCTATTAAGACTCTGCTATCCATGAGCACGACTGTCATAATTCTGCATTCCAGTAACCTCGGAACTGGGAGTGACATCATCTCTGACTAATCTGCGTTCCAGTTGAAGTTGGAAAAAAAACATGCTGATCTACCAGGCTATTGTTAGCTGTTGCTAGCATGCCCTGCGTTGTTGTTCACAAATATCACATGAAGAATGTGATTATCACTATGGCATAAGTCTAACAATACTATGTATACAGCTAATCTAGAATGACACACCCCAGTCAGAAGTGCAAATAAATTATTACAGGAGCTAAATAACTGTTCACACTGGGGGCATCCATCTTCCATTGTCAACTCGGGGGTGGCGAAGTTTCACCGAGTTCCCAGTAGGAAATTCCGACTTCAGGGGACGTTCCAGTTGCAGTGTCCTACTCGGAACTCGGAAATTCCAACTTCTTACTACAACTGGAACGCATCAAAAGACGTGACCCAAGCCAAAGCGTGTGTTTGTTGTGATGCTAATGAGAGCAGCTCGGACCTTCCTCAGAACTCTGCATTGCTTTACAACTTCTTTCTTCAACAACTTACAGGATGCAAAGCGACGAGGTAATGTATGTCTTTCTAGTTAGGTAGCGGTAGTTTTTGATGTGTGACAACAAGCAATTTTTGGAAAACTTAGCATCGTAGTTTTGTAGCCGGCTATATATCACTACTTACAGCCCGGTGCTCTAAGACGTGTCTGAATAATATAAATTTGCTCTAGATTTAATTGTCTTGTTCCTGAAGTTGAGTATCCAGGCCAGTCCTAATTTTAGAGAAACTTCAAATCTAAAGGTTAGAAGTGTGCATACAACATTGAAAAGGTGACTGTTTAGTGGAGTTAAACTGTGGAAGAGATTGAGTACAGAACTACAGAAAACTTTACAACTCTGTTTAAAAACTGGCAGAAAAAAAAGATTTTCAGACGTACTTTGGTGACTAAAAACCAAAGGGGCTTGCTGATTATTCGGAGGAAATAACTGCAGGGTATGATAAATACATTTGTAAAGGTTTTGGTATGATTGAATTTTTTTGGTAAATTTGAGGCAGTGTTATGATTTCAGTAAGGAAGTAAAGTAGGGTTAGATAAACAACCCCTCTGTCTTAACTTGAAATCCACAACAGCTTCTTCCAGCACACAATGGATTAATGAGGTTGTGTCTTTTGAAAAGTGAAGAAAATTAGATTTTCAAAAAGGGGAAATTTTAATAAATTCTTTAAGAAATGGTAACTGTTTTTTTTTGCAACAATGTAATCCCCATTCCCTTTTTAAACTGTTATCAATTTATTTTATTTATGATATACATTTTTCTCATAGTATTGTCTGTCTTCTACACTTCTTCCAGCTCCTTTTTGCACATGTTAGCTGAGAGGCTTAAAAATGCAGATACAGCTACTGTTTTATTTTTTATTGTTTTTTTTCATTATCACTTATTTGTATTTTAAGCATTTTTAAGCAATCATTCACATTACCAAAATAAAAATATCAATCCACTTATTCAGGGATAAAATATGGGCTAAAACTGAAACACTTACCGGCCACTTCATTAGGGACAGCTGTCCTCAGATCTGCCATAGTCTCAACAAGGTGCTGCAACATTCCCCAGAGATTCTGGTCCCTTTGTACCTGATGCCATCCCTCAGTTCCTGCAGGTTTGTTGGCTCCACATCCAAGAAAAGAAACTCCCGCTTCACCAAATCCCAAAGGTGCTCTGTTGGGACCACACTGAGGCTGTGAGGAGGGCACTGCCAGAAATTTTGGGCTCCATGGAAAGATATCAGACTGGACCACGTCCCAAAGGAGCTCCACACAGTTTCTGACAGCAAGAATCTGTAAAGCAAATAAACATAAATGCAAAAATAAAGTTCAGTTGAGCTGAACACTTCAAACTGTGGATAAACATGTCAGCTGAAATATAGAATAAATGATGATTTAAATTCTGACATCTGGACTGTTTTAAGAAATTAAAATGTTTCTATTTGTCCTGTAATCAGTCCTTATGAATCTCTTGGAAGATTCAAAACTTGTGCAGATGCATTCATCTTGTGCTATAACATGTTTATTTCTGACAACCCAAACATTTTAAGTGCTTTTTGGTAAATAATAGCATAAATTGAAGTAAAGTCCTCCCATAAACATACATCATAGCAGTTAAATTAAACCGTTACAGTGGAAACACTCTGGATGCATGTGTAGAGTTTGTTGATGAGAAGGGATCTTTGTTTCATTGTGTGTGGCAGTGTTATAAGAATAAACAGTTCTGGGAAGAGGTAAAAAAAAAAAAAAAGATTGAAAAGATGACTTCAAAAGACATTCCAATGGATCCTGGGTTTTTAATTTTAGTTTTATATCCAAAAAATCGAAGTTTTACTCAAAATAACCAGATAATGATAGACATTTGTCTTCTGCATGTCAACAGATCCATTGCAATATTTTGGAAAAACACAAAGAGACCAAATGTTTCCCGCTGGGTAAGACAACTGCTTGTTTCCTTTAGAGAGAGTGAAATACATGAGAAAAGAAAACAGGATCTGTTTGAAGAAATATGGGGGCCGTTCATTGCTTTTGTGAAAAATATAGAATTGTCAGAGGGAGAAGAAGATTGAGTTTCCTGTGATGGAAACTTTGCAACATGGACATCTGAATTCAACTCCAAGAAAAGGGTGAAATGCCTTTAGCTGTGTCTTTCTCTTTATTTTCAGTCATACATTATTTTTATATGTGCAAAAAGCTGTATGGAAGATGGCATAGGTCTGAGAAGCGGGTGCTTTTGTTAATTGGCACTTGTGTATGTTAATTTCCTTTTTTGATTGTGTAACATAAATATGCAAAATTTAAGAAATATATTGTTAAAAATCCTCTCATAAAGATTCATAAGGGCCCTTTCCATAAAGTTACTTTATGGGAGATAACAAAGGCTAAAGATGCCTGAATTTCACTCTTTGCAATTGAAAGCTAGAAATGTGACAGTTTTGTACATGAAGATAAAAGAGACCTATGCAGACTTTTGGCAAACAACGCTAATAAGTTAGTAACTACAAAATATTTAGAATCAGATTCAGCTTTATTTGCTAAGTACGTTCACAGCATACAAGGAATTTGGTTTGGGCAACAGCCAATCAGCGGTGTGTGCGTGTGTGACGATACCCTAGACAGTTATTCATCCTGACTACGGAGGAACAATTTATGTCCGAGTGGGAAACATTAGTCAGTGAGGACATTAGTTCCGCTTAAACAGACCGCAGGAAACTCACAAATGATGCTGCTGCAGGGCATCAGCTGCAGTGTTTTGTGTTTAGGTGAAAAGGATTCAGTTGGAATAATGTCCACTTATACATCCTATTTTATGATATACGATATGATTGTGGTTAAACTCGAGGGGACGTGACGTCACTGAGCGACAGCCGATGGCAACGGAGACCAAAATGAGGTATTTATGGACGCATGACGTTACGTCAGTGGGCGACGCAATTTTGATCGCAGAGTCGCTTGCGGTGTGGACGCAGCATTAGGCTAATGGTGACTCTAAATCACCCTCAGGTATTACTCTGAGTGTGAAAGATTGCCTGTCTCTTTACGTGGCCCTGTGATTGGCTGGTAACTGGCTCAGTTAGTGTTCTTCATATCCTATATCCATATACATTTTAAAGCTCTTTTCGTTTCTCAGTACAATGAAACAATAACACCATTAAAAATCCCTGGTTCAAACTTTTCTGTAAATTCTTGTTCGTCGTTGCAGCAGAGTTTCAGAGACAGCCAGAGGAACGCGGAGCTTTGCTGCTCACCGGGAACACTGTTTTGATCTTGATTCACCTGTGGACTCCACATTTCTCAACAGAAGAGTTGAGTTATATCTCAGTGGGGAGTGCAGCTGGTGGATTCAGTGGCAGATTTCCTGCTGAGGCCCATCCCTGTGTTTTATTTCCTGGCTCAGATTGAGTTTCTGGCTGTCATTAAAGTAACCAGCGAGGAGGAAACTGAGTTTGTGCTGCGTGTTACATGCCCTAAAGCTGCACCGCAAGCTGTATTTCCCCCAGTTCATCTGTGAAGGAGGAATCAATCCGACTAAAGTTTCTATTTGGATGTATGCTGCACGGCAGAAATGTTCTGGACTAAAAATCTATAAAACAAAATGGATCTTTGTAATTTCACTTTGTGAAGAATGTTCTCAAGATGGCAGTTCATTTTTACAGTAAAACCTACTTTAGTGGGTTTAGGATGGATTTCAGTACTCCTAAAACTTTTACTGTCAGCAGTTTAAAGTATCAGGAGAAAAGAATCGGTGTGATTCTCTGAGGATTGGTTGTTTTTGTGCTTATTTTTTAAAAAATATATTTTTAGGCTTTAGATTTAAAGGTGCTATGAGGAACATCTATTCCCGGCGACATAAAGACTCTGCTACCCATGAGCACGCGCGGCGACTGTCATAAAGACGTGACCCAAGCCAAAGAGTGCGTTTGTTGTGATGCTAATGAATGCAGCTATTCTGCCTAATGGACAGTGAGGACTGGCCCGACTAAACTGTCCGTTAAATGGAGCCAAATATGACTAAAACTGCATTTACTGTTATTAAAGACTTTATAACTCCTCCCTCTAATATCACTGCCCTGCCAGGTCCCGAAGAATAAACATTTTTCACTGTTTTACACCTCTTGTGTTTGGTAATGTGTAAATACTGAAAGATAATATCCAGTGCAATATTCTTACTGTCAAACTTTGCCTTTTGGACAAACAGCGCTGTCATATTTATATTCCTATTGTAAATACTGCTAATGTTAATATTGTGAATTTCTTGGCCTTATTTGTAGTCTTACTTCTACTTAATTTACTTATTTCTTTGATACTATATTTCCTACTGCTATACCATGTATAAGAGCAATTGAAACAACTGAATTTCCACCTCGGCTTGAATAAAGTATTTCTGATTCTGAAAATGATAAATGCAAGATTCTGCATGAATGAATAAATCACAGGAAGTTATTTGCAAGAGCACATTATTATTTTAACTGCTCCCTCTGATCATCACTGTTAAAGCAGAACTGTTCCACTGATTTCTGATTTTAATGCTGAGTTCAAAATGCTCCACTATGCCATCCCTAAATCACTTTCAGCTTTGAGAAGAATCTTTTCAGACACATTGAGAAGTGTCGGCTTGCCTCTGTCCTCGTGGTCCACGTTATTACAGCCTGTGGAGGAAACCCTGCAGAAATCCTCCAGCAGAGAAGATGAATGTTCTGCAGGTGGAGCCGAGGAGATGAGCTGGGTGTATATATATCTGCTGATCTCAAAGACGGTCTCAGCCCTGTCATTATTCTTAAAGACAAAAGCAGAGACAGAGCCGTATATTCTTATAGAATATGTTTGTATACATGTCTGTGTTCATTATTTACACGTCTGTTTGTCTGTTAGCATGTCCTCCATCCATCATCCCAGTTTGCCTCCTCTCCAGGTATTTCATTAACACCTCTGTCTCAGTGTTTGACAGCCCCATCCATTTCAAATGTGATCGGGATTGTCTGTTTTCATATGTCTCTTTGAGTAATTCACAGGATGCAGATTTACTCTTTGGTTTCCTGACAGGCTGCATGGACTTCCAGGGGAAATCTGAAATTTCTATGGTGACCAGCGTCGGGAGTAACGGCATTACTACTGCCGTTATGTATTCCCAGTAACGGGTAATCTAATTAATTATTTTTCATGTGTTACAACGACGTTACCGTGACTGACAGTGAAATGTGACGCGTTACTTTGCACCAATGTCAAGCAGCTGTTATCCGACCTGCTTCGCTCAGCCAGACACGGACAGGAGCTGCATCGCTAACAGATAGATGAGAGAGCGCAATGCCAGAGTCGCCAGGTCCGCTTATTATAAGTAACTTTCGGCTTCTTCTTTTTCTAACTTCCATGTGTATATTGGGAGTTGTAGGTTGCACTTTTTTGGTCTTATACTAATAATGCGGTTTCTCATTTGGGCTTGTTGTGACCCCCAAACGGAGGGGCCTGCTGCATGATCCACCATCAATATAAACCTAATTCAGAAGTTATTAAAATTATTTTATCCCCCCCTAACACAAATGCATGATTACGGTAAAAGGTGTTTCCACCTAAAATAAATCCATATAGCCAGATTTAAATTGATTTATAATGTGGCTACTACTGTTTTCACCATAATAAAGCTGTAGAGGATTAAGATAAAACTTACATAAAAGCCAAACAAGTCTGTTTGGTTACAAATATCAAGGTTAAACAGACTGTTTGGCAATAACAGAGTTATAAATAACAGCAGCCCCTCGCTTCACTTCTGTATAAAAACTGATGTTTAATAAGTAAATTAAGAGACAAAAAAAGAAGAAATATGACTTTGAAATTAAAAAGTAATGCGGATAAAAATTAAAACACGCTTCATGTTGGTTTCTGTCTTTAAAAATGCTTATTTCAATCACAAAATCTGGCAACACAGCTAGCTGCAGCAACGGTGAGTCTGGAGCTTCTGTGGAGTTAAAACTGGTGTTTTCAGAATGGAAATAGAAGAAGAAAAAAGGCAAGAACACACATGTGAAGTGTCCATTATGTCCTAAAGCAAAGGTTTGTCTGTTTTAAGTAAATCTAAAATCTTGTGAGGAAAAACACCGAGAACCCTGCTGATGATGTCAGAGCAGCTGCAGCAGGTGACAACATGGAGGGAGAGAGAGATGGAGACACACAGTTCAAGCAGAAAAACCTTTTTCAACGAAGTAACGCATCAATTACTTTACCTGGCAACTAATTACATTTATGAAGGAGTAATTCAGTTAGTAATTCAATTACTTTTATAGGAAAGTAACTAGTAACTATATCTAATTACTTATTTAAAGTAACATGCCCAACACTGATGGTGACTAGGCAGGGTGGTGGTGCAGCAACTATAATTTCTTTGAATAAGATCTTAATTCAGATATATATTAGGAAACTGTTCTTGGAATCAGTCTAGTGAGGTATTTAGACTAAAATTGGACACATACTCTCACCTAGATCTGAGTTTTTGCAGTGCAGAGGTGATTATTAGGACAAATTCACACTTGACACTCCTTAGACAATAGCATTATCTTAAAGAATAATCTTATAAGACCTAAAATAATCTTTTGTTTGCTGTCTTTGGGGAAAAGGGGACAAGTCGGGCAGAAACAGCCTGACTAACATTTCGTGTGTACTCTGTTTTTCCGTGACCATGTCCAATGATGTCAATGTCATAATGTCTAACTTTGGGTCCCCCATGTGGCCCTGCCTCTTTTAAAAAACTAAGTTCTATACAACTTTAAACTGTATTGAATAAGCAAAGATGTAAAATGCAAACTTGCTCCCCAAAATATGAGACATAGAAAGGCGACTATATAAATGCTCAATGACGGATGAAGATTTTGAAATATTCATGACTGTTTTAAGGTTCAACTGTAAAAATGACCTGTCAGAGATTTTCCTTGTAGATCAGGTTTAAATAATGAAAATAGGTCAAATCTTTTTCACTGGATTGTTCTGATGATCCTCTGTCGCCACAATTTAAAGTTAGGGTTGGTAATTTGATTTAAATACACTTTTTGTAATATTGGTTAAAATGATCTTTATGACCTGATGGCAATCGATTCATAATGTGTTCTTAAAATAGAGCAAAAAAACACTATATCTACAGCAGGAGTAAAACATGGAAAACACAAACCAGTCACATCTTTGTTGCATCTGATGCCCTGATTCAATGTAGCCGAGCTGAGAGGGATCAGAGTCCACTGGAGAATGCTTACCTGTCAAGTTTTGTCCTTGAAAATAAGGGAAGCCTGCCGTGAGCCGTCCCACAACCCCAACCAAGCTCCAGTATCCCTCAAATTTAAAGACAGGTGTACAAGAAATCTAAAATAAACTCTTTGTTTTTCTAAGTTTGTTCTGTTGGCTCTAATCTCACGACAGCTGCCACCCAGGCTACTGCAGGTGGATGTTCTCACGAGGCTTTTTCTTCTTCTTTGGTTTTACGGCGGTTGGCATCCATCATTTTGGAGCATTACCGCCCCCTTCAGGCTAGAGACAGAGCTCAGTTTGGAGAGGCAGAAGAATGTTTTTATTATTATATCGTCAGGAGATTTACAGGAGAATACTAAAACAGGAGGACGTCGGGAAAGAGGATAAAATACGCAAAATACAGTAGTTTCATGGCCAAAACGGGAGACTTGACAGCTATGTGGAGAATGGCAGAGGGACTACCTATACCCTGATCAACATCGGGCTGTGAGCACTAACTAACTTTACATGTTTGTTTTTTAACTTTACTATGATAATGTTTTGGTGTTTTCTTACCGCTGACTGAGACATGACTTGGTGAAGAGTAAAACAAAAACGTAGTGCTGAGGGTTTGGAGTTGAATCAGTCTTCTGGATGTGAATCAGCGGCGCTCGTGCATGTGAGCGGGGCGTCATTTTGGAGGAGGGGTGGGAGGGGATAGGCAGAGCCCTGAGGAGATGCTACATTCAAATTCATGCTAGTTTTACAAAATTACCGAGCATAGCTTTAAGAGTGAGACCTTCTACTCCTGATGAGCTTCTCTGACACTTGAGGACCTCTTCTTCACTTTCTCAAACTGAACTAAGAGTGAATATTGTTGCTCTACATTTATCACAGAGCTGAGGATCCAACAGGAGGAGTTTCTGTTGTGAGCTGAACGCACCCCGACAGCCCTGACAGCTCATTTCAAGTCATCCCCCTCAGCAGCTCCTGGCCTGAGTCCAGCATCAATCCTCTGTCCTGGCTCAGGCTCCCACATTGAGGTCTTGCACTTTTGAACATCTCTGCTCCTCAAATCGAAGTTTCAGCTCAGACGTCTTTGCTCTCACAGGTTTCTCCTCCAGTCCCCAATTTCATGCGGAGACCTACCCCTAACCTCTAACCCTCCACTCAGAGCTCTCGGCAGGGCCTCATCCCCGCAGACCGCTCGGCTGACGCTCTGTTTTTATTTTCTCTTCTCTGAAGAACAAAACAATCTTTTCCATTGACCCTTGTCATGCAGGGTCAGGCTCAGAGAAGATGGTACATGGAGCACTTTTTATTTGTCCCTGACCTGTGAGCCTGTGTTTTTGTTCTTTTAACACAAGCCCTAGTTATCCACCGTCTGTCCTGATCCGACAAAATAAAATCAGATTCTGAACTCTCAGGGGCTTTGATTTTGTGAATTATATGTTTTCAAGTTTTCATGCACTCGTCTAAACTTAGGAGAGCACTCAACCAAGAGGACACTTGACAAGCACAAGGAGGTAAATGGTCAAGCACCAAGAAGGGAAGGGCTATGGAAAGATGTCTGAGGAGAAATTTGAGCTCTACTTGTACTCAAATTTGGAGCACATGTACTCAACTTTGGTCAACTAGTGTGTGTAGACTTACTAGCAAAGCAACAACAGTCACTAGTAGTATTAATGGATCAAAAAATTTTTACTAGTATGACTAGTAGACTGTTTTGGAGTCTACTTGTACTACCAGTGCTGTATTTTGCTATGGTGTTGTTTACGTATGTGTTAGTAGCAGCTGTTAGTTTTGGCACATTTTTGTGCATGTCACATGGGTGTGGCCGGGGAACAGTGTTGGGTACGTTACTTTAAAAAAGTAATTAGTTATATTTACTAGGGCTGGGTTAAAAAAATCTATTTAATTGATTTCCCCTTAAATAGTTCATAATCGATCCATAAAATCCAAAGATCGATTTTTTAACGTGGGTAGTTTTTTCTTCATTGGACAGTCCGAGAAGCAACCTGTGGTATCAACCATGCTAGTCTTGCGTTTAGTTCTGCTTTAAACTGAACAAGATCTCTTGAGATGTTACTGCAAGCAGCCAAAAAAACATGGTGGAAGCGAGGGGCACCACCGAAGAGTTTAAAAGTTAACGTTTGGACATATTTCAGGTTTAACAAGCGTTGAAAGAAAAGACAACTTGGACAAAAAAACAAGTAACTTGCAGGATATGAATTAATGCATATCATTAATAAATGATTAATGTAACTGATTTGGGTTCAGTTCTTTATGAAAAAACAGATTTAATAATGTATCAAGTCAAAAGGTCATTTACAGCATTATTTTTACTGAGATAACCCAGACTGGAAAAATTTCGAATCTTGAATTGAATCGATTTGAGACCTCTTGATATCTAATCAAATCGATCCAGAAAATCTGAATCGATACCCAGCCCTAATATTTACTAGTTACTTTCCCCAAAAAAAGTAATTGAATTACTAACAAAATTACTCCTTCATAAATGTAATTAGTGACCAGGTAAAGTATTTGATGTATTACTTTTTTGAAAAAGCTTTTACTGCTTGAACTGTGTGTTTTCATCTCTCTCTCCTTCCTTGTTACCTGCCAGAAGTGAAGAGAGGGGCTGCTATTATTTATAACTCTTATTGCTAAACAGTCTGTCTAACCTTGATTTTTGTGACCAAACAGACATGTCAGGGTTTTATCTAAGTTTTATCTTAATCCACTACAGCTTTATAATGTTGAAAACAGTAGTAGCTACATTATAAATCAATTTAAATCTGGCTATATGGATTTATTTTAGGTGGAAACACCTTTTACCGTAATTTTAATTTGTGTTAGGGTGGGAAAAAATAATTTTAATAACCTCTGAATTAGGTTTATATTGATGGTAGATCATGCAGCAGGTCCCTCCTGGGTTTGGGGGCACAACAAGTTCAAATAAGCAACTGCATTATTGGAACAACAAGCCCAAAAAAGTGCAACCTACAACTCCCAATATACACATGCAAGTTAGAAAAATAAGCTGAAAGTCACTAATAATAAGCGAACCTGGCAACTCTGACATTGCGCTCTCTCGTCTGTCTGTTAGCGTTGCAGCTCCTGCTCGGTGTCTGGCTGAGTGAGGCAGGTCGGATAACAGCTGCTTGACATCGGTGCAAAGTAACGCGCCACATTTCACTGTCAGTAACAGTAACAGTGTTGTAATGCATGAAAGAGTAATTAATTAGATTACCCGTTACTGGGAAAAAATAACTGTTAGTAACGGCGAAAGTTTTTTTGTTGCCACTCAAAGCTACTGAAAACTGGGTGTCTTAACATGCTGCCTCGCTTTGTGTGTTAGTGCGATTAGAAAATAAATAAGGACATGCTCTGAGTCACTACAACAAGTAGACTTGAAAATGATAACTAGTACTGCCAGTAAGCCTAATATGCTAATAAGGGGGCGGGGAAAAGCTAATTTAGGCTTCCCATTGGCTTTTAAAATATTACAACCAATTAGGGGGCTGTATTTGGTTACAATCAAACCTTCTTTATTTGCATTAGGGCCACTAGTAGGACTATTGAATTTTTTGGCTTTGCTTGTACTACTAGTGATTGGTTTTAATATTTTTTAAGCCAATGGGAAGTTGGATGCAACTTACAGTATATATGCCTTTAGCATATAAGGCTTACAAGTAGTACCAGTGAACATATTTGAGTCTACTAGTATTACAAGTGACAGTTTTTAGATTACAATAGATTAGATAGAACTTTACTCATCCCTTTCAAAAACTCCCTCAGGGAAATTAGGAGTCCAATAGCAGTTTGAAAATGAGATAAAAATACATATATAAATAGATATAAACTAAAATATAAATTCATAAAAAATAAAATAAATATAACAAAAATATAGATTTTTTGGCTTATTTAGGGCTACTATTTTTGCCTCACTTGTAAAGCCTACTAGTGCAAAGTTTTGGGTGTATGTACTCACATTTTTAGTACTAGCTGAGCAGAACTACAGATGATATCACAACAGCAATGTAATGCCCAAGGAGCTTCCCATAAACAGCTGTGTGTTTACATGATGAACTTCAGAAGTTTTGTTGTGGCTCTAATCTAATGAATCTAATAAATTTATTCAATTACTTTTTGCTGGAGATTTAAAAATCAAAAATAAATGTCCTTTTTATTGACTTCTCCTTACGTAATTTGTCAGGTGTGGCACTGTCAGAAAATATAAATACTTAAAATTGACCTTGTTCTCATGACGATACGCCCAGTCGGGTTCTGAACTAGCAGGTTTTCAAGCCTGTAATTGTTTGAGTTTTTTTCTGTGGAAATGGTGCACCTCTCTTTGTTAATCTAGAAAAGCATGCAAACATTTAAACTAAAGAATTAACATTTGATGACAAAATGAGAGCATGTGTGTAGAAGAAGTCAATTCAGTTCAGTTTGTGGGGGTCTCATAAAATCTTTTGAGAAAACAATAGGAATGCTAATCATCACATTGCTAAACACTGTGTAAATTAAGCTCATAAATGTGTCATTGTTTCTGGCTTTGTGTGTCCACCGTCTTTATAAAAAGCTGAAAAAGACGTGCGGCCCCTGCTGTAGCAGCAGATAAGGTTAAGTGAAGGTGTCTCAGACTTTACTCCACAGAAGAAACATGAGCTGATGGGACTCTGAGGACTGTTAACAGGTTCATTGTTTGGGCAGGCTGGAGCTCTTGGTTTGCTGTGATGGACGGGTGTGTCAGGAGGCCTGAAGGAGGACTTGCCTGTATTTTATAGATTTGGCTCTACAAAAGGAAGACAATGGAGACAGAATTGGGGTAGACAGGCGGAGAGAGTTTAGTTGTGGTGTTCTTTAGACCTTAAGAGTTATTGAATGCTGCTGGACTTCAGTGTTTGTTTCCCTCCTCTTCCCCTTTAGTCAAAACAACATTAAATGTCCAAAAGTTGGACCTTGTCTTAATGTTCTTACTTTATTTTACAGTGGACTCAGTTTGGTCACTCCAGCTTTAAAAAGTCCTGAAGAGTTTATATTCATGTTTCTACAGGCCCACATGCTTCCACACCATCTAAACTCAAATCAACAATCTTTAATACTAGGGCTGAGTATTGATTCAGATTTTCTGGATCAATACGTTTTTGACATTACAAGGTCTCAAATCGATTTGATTCACAATTCAATTTGATATTTATTCAGTCTGGGAAATGTCAGTTAAAATAATTTGGTAACACTTTAGAATAACGATCATTTGCAAGCCATTTATAAGCTATTAGTAGATATTAGTAGATAGTTAATCAATCATGAACAAACTAAATATATACATTTGTATATGATTATTAACTCATTTACAACTTCAGTTCCAGGACATCTATAAGCTACTAATAGGTCTTAGTAGATAGTTAACCATTCATGTAAAATGATTGGTTAACTAACCCTAACCCTAACTCTAACCCCTAACCCTGATGATTTCAAAATCATTCATAAATGATTTAATACTCATTTACAAATGTATAAGTCATTTGTTTGTGATTACTTAACTATTCACTAACATCTACTTATGCCTGGCTCACACTACAGGATTCTTGGCCCTATTTAACCCAGATTCAGGTCTCCCGACAATCGGGGAAGAAATCTGGTCAGGGACCAAAATCGGCCCCGACGTTCAATCAAGATTATCTTCTACTGAGAACTGGTGACAGATGAATCTTAACCCCCACGATCGTCTCACAGACTTGTTGGAGCTGCCCCAATAATTTTCAAACATGTTTGATATTTATCTGGATGATTACACAACTCGTATTCGCTGAGGATGACAGTAGCCAATCAGAGAGAGCCGCCTACGATGACCGCAAATGACCGCGAGTCCAGGGTTATCAGAGTGCGAGCACAAAGAGCGTACAGGTGAGATGGACAGAGGAGATGGAGGACAGTCTTGTCGACCTGTGGCAAGACTACAAGCAGAGATTATCACAACCGATGGAAAAAGGACAAGTGCTGGAGAGAAATCGCATCAGCATTAAATATTCCAGGTGAGGTAATAATGTGGCAGAGTGCCGCAGATAATCACCCCACGCTGATATCCAGGACAACAGCACTCGTTCTCATGTCATATTGATATATACATCAGCTATACAAGTGCATTCTACTAGTTAACAGTCATAAGCGAGAAGTGCCAGCAGTACCGCACTAGTCTCCATCTTGACTAGTGCGGTACTGTGGTAATTTGTACTGTACTGTGGTACTGTGTTTTTGTTTACATGGTGAGATGATGTAGGATCATGCTGAGCGTCGCTCTGGTCCGATAGTCTTGATGAAATCCTGTAGTGTGCACTGGTCACGATTCTCAAATCTTGTTGTGTGTGTGTGCGCTTAAGATTTAAGAGAAGATAATTTGTCAAGATTCTCTTTATGTGTGTGATACAACCCAATTCAGAATCTCATAAGATTTTTAAAATCCTGTAGTGTGAGCCAAGCTTAATAGCTTCTTAATGTCTTACAAATGACTCTTATTCTAAAGTGTTACCAATAATTCTGTAAATTTTAAAAGTGACCCTTTGACCTAGTGCATTATCAAAAGTTGTTTTTACATTACAAACTGAACTCAAAGCAGTTAACATTTTTAACTCACCACTGGTGCACCTATATGGCTACCTGCTTCTGCTATGTTTGTTTGGCTGCTTGCAGTAACATCTCATGAGATCTTAGTTCAATGGAAAGCAGCACTGAACACTGATCGTGTGAGAGTAGCAGAGTTGATACCACAGGCAGCTTCTCTGCATGTCCAATGAAGAAAAAACTACCAAAGTCAAACGATCAATCTTTGGATTTTATGGATCAATTACGAACCATTTAAATGGAAATCTATTTAAATCGATTCAATTGACTTTTTTACCCAGCCCTATTTAAGAGTGCATTCAACAGAATACGTTCACTTCTAGAGTTAAAATAAACCCTAAAATGTGTGACTTGATATTTCAACTGTCCCATTTTTTTGCTGTATGAACCATTGATAATAAACAAATTTAATCTTTATGATATTTAGCTGCTGAATCGACAAAAGCTGCCATTCTTCCCAAAAACGATGGAAAAAGATTATCAGGAGGGTTTTGATTAATTAACACATGGTTAAGAATGAATAGCAGAATAATGTTTATGTAGTTTATGTAAATAGTGTCTACATTGATACTGACATATTGTGTGTATTTATGTATATATTACTTACATTTTGCAGTGTATATGTGTATACACAAACATATATGGATTATATGTTCTGTCGTGTACATATGAAAAATATATTTGCATGGATTTTAAAGCAGAATTTATTTTTATATGGCCCATGAGAAATAACCACAAGGAGTAAGAATTCAAGTAGAACTGACTTCTTCCAACTTCTTTACAAACGTGTATAATTAGTTTCTGATATATTTGTATGTGAATGGTATTTCTCTTTTTTATTTCTTTCAATACATTTTCAAATTCATTTGTCCATTTATTCATTCAGTAAGTTGTTCTTCCTTTCGTGGATTGTGCTTTCTTCAAATTGATGTTCCTCCCTTGATTTTTGAGCTGAAGACAGAGAATAACATTAATTAAGAAACATCTTGCAGATAGAAAAAGGTAAATGCTAGAATTTGGCACATTTAAATTCTGCCTCCAGCTCAGAGAACATTGCTTTAAAAACCCTGTATTTGAAGAAAACCAGGATAATTGCACATGATGTGCTTCTTGATGTCAGTGTGGCCTAAAAGACACCCCGAGAACCCAAGTACGTCCATGCCAGAGGAGAAGAAATGGCAAAATCTGTAATGAGGATGAAATTAAATCAGACCAGGCCAAACCAAACCCTGTTCTCGTGTCACTGGAGTGGTTCGCACACATATTAAACAGCAATTTCACCAGCCGGAGATTCCTCTGGGAAATAAGGTCTGTCAGGGCTGATATTGAATCCACAGAGGAGGGGGGACACTCCGCTGGTCAAACATTTAGGATTTCACTTTAACAGGGAGGTGGACCCAGGAGGAGACTCAGGGGAGCGACATGGACGTGGCAAAGGTTCAGCTAACAAACCAAACCTGAAGAAAGAGGTGTTTACATAGACCGGGGAGAAACTGGATCTTTGGACCTGTTCTATCTCAGTTTGATTACAGATCTACACCCTCCAGTACAGCAGATCCTCTATTTAACCTGTCATTAGGTACACCTGCTCAACTGTCAATCTGCCAACCACACGGCAACAACTCAGTTTAGTCATACTCAAGACAACCTGCTGAAGGTCAAACAGATGATCAGAACGGGGAAGAAAAGTGATTTAAATAGCCCATATTGTGCTCTTTTTTTTAAGTTTTCATGCTCTATAGTCAAACAAACATGTCTTCTATGCATGATAGAGTTTCTCTATGCACAAGACAAAAAGTCTGCAGCATCAGGACGTCCTCTTCGCCTACGGCTATGGTGCCAGTCGCTGCTCAAATTACTCATTCCCTCAACACCCCGAATAGATCGTCCAGTGAGAAGTCCTACCATTAGCCAGGTTTACATGAAGCCTAATATTCCGATTAGAATCAGGTTAGAAGCCCAAATCGAATAAAATGCTCCAAATAAACACCTCAGTCGGAATAAACAGGCCAAATCTGAAAGGAATTTCATTCGGTTGCACAGGGGTAGTATATTCCTTTTCCCAAACCGATTAAAAGTAAAATCCTGTCATGTAAACGGTGAATCGGAAAGTTGTCAGGCTGGGTTCTGTCTGCACATGCTCAGTCTGGACGTAAACGAGCAGTGACGTTTACTCACTTGGGAACATGGCGACTTCCAAACAGAGCACACAGCACTGGTCTGCATCGGAGAGTTTGGTTTTTAATACAGACTCTCAAAGAACTAAACATTATCGCACACTTAGACTGTGGGAAAACAAGAAATACTGAACTATTTAAAAAAGTCCATGAAAACTCAGCAAAGCCGGGATAGACCAAAACGTCCAACAAATAAGGAACCGCTGGAAAACTCTGAAGGCTGGCTACTATAAGGCTAAACAGCACAACCCTCAAATAATTCAATAAAACACCTACTAAATCATGTGATGTTTAAATAGATCTGCGCATATCACATGTCTGTAAAACAGCTGTTCTGATTAAATGTTGTCGCACATGTAAACACCAGATCAGAATAGATCACATCACATGTAAACAGTTCACCTGAGATCTTCAATCAGAATGAAAAAAGTCTGCATGTAAGCCTGGCTATTGTTTCATCATCAGTTTCTGTCCATTAATTAGGGGTAGAACAGAGACAAGCAGTGCTGAGTAGAGCCAGGTGAAATGGACAATAATATGATCTTTAGCTAACTGATGATATTTGATTTATGTCTCCATATTTTGTCAACATAAACATTAATATAGACAAGAACATCTACCTTTAACAATGACTATTAAAGGCATTTACCTATTATAGGAATTGATGCACGAGCTGTCCATCATGGGGGCGATGGTACCCAAACTAACGGGACAGGGATACCAAGGAAGTTTGTTTGATCTAATAACATTTTCATTATTAATAACTTTAGAGAGGGAAACCAAACTAACAAATCATCTTGAAAAAGCCTGTTTTCTGGTTCAAATGGTCACAGACTCACTCCTCATTACCTTCTCATTGTTGAAGAGGGGCGGACAAGGTGACAGAAATGAGTGACTGTTACGGCCACTGCTGTTTTGGAGTCTCTCTCTCTTCTTTTGTGTGGGTCTTGTGAGTGCGCATGTGTGAGTGCATGTGTGTGCGCGCTCTCAAGTTAATGTAGCTGATCCCGATTACCTGTGCTGAGGACTCCTGATTGGACAGACGACCGCTGCCCGTTGGACCAATCGAGAGGGAGCAGCATGATAAGAAGCCGGCAGACCTCACACTCGTCAGCACACTGTAGTCAGCCATGCTCCTGTGCCTACTCGCTGTCCATAGATTCGTTGTTGCAAAAACCTTGTAAAACTTTGTGATTTTTGTGAGACACTAGTTTTGTATATGAACACACCACTACACACTTAGATTGTACTTTGTTAGACACACTAGGTTTGGGTGCTGTTAGTTTTTGTGATTCACTTTTCTGGGTAGTAGGGTTTTTGTTCTTGTTATTTAAACCAACAACTCTAGGTTAGAGTCTCTTTTTGTTCCCGTTTTGTTTTAATTTAAAGCACTCAATTGGTTTATTTGCCTCACTTTTTGTTCGTCAAAAGAAGAAACCAAGAAATCAAGAAACCTTTGATAATAAATAACTGGGGGCTCGTCCGGGAAACCTTTTTGATAAATGGAGTAATGCTTGTAAATCAACAGATTATGATTCTCTTCGTGAGTTAGTTCTTCTCGAAGAACTAACTCACAAAAAAAGGCCACTTTTCCTGATCTTTCTGACTGAAATCAGGTTCACTGACTAGTGAAATGCCAAAAATTAAAACCTTTTGGAGGCAAAGATTACAAAAATAAAGAGGAAGAAATGTGAGGTACATAGAGATTGTGTGTAAAGGAATCTGTGATTCATCCTTTGCTGTTTTTTGCCAACTCGTTGGATGTATGATTTCTGTGCCCATGTTCCCTTATCCAACATCAAAATTGAATTATGGGGAGCCAAAATCAGGTTTTCAACTGGTTATGACTGATTGAATAATCTAATATTGCTTCTACAATAAATAAAAAGTTGTCCATCTCTCTTCTCAGATGTGAAAGGTTGATTGATTAACACAAATTTCACTTCAAAACAAGCAACAAAAATTAAAATAGTCAGAAAAATTGTGACTGTATGCCCTTTTAAGCCAAACACAAACAAATTACTGACTGGTTTTGGCATCATTACTCGTGTTACCATGGTGTTGGTGATAATCCCATCCCACATCTTATCCTTGGACCTCTTTTGTTTCCCCAATCCTTTCTGTTCTCTCTTTGCATCCCCGTTCCTCCTCCTCCCTGGCGTAAAGCAGAGATACACTTACATAAGTAGATATTTAACTGCAGATATTCATGTTGTTAGCTCTGCTGAGGTTATCGGCTTCTGAATACCTAACAAAATCCTCCTGAATAGAAGCAGAGGCCTTTGCTTTGCACACACACCCACTTCCTCCCACCATTGTCCTCAGAACAATGAAAAACCTTGTAATTACAACACAATACACTCCTACTCCTTCCCCATAATGAACAAGCATACGCCTCATTCTCTTACACACTTCCTGACATATTCATAATGTTCATTGTGCAAATGACAAAACAGATTTTTAAGTGGATGCACATTCTTGCTACTGGTTATGTGGATCGCAGAGCTGTCATACAGATGCTTCTGAGTTTTTGGTTCATTCTGCCATTTTCAGGAAGAAGATCTCAGCTTCAGAAACTGTCTGAGGGTCTCTATAATGATGAGATTTCTGTATTTACAGTTTGTGCAGAGCTTTGAAAGGAAGTAAGTGAACTTCGACTGAGTCAGACATAAATCTGCTGTAAATATTTGAGTCTTAACTTGACATTTTGTGATTAAAGATGCAGACAGAGGTTTTGCATGCAGAAGGTCACAGACAGAAATCAAAGCAGCAGCACTGCAGTTCTGTGGCATTGAGGCCAGGCACTAAATCATCGTATTCAGAAAAAAACGATTTTCTTTCAAACAAGATTAAGAAAAAGACTAGAGGTGCAGAGGGAGCACAAACCTCAGCCAGGGCATTTAAAACATCAATGGGTTGGTTATTATTTGAATAGCAGAAAACTAAACCAAAGTAAAAAAAAAAAAAATCCTTGAAAGAAATCATCAAATCAACACCAAACCAGATTTCTTTCTGATGGAGTGATAGGAAAACAAACAAGAGGACAAACAGGAGAAAAACTATGCATAGTTCATGGTTGTGCTTATCAGGTACACCTGTGCAACTGCTCGTTCATGCTGACAGCCAATCACATGGCAGCAACTCGATGCATTCAGCCATCTCAAGAGGCCTTTAATACATTTATACTTAACAGAGACAAATATGGTGGGGATACACTTGTGGTCTGGGCACCCATGAGTTTGTCACTACCATATTTTCTTATTTTCAGTAAGAATATCATTGATTATACTTCTATAAAATGATCACCACAACCATAAAGACATGAGGACCCTCCTGAAAACAAGATGTAGCATCTCAAGAGGCTAACCCCTAATAAATCAGACGACAGGTCTATGGTTCATGGATCTGTCACTAACTTTAGTTCTTACTTTAGTCCACTTGTCTCCTCTTACCTCCCTTCCTTCACCTTCACACCAACACAGCATCGTGTGGATTTGCTGTTCATCATGAGACTGGGATCCACATTCAAGATTTCCTGCTGCTTAACAGAAGGTTTTTTCTTGAGCCATGATGGAGGGATTCACGATTGGCTATATGGATTCATGTTGGTGTTGGATGTATATATTTGTATATATATGTATATGTGTATTTTATATGTATATATGTATCTACGCATATATGTGCATCCATAAAATGAAGAGCTTTGTGCTCTATTGTAAAGTGTCTTGAGATAACACTTGTTATGAATTGGCGCTATACAAATAAAGATTGATTGATTGATTGATGTAGGATTGAATAAAATGACCTACTACAGTCCAAACTGAGCATAAGCATGAACAAAGGTGATGTAGGCAGTGGTGGACAAAGTACTCAACTACAGTACTTCAGTGACAGTTTCGATTCTCCTGGTCAAATATTAACCCAATACAAGTAAATGTTCTTCAGTACAATTTTTCCTTAAGTTAAAGTACTGGAGTATCTCCTTTTGGAAATACTCAACTATTAAAAGTACATTTTTGTTTTCACGTCAATGCGTTCTAATGACTGCAACAACGAGCAGCACAGTGGCGCAGCAGGTAGTGCACTTGCCTCACAGCAAGAAAGTCCCCGGTTTGATCCCCGGGTCGGACAGGGTCTTTCTTTGTGAAGTTTGCATGTTCTGTCTGTGCATGCGTGGGTTCTTCCCGCACACTGCGGCTTTCTCCAAGAGAAAACACGCTCATTAGGTTAATTGGTGTCTAAATTGAACTTAGGTATGAGTGTGAGCGTGAGTGGTTGTCTGTCTCTCTATGTTGCCCTGAACTTGGCTGGAAACCGGTTCAGTGTGTACCCCACCTCTCACACACTGACAGCTGGGATAGGCTCCAGCATGGTCCCACATCAGCTCTTGGGGTAGAAAATGTAAAATGTTGATGCCAGAGGTCAGAAGAGAAAAGCCAAACTATACTCATTATATCAAAGGTATGCAGAGGATTGTTTCTAAAAGCACATGTTCAATCTTCAAGTAGACTGACAACAGAAGTTAAAACAGGAAACTGAGGCTACACTTTTAAAATCAAGAGCTATGTGTCTTTTCATACAAGGTTCGCAGTCTTGTCCAGGATGGCCTTTTGGGGGAGGGGGCACAAGGAGGGCTTGGAAGTGCTATGAAGGGCACTTGATGAGGTACCACCGGACTGCGATGTGTGAATGGCCAACAAATGGGCGTATTTGCTGTAGTGGACCAGTTACTTTACACGTAATCGGCACACAGAGGAGCCTAAAGTGCTTCCACATGGAGCTCTTCGGATGTTTCGTGGCATTCTTCATAAACTACAGTTTTTAAGGGTTGAGGTCAACTGTCCTTGGGCCTTCTGATCATGTCTTGCTCGTGACCTTGGTAAATCAAGAACTTTTTAAAGGCTCTCAGTCAAACCTTGCTGATATTTTTTTAGGAGGTGAGCTGACTGATTCATTTGGAGAGTACAGCGTCAGAGGCCAACTGACCCACTGCTGCACTCTCCCTCTCTGGGAATGCTCACCAGGCAGATCCATAAACAGTTCTTCTTACCTTTGTATTCCAAACTATATCCTGTTGAAGAATTTAAGAAGATTTCATGCTTCTGTGATCATCATGTCTACAAGTGAGCTACCAACGGTCCACAGGAGTCTCTGAAGTCTTCCAAAGACCTCTGCCTCCTCTGACATTTATCCTCTTGGACCAAACTTTAATCATTCGACTCCAGACTCAGCAGGGAGAAGGAGGATGAGGAGGAAGGATCCCAAAATGGAAAAAAAAAATCTACATAATTAAGTCTAAGCAAATGCTGAGAGGTAGAACGACACCCGTGACCCCTGTCTCCCCTGTGGGTTTGAAAAGGAAGAGAGCCAGAGATGAGACGGGCAGTCAGCAGCTGTCAAGGTGAAAGAGACACTTTACTGCTGCCTCTGGGATACTACATCGTCTTTCCTAGACTGACTGTGTAAATAAGAGTTTGGACATTAACCAGGATCGCATTGAGCAAACATCGGTCATACTATGAGGAAAGTTTGGTTAAAGTCCAATGTCCATGTCCACGGTATCCTCAAGAACCACTTCCTTCACCACACAGAGGTTTTCTCAGCCTAATTTCAGAGGTGAACGCCACATCCTACTTAACTGCAAATCCACAAAAGCTCTTTCCAGCACGCAGGGGATTAATAAGGTTATGTCTTCCATTAAAAGTAGAGAAAATTAGACATTCAAAAAGGGAAAACTTGAATAAATTCAACAGTAAATGGTAACCAGCTCTTGATTTTTTTTGCAGCAGCAGCAGCAGCAGCAAAGACCGCCCGCTTTCCTTTTTCTTACAAGATGATTTATTTATTTATTATCTAATCTTAATTATTTTTATATTTATGATTTATATTTAGTTTAATCTCATTGTGTTGTCTATCTTCTATACCCTTACTGACTCCTTTCCACCCACGTAAGCTAAGAGGCCTAATAATTGCAAATGCAGCTACTGTCTTGTTTAATTTTCATTTGATTTTATTATCACTTCTTTGTTTTTAAAACCATTTGTCATTTACATGATCAAAATAAGATGTCAATCAATGAATCAATCAGTCAATCTGGTTTTATATTTTGTATTCGTTATTTGTTCTTTAAAAAATGCAAATCTAAATCTAATGGTGTATGAAAACATGATAAAGTGTGTCGACCTGCGATTGTTAGATTTTTGATCTACAGTAACTGGAATCAATAAAAACATGAAACAAAAGTCAAATCTTTTGGAAAGAGTGCTATTATGATATAATCCGATATTTATTTTTTTACTGATATTGGACCGATATCCCATATCAATATCAGATCGGGACACCCCTAAAATCAGGATGTGAGAAAATGCTTCACCATGATTCACACTTATTTCATTTCCTTCACGGCGTCATGTGTTTCGTCATGTTTTTCTGCTCCCCAAAACCCTTTCTGGTATTTATGCTTCACACACTGTCTCAACTTCATTGAAAGTAGAGTTAGTAGAAAAATTAGGTTGTCAGTTTAACACTTAATGCAGTTTTAGACATTTGATATTTAGAATTCCACTAAATAAAAGCAAAGCATTTGAAACCACAGCAGTGCTTTATCTCTGGAGCTGCTCCTTTACTGGACACCTTTTTTAAAGTTTGGACTGTTGTATTGCATTCTTTTTACTGACTTGAGATTCAGGTCAAGTTCAAACCAAGTATCAATCATGTGTAAGAAAAAGATCCAAACATGTGCTGGTAAGTCACAGCTCTGATGGCCTCGGGTAAACCAACACAAAATAATCAAAGGATGCCTCAACAAATCCATTTCACAGCCCACAAAACACTCTAAATCAGTATCTTTCCTTTTCTGCTTTGTAAAGAATCGAAAGCATTTATTATTTTATTGCTTATCATACCTCCACCCACTCTGTGAGTCCTCCCCACACAGAATCAGATTCGGAGGCGTATATACATTCAAACGCCATCGAGGCTGGCATCATCGGAGCTGCTGTGCTGTGCATCAAATCCCCCGAACTCCTCCGAGTAATTATTCAGTCTCTGCGTCTGTAACACATCAGTAATGCTGCTTATGGCCCAAGGTCGAGCAGAGGGGCTGAGGAGTCGAGGCTGTGATGGATTAAGAGTTTCTGAGGATTTAAACTCATGGAAACAGTGATGCATCTCAGCTCAATTTAAAGACTCGTCTTCTCTGTCATGGGCCTAACGTACAGTATGTCTCCTGCAAACAATACAACCAAACACTTAGCCCAGGATTTGGAACAAACTTTATTTTGACAAAGACTTAAATTTGGTTTGGTTTTGACCAGTGTTGGACACGTTACTTCAAAAAAGTAATTAGTTAGAGTTACTAGTTACTTACCCAAAAAAGTACTTGAATTACTAACAGAATTACTCTGTCATAAACGTAATTAGTTACCGGGTAAAGTAATTGATGCGTTACTTTGTTGAAAAAGCTTTTGCTGTTTTAACTGGCTGCTTAAACACTAGCTTTTACATTTACTTACAACAGACAAACACTTTGCTTTAGGACATAACGGACACTTCACATGTGTGTTCTTGCCTTTTACTTCTTGTATTTCCATCCTGAAAACACCAGTTTCAACTCCACAGACCACTCCGGACTCGTTGTTGCTGCAGCTAGCTATGTTGCCAGATTTTGCGATTGAACTAAGCATTTTCAAACAGAGAAACCAACATGAAGCGTGTTTTAATATTATCCATGTTAAGTTTCAATTTCAAAGTCATATTTCTTCATTTTTGTCTCTTAATTTACTTATTAAACATCCTTTTGTTTGGAGGTGGAACATCCTTTTCTTTATACAGAAGTGAAGAGAGGGGCTACTATCATTTATAACTCTGTTATTGCTAAACAGTCTGACTAACCTTGATATTTGTAACCAAACAGACATGTCAGGATTTTATCTAAATTGTATCTTAATCCTCTACAGCTTTATTAAAGTAAAAACAGTAGTAGCTACATTATAAATCAATTTAAATCTGGCTAAATGGATTTATTTTAGGTGGAAACATCATTAACCGTAATTTTAAATTTGTGTTAGGGTGGAATAAGATAATTTTAATAACTTCTGAATTGGGTTTATATTGATGGTTTGGGGGCACAACAAGCCCAAATGAGAAACTGCACCATTGGAACAAGCCCAAAAAACTGCAACCTATAACTCCCAATATACACATGCAAGTTAGAAAAAGAAGAAGCCAAAAGTCGCTTGTAATAAGCGAACCTGGAAACTCTGGCATTCGTTCTCTCGTCTGTCTGTTAGTGGTGCAGCTCCTGTCTGTGTCTGGCTGAGTGAGGCAGGTCTGATAACAGCTGCTCGACATTGGAGCAAAGTAACGCACCACATTTCACTGTCAGTAATGGTAATGGCGCTGTAATACATGAAAAAGTAATTAATTAGATTACCCGTTACTGGAAAAAAAAATGGCGTTAGTAACGCCGTTATTTCTAACGCTGTTACTCCCAACACTGGTTTTGACAGGCTCAGCCATTAGAGAGCTTTTTGTTTGCATTTATTCTATTCCATTCTGAAGTCTTAAGACAAAACTGAATGAATCAGCCAAATTCACTGAGGGGAAAATACATTTTTATTTCTAAACAATTTTTTTCTTTATCTTTAAGTAATGAAGACACTTTCCATGTTTATCCTTATCCTTCCTTCCTTAGTTTATGATATAAAATGAAAACAACACATTCAGTAGTTTTACTGCATCCCTAGCAAATGGCTGTTGTATCTATTTAATATCACTGGAAAACAAATTTGACCTCCAAACAACAGTACTCAAGTTTTTTGGCAAAATAAAATTGTATTTTCCTATTTTTATTATCATATTAGAACACCTTCTTTTTTTCAACCTGATCCTCATAATTTCAAGCTTCCATTTGTCATTAAAGCTTTTGAACAGCTCTTTTAACTAAACAATGAAATCTATTTACAATGTGAATCATTCATTTGCAAAATTTTTAAATCTGCCATTTTATAATGGCTTGCAAACACACAGCAGCGAATCACTTCTCATCTTTGACTGAAAACAGCTATTTAAATGACTCGACTCAACACTTTTTCTTCATCTTTAAGTCATGAAAATACTTTCCATGCTTATCCTCAATGCAGCTTATGATATTGAAAATAAAACAAACATAATAACAATAGTTTTGATAGTTTTTGTATGCATAGAAAATGGCTGTTGTATCTTTTTACCATCCCTACAAAAAAATCTGACCTCCAAACAATTCACAGTATTCAAGCTTTAGAACAAAAAACGTTACTTTCCTATTTTTATAATTCTGTACAATACAAATCCTTTCTTTCCATCTAATCATCATTTTTCCAAACTTTCATTGGTCATTAAGGCTTGTTAAGTTTGTTTCCATCAATCATCTTAATGACTTCAGCAAGGGCTAAAATCTGGTGACACTCTTTAAACAATGGGTCTGTCAAATAACCTTGCAGTGTAGCCGGATCTGCCTGATTTAAAGGATAAGTTCGGTTTCCACAGCTCTCACATTATTTGTAGAATGAAGTAGAACAATATACTCACCCAGAAGGCTTTCCTGATCCTAACAGTGCTGCGGGAGATATTTAGATCCAAAATCGAGCGGCGGACATCCGTATAATGGTAGCACATAGGGCATACAGCGCCGCTCCTAAAACTGCATTAATCGTCCATAAACTCATTAGCTTCACCAATATTTCATCATGGTCCGCTCGCGTTACTCCTCCACGACAGTCTGTGTCGCTCCAGACATGCTGTGTGACTGTATTGACCTCTGAACTGAAGAAGAAGAATCTTTGCCTGCGCGCATGCGCAGTACGGCTCATTGTTTTAGGGGAGGACTGCCGGCTACACAACGACTTTCTTCTTCCAGTTTTGTGCAAAATGGACAAATATCTATCGGATGAAGATGTTGCGGAGGAGAACTTTGAATATGATGGGTGTCCTTTAAGGATGCAAATTATCGAGTAATTCATTAATCGATAGTCGTTTTATCTTATCGATCGATGATCGATTAATTGATAAGCGGCAATTTTTCTGCAAAGCTGAATTCCCCTCTGAATCAAAAGGTTCCTTTCTATGAAAATGCTATATTTCTTATGAAAGAGAAAATGCAAATCATATTCCTTAATAAAAGATTTATTCCTAACAGAAGGTGATGTATTGGGGTGATAATTTAGCAAAGTTGTGGAGGAGTTGTACTTTAAAATACTTCCACAGATGGTGCATTTGGCGTCTTTGTCATCATTAACCAACTTAAAGTGGTTCCATACTGAACTCCATCTTGTACTCTTCATCCTGCCAGCTTACCACTTCTCGTTTGTCTTGTTGTTGTTGTCGTCTTCTTCTTCTTCGATTAATTGCAATTAATTTACTTTAATCGAGTAATTTCTTATCAACGATTAATCGATAATCGATTGTTTGCATCCCTAGTGTCCTTACAGTTTCGAGCCAGAGTTTACAGATGAGGAGCTCATCGAAAGGAGGACACGGAGGCAAAGAGAAGAACAGCTGACCAAAGAGCAGTCTTCAGTTCAGAGGTCAGCACAGTTACGAAAACATGGGTGGAGCGAGCCCGGACTGTCGTGGAGGAGTAGCCCGAGCGGACCATGATGAAACATTGGTGAAACTAATGAGTTTTTGGACGATTAATGCAGTTTTAACAGCGGCGCAAACATGCCCCGTGTGCTACCATTATACAGATGTCCGCCGCTCGATTTTGGATCTAAATATCTCCTGAAGCACTGTTTGGATCAGGAAAGCCTTCTGGGTGAGTATATTGTTCTAATTCATTCTATAAACAATGTGAAAGCTGTGGAAACTGAACTTATCCTTTAATGACAAAGACTGTTTCACCCAAAACAGCACGGTCCAATCAGAGTCCTTTAAAGCAGAAAGAGGTGAAGCTATGAGTGACAAGACAGGAAGTGACTGCTAGTACAGAGATTAGCAGATCAGAAGACTAACTGATGGGAAAATCAGACAGAGTAAGTCAGTTAAGCAAGCTTACTTTCTTGAGTTGGACACCGGTGGAAGCACAAGCATCATCGGTATACAAATCCTCAGCCACCAGTTACATACACTCAACAAAAATATAAACGCAACACTTTTGTTTTTGCTCCCATTTTTCATGAGATGGACTCCAAGATCTGAAATTCATTCCAGATACACAATATTACCATTTCTTTCAAATGTTGTTCACAAATCTGTCTAAATGTTTGATAGTGAGCACTTCTGCATTGCTGAGATAATCCATCCCACCTCACAGGTGTGCCACATCAAGATGCTCATCAGACACCATGATTAGTGCACAGGTGTACCTTATACTGCCCACAATAAAAGGCCACCCTGAAATGTGCAGTTTTGTCTCACAGCAAAATGCCACAGATGTCGCAAGCATTGAGGGAGCGTGCAATTGGCATGCTGACAGCAGGAATGTCAACCAGATCTGTTGCTCGTGCATTGAATGTTCATTTCTCCACCATAAGCCATCTCCAAAGGCGTTTCAGAGAATATGGCAGTACATCCAACCGGCCTCACAACAACATTCCACAGGCCACAATTGACAATCTGATAAACTCTATGCGAAGATGTGTTGCGCTGCATGAGGCAAATGGTGGTCACACCAGATACTGACTGGTTCTGAGTCCCCAGACCCCCAATAAAGCAAAAAAAAAAAAATGCACATTTCAGGGTGGCCTTTTATTGTGGACAGTCTAAGGCACACCTGTGCATTAATCATGGTGTCTGATGAGCATCTTGATGTGGCACACCTGTGAGGTGGGATGGATTATCTCAGCAAAGCAGAAGTGCTCACTATCAAACATTTAGACAGATTTGTGAACAATGTTTGAGAGAAATGGTAATATTGTGTATCTGGAATGAATTTTAGATCTTTAAGTCCATCTCATGAAAAATGGAAGCAAAAACAAAAGTGTTGCGTTTATATTTTTGTTGAGTATATAAAAGCAGAAATGAGGCGTTAACAGACATTTTGAAAAGTATGATTTTTGTTTTCTAATGTGACAGGTAAGAACTCTTTTTAATGTCATCAACACCCAATTACCTCAGACTCAGTTCAACACATCAAATTTACTTCTTTTTTGTTGGGCTTCTCTGAGGTGCAGTTCATCCTTGAGTGATTCTGTTTGCAGTTTCATTCATTTACAGCTGATCGTTCAGCCTCTAACACCTCCGAATCCGCACTGGTTCATGTTTGTGCCTCTTTTTTCTCACGACTAAATAATCAGCCGCAGAGCTGCCTCTGACTGAAAAGGCTGCCATGGGAGATCTCCTGGCATCCACCTTGAACTTGAAAGAAGTGTTGTCTTTTGCTTTGGGCTTGTTGTTCAGCCACGGCTCAGCTGAATGCACATACAAAATAAAGGAGCTTGTTTCCTCCGCCTCCGACATCTCCCTCTGCGGCTTGTTCCCTCACTGCGGTGCAGATTTGTTATTTGTGGTTGCAGTCTCGGGGGTTTGACCCGAGTTTGCACTTTTCAGTGTTCCTCTGGGGTCTGTTGCCTCAATAGGAGGCTTGATATGTAAAGATGAGCTGGGTTTTAGAGATTTTAAATCAGGGATCTGCAACATTAGTACAGAAGACAGCCTCATCTACTCAACTCCCACTGCAGTCCAATTGGAAAATAAGAAAAATAGGAAAAATAGGAAAATTGAACGGTAGGATTGACAAAATGTTGGCTAGTCTGATGTCTAATATCTCAATTTCTTCTATACAAATAAAGATTAATAGATTGAGTCCATATTCAGTGGAGACAAATGTGTGTTTAGTCCATTTGCCCCTGCCTGGATGGATACATTTACAAATATGTATGTGTAGATACAAACAAATTAATTAATAATATAGGGCCCTTTAATATCCATGATTTAAAAGGGAATAAATCTTTCGGAAAAATACTCTGAGGGTGTCACTAAGGCTGTGAATAATGCACGCTTCACTCCCCCTCCCCTTCCTCACCTCATTAACTATGCAAAAATGTTTGCCGGCTTTGCCTGGTTCATCTTTTGTGTCATCTTTTTCATCATATTTTGTGTTCTATGGATTTCATAAACAGTTTAAAAAAAATAGATGAATAATAATAATGATAATAATGATAATAATTATAATAATAATAAAATAATAAGATTAATAAGATTAATAAATTACAATAATAATGATATTACTACTACTACTACTAATAGAATAATAATAATAATAATAATAATAATAGATAATATTAATAAATAATATACTTAGGTTGAGTTTTTGCTGTCTTCTCAAAGTATTGTGCATGTTTATTTAGAATTGTTTTTAAAGAGGAACCTGTTGATGATGCAAACTCCTTTATTCCTTTCTTGTACTTACACACTGTTTTAAGCATTTACAACTTAGTAATGACAAATACTTGCTAGAATGTTTTATTTGTACCTGAAAAAAGGTGCAAAATAATTTACTCAAAGGGAATCAAAGGGATATTTATTGACAAAAAGGCAAAAAAGACATGACAGCTATTTATTTTCATAGTAGATGAGGGTTAATATTTATAATAAAGTGCTGCACTGCTGTTGAGGGTCCTCTATTTTAATTTTTTTTTTAGAATATTTGATCAGACAACATATGTTTGAAACAAGGTTTGCAGCAGCAGAAGTACTTCACTGATTTAAGTTTGGAGCTTAAAATTTGAGCAGTACTGAGAAATGCTAATAAACTATCAGAGTCTGCAGGTGGGTTTTGGGTCTAAAGGCAAGAGCACAGTGCTGGTGCAGGGCAGAGCTGGCAAAGCTAAAGCAGAGGAGGAGTGGGAATCCTTCGTCTTGAATCAATTCCTCATTTATAAGAGGTTTGTCAGCTGATGGGTAATGCATAACATTCATGATGGCAAAGCACCTCCGAGTTAACTCGCAGGCGTCACCACATTTGTCATTTTCTTCAACAGTAAAGGGACTCAACAGTGGTAGCACAGTGTTTCCTCTAGGTTCATTGCCTTGGGGCGGCGGGTTCGGGGTTGCGGGGGTCTGTCAATAATGCTCCATAATATCATAATTAAAGAATATTTACATCTGAATAAATAGTGAGCACTGTGGGCACACAACTACAACATTCTCAAAAGAATTTAAAATAAACTGCATAAAGTATAAAAAGTATTTAAAAAAAACAGGAAGAATGTAACATTTCATGTAACCATGTAAGCTCAGCAGGTGGAGAGAAGATGAATCATAAAGTTATAGCAAGTGACTGACAATGAGGAGAAACTACATGCTGAAAGTTTCCTACACTGCTGCTAGCTGTGCTTCCCGTCTTAGTAAGGACAGTTGGCTTAAAAATGCTGAGATTTTTGCTTGGGGAGATTGTTTGGTAAGCTTCAGGTCATCCATTAATGTTTGTTTAAATTGGGGGTTTTTTTATTATATTTTTTTTACCGTTATGGTCGCTCCTTCATCTGCCGCCTGAGTGTGAGTGTGTGTGTGTGTATGTCTGTATGTGTCGTGTGTGTGTCTTCATCATCCCCTCCACACAACGCGCCGCTTCCAGTCATTTCAATGAGGGACAGGCGGCTGACAGCACGCGGTTTGGACCGCCGCGGTAGAAGCGGTTGCCGCCGAAGAGCACGCGCACAGATTTTGTCCTGCTGCTCAGAAACCAGCGTTTTGAACTTTCTGGCTGTAGTCGCCTGGCAGCAGCAAATCATATCGTACTATCGAAGAACTGGACGTGAGGAAGCATTTCTACTGAATTGTTTTTAGGGAAGGGAGTGTCATAGTAGTATGTCAGAGTGAGCATCTTCAGAGTAGACGATCTTTGTAGTGTTCACGCTGCTAAGGGGGAGCCCGGGGATTGGCTGAGGGTAACGGAAGTGTAGACTGAGAGAGAGAACTGCTAACTGTATGACACGCTGTTTGAGTCTGTTAATAAAGAGAATTAATGATTCAGAAGTTATCGGCTCGTTCTATGACAGGGAGTGTTGTGAGACACTTTTAGGTGGCCTCTGCTCTGACGTTCGCTGAATCACCGCTACGTCTTGGCCCGCGGTGGCAGCAGCCTCAATAAAGACTGCATGTGGGGGGACTCCGCCTGCAGAGAGACGGTTTGGTTGCCGCGCGGCTTATCGGTGTTGCACAAGAGGAGCGAGGGAGGAGGCGTTTTTCAGAGCGGAGAGGAAAAATGCATTTTATTAAATGTAAGCAAACCATAGCGACACAACTATGGGCAAGATAGTTATTTGCCTAAGCACCCGCGACACCCGATTTAATGCAGGACTCTGATGTGAAGGCAGCGACATGATGCTGCGGTGGTGTATTTACAGTTTTTAAAAAAAATGCAGGAGCGGCGGGTAGGATTTAGGAGCGGCGGCCCGCCGCTCCTAAATGAATGTAGAGGAAACACTGTAGCAGATAAGTACTACCATAGCAACGACTGTAACCAAAGTCAGGGTTCTCTGCTTCACTCCAGTGATTGATTCTTTCCTCACTTTGTTTCCATTAGCAGCACAAACAGGTGGTTGGTGTTTGTGAGAGAGGAAAGATTTATCTGCAGAGTTCTGCATACATATTGATGTGACCTTGTTCTGCGTGTATAGGCCTAAAGAGCAGCATGTATAGTGGCAGCAGTTCAATCTGTCTGATGCTGAAATTACACTGTATTGTTTGTCTCCACCTGGATGGACCCGTTTCTGCAGCTGTGCCTCGTGTCTGAGCAAATAAAACTAACTCATTCTGATCCACTCACCGCGATCCTCCAGCATCTGCTTCACCGATGCCAGAGTTTAACAATGATCAGGAAAGACAGGATTAAATAGGCCATAAAGTAACACTGACTACGCAACCTTTTCATGGATTAAAACGGCGGATATATCAGATTAGGTCACCACATGTGGTAGGGATGGGTACCTAATTAGGTACTTTAAGAGGTACCGACCGAATTCTGTAGGTACTACCAAGTACCGATTCACGTAAAATCAAACAGTGCCATGTTTAGGTACCTAAACGCATCCTTGTGACTGTAAGGAAATGGAAGAAGCAGGCATACTATTGTTAGAGTAGGTGAATTTCCATACCAGACTTGAACGCAGCACAGCAATAGCGTAATGAGCAAGCATGGCTGAGAGAAAGCGGTCGAAAGTATGGATCCACTTTATTAACTGTGATGCAAATTACGCTCGCTGCAATATTTGTGACGCCAAGTGTAAGGCCAGCAGCGGAAATACTTCAAATCTGAGGAAGCACCTGGTGACGCACAAAATTTTCCTTAAAGCTGAAGAGTGCACAATTTTTGATAGCCTCAGATCTCTACGACCACAAAGAATTCATTCAGCACTGTTAGCACGCCTGTGTCCAATGGCGACTAGTCTTCTGCAGCCAGAAACACAGGAAAAGAAATGGCTTTAACATTTGGTGATGGCAGCAAATGAAACAAGGAGGATACCTGGTCCAGGTAAATAAGCCTCGTGTTTAAGATGGTATTAGCTTGGCATTTTAATGTGTGTCAGTTATCATTATCAGGTTGGTTCCTCGTACTTTGTAACGTTAATGTAAATGCTTGTTTTTATTTACAACTCTGTCGGACCCATTGTTAAACTGCCCTGAAGTTAAAGTGAGGGCTGCAGTTAATTTATTAAGTTGTGGTTCATTTTAGTTTCTGGTTTTCATGTTGACGACATTTTTGGAACAACTACAACGTTACAATACAAACAGTTGAATGTTGTTATGATATATCTGTCAAATTTTATATATTGAGAAATTAATTTACATTGAAAAAATTTGAGATCTTAATATTAAACAAATTAATATTTACTACCCCATAAACACACGCAAAAGTACCGAAAATTGGTACCGTTAAGTACTGATACTGATTCCCAGGTACCGGGCATCGGTATGGTATAAGTTCAAATGTGAAAGGTACCCATCCCTAACATGTGGTAGCTTCCCCGAAAAAGCATGATAGACTAGATGATTGAAACTGACTGCATCTCAAGATCGATGTGATGACAGTAGAAGGAGGGCTCTCACTGAAGGCAGCAAACACACAGTATTCACAGAACTATACTTGTGTTTGTCTTTAAAACATTAACAAGTGATGTGTTGCCTTGATGATTAATGCAGCAGTCACTTACATTCCTCTGCTGATTCTTACCAACAATTCTCTTTCACATGATGACGTGATGGTAGCTGATCAACAAGACATCACCAAGGTCAAGATGTTGGCTTCAGAGCCAAACAAACCGTCTTGTGGCTCTAAGGCATCAACTTCACATCCATGTTTGTAATTCTTTGTCAATGTCTCTGTCATGAGAGAAGACATATCAGGACAGAAATCAAACCTGTTGATCACTACAACAGATGAATTATTATTATGTGGCCGATGGATCTTTATGACTCCTTATTTGAGCCATATTTGAACATAAAGATCCAGTCTAAACTCGGCATTACTGTCAAAAATGGGGAAAACTGCTCTATCTGGTGCTGTTAAGTAATCATTAAAAAACTCCCAGGATGAATCCAGGTTCGTATCACCACCAAAATCTAACCACTTCTTCCTTTAACCATGACTAACAGTCTGTGAAAACTGAACTGAAAATGTATTGATTTGTAAGCAAATATGATGAAAACTGCCCTCATTCAAAACGTTAACAAATACTTTGTAAAACTTTCTGGGTAGCATCCAGATTCCTGTCACAAACTTCTCCCTAAACCATGACCAACACTCCTTAAAAATGCCATCAAAATCCCTCAAGAACTTATCGAGTTATTACCAGAAATTTGGAAAACTGCCCTATCTTTTGACGCTGACAAAATGTTATCATTTATCCTTGTACCATTGTTAATACTTCCTTAAATTGTCATGAGATTTTGGTAAGACCTAACTAAAAGGGATGGGACCGATCCGATTCGGTATCGATATCCAGGCATAATTCACGGATTGGAATTTTTCGATCTGTGTGCCATGGGGCGCCAATCCAACACAACACACACAAGACATGTGACGCCGCGCCTCATTTCAAGAAATCCATTCCACAGTTTGCAGCCAGCCAGTGTGTGCGGAGCATAGTGCCTCCTGTGAGTGCGTCGCCGTCTATTAGCCACCTGAGCTAACAAACAAGCGCTAACAACAACATATCTGCTGTGTGGAGTAAGGCTGTCAGTTCTCCTCAAAATCAAAATCGAACGATTTTCGGACATACCCCCCAGAATAAGGTACAGAGACTCAATTATCCGCCTTTTCGGTAAACACCCTGGCGAAAAGAACACAGTCACACGGGGTTAAACACTTGACGAAGCGCCGCTGCACTCGGCTGTATAGCTTGGATGAAAAGCCGACGGCTGAGCCCGCAAATAAGTGGAGGACGAGTGACTAAACTGTATTTCACAGAACACACAGCCTGGTCTTTGATTTTAAGTTTGACATCAACGGTGCAGAACCAAAACTACTTCCACACAGCTCTCCTCAGATGATTCAGAGCAGTTCATGTCCGCTCGGAGTGGAAACTCTTTGTTCACTGAGGTCAAGAGAGCAGCGGATGTGACTGACTGTCAAGCTGTGCTCAGAGCGCCCTCTGTTGGACGGAATGGTCCACTGCTCCAGGCGCCCTGGCATGCCGCTACACTCAATATTTTACATTTGAATATTTATTTACTATTCGGGTACAGATATTTATCCCCATATTCGATCGGCTAGTCGAATATCACAGTTAACAATTTATCAAACATCTGAAAAGGCACCACGTGAATGAACACCGGGAATATTTTTATTTTATTATATTTTATTTTGGGGGGTAGAGATGTTTACAATTATTTCATCTGTCGCTTATGAAAGCTGCGGCACTCTACTTGATTTATGTGCTGTTCAGAAGCAGCAGCCCTTGTGGTATTATTATTTTTTTGGTAGTGTAGATAGTGTAGTGTTCTTGTTACACATTTTATTTCAAAAGTGAGACAATTCAAAGTAGACCTGCTACAAGAGCCATACTCTGCTGTTCATATCAAGCAGCTCTTATCTCTATAAAGATTGACTGTATCCTTACAGAGTTTTGCACTTCATTCAATAAATGTTGATATTCAATTTGAAACCCTTACAGTTGTATGTTTTTTGTATATCTTCGATGTAAATAACTGTTCTGTGATTAATTACAGCCTCATAATCAAATTTTACACATAATTTCAACAATAATAATATTGATATTCCAGCAATAATAGCCCTGGTATCGGAATAGTAGCGATATTGGCCGATACCCAAATTCAGGTATCGGAATCGGATCGGAAGTGAAAAAACCTGGATCGGTGCATCCCTACTTACTTTTATTTTTATTTATTTAACCTTTATTTAACCAGGTAAAAAAACCCATTGAGATCAGGGTCTCTTTCACAAGGGTGACCTGGCCAAGAGGTAAGCAACACACGTCATGGTAAAAACAGTATAAAACATAACAATTTAAATGCATTTTTTGTGAATGAGAAAAGCGCAGTGAAGGACAGAAGATTATTAAATATACATAACTATTCAGAAACACAGGCACTGCTTAATGGTTTCATGCTGTTTGTCCTGTTACTAACTTATAAGTGAAAATGTGGAAAACTACCCCTTCTTTCAAAAAATAAAAACCCCGGATCCACATCCAGGTTTATATCACCACCAAAATCTCATCACTTTTTCTTCCTTGTGTCTTGGCCAACATGTCCTGAAAATGTATGGAAATGAGACTGAAGTCTTATTGAGCTAATAGTAAAAACGTGGTAAAACCAGCTTGCAGTTTAACAAATATTTGAAAATTTCATCAGTAGCCATCCAAGTTCGTATTGTCACCAATATCTGAGAAACGTCTTCCTTGTACCAAGACCGGCATTCCTTGAAAATGCCATCAAAATATGTTTAAATATTTTGAGTTATTAGCAAAAATGCGGAAAACTGTCCTATTTCACAATGTGAACAAATTCTTGTAAAAAATTGTGGATCTGCATTCAGATTTAGATAACCACCAAAATCTAAGCTTCTTTCTTGTGCCATTAAAACATTCTCTAAAAATTTAATTATAATTTGTCTAAAAGTCTTCCTCATAACTAATGGCGTGTTCCCACCAAAAGTGTTGAAAGCGAGTGTATTCGCGGGTCAAGTGAAATCGCACCGCGCTCGACGCTCGAGTTTTGATGCTGGTACAAATATGCAAAAAAACACTCACCACTCGCCACGGCATCGTAGCACGAAAAGTTCGGCATTATCATTTCATCATATCATTTCATCGTCGAACGTGGCTCCGATTACCACCATCGCTGCTCTGTACCTGCTGTGGAGAAGTCAAGTGCGGGCTAGGCGCCGACGTCGGTACTGGATGCATGCTACCCTACACAGGCGGTGTGAGCTCGGTAAGTTCCACCCTCTCTTGCAGGAGTTGCGTCTGGACCACGGCCGGTTCCAGCGGTACCTCAGGCTGACTGTTGCCCAGTTTGAAGATCTGTTAGCCAGGGTTGGTGCCAGGATCTCTTGCCTGGATACCAACTACAGGCACTCCATTCAAGCTGTGGAGGGCCTTTCCATCTGTCTCCAGTTTAGCAGTTTGTCGAGCAGTTTGTCAAATTAGCAAGACTCCAAACCCTAGAATACCCTGCGTCAGTGACAATCGCCACACTAATAGACTGTCCCAACGCGTCAACACGCTCGTTGCTCGAAAAGTTCAATTATTTCAACTCGAGCATCAAGCGTTGAGAGGCAAGCGTTTTTTCGCTGGAAACACTCACCGCTTAACGCTTGACGCCTCTCTATGCTCGTCCCGATGCAGCGTCAATTCGCGTCTTTATATTGACTTTTTATGCAACATCAACGCGTGAAAAATTTGCGGCGCTTTCGGTGGGAACACGCCATAACAAATGTCAACAAAAACACAACCTTCTTTTATGCATTAAAAATCCTGTAGAGTGAGAATTGACTTGAATTTACAGGTTATTTTAAACCAGTAAAAAAAATAAGTCTGTGTGAAACTCTGCCAAGAAAATCTAAACTTTTCTAACAAAGTTTTAAACCAGATTTTGACCCCATTTCCCCCCCAGATCTTCCTTCAAAGTGCCTGTGTGCTTACATATGCTGATTTCAGGCTGATTTTACCTGCAGTCATCAAAGTGATCCTGCATTTCTGATTTACTGTGATTTCCACATATGCTGTATTATATTAACCCAGAACCACAGAGAACCTCTTAATCTTCAATCACTGAGAAAATGTAATTTATGCTGACCTCCTTTTTTCAATCTGGGAAACTGAGGGAGCTCTAATCTAAACCGTGCATTTACATCAAATTAAAGGCTAAAAACATAAATATATATTTGCATATGTGTGCATCTACATAATGAACTGTTTGTCTTCAATGTGCTATATTGTAAAGTGCCTTGGGATAACACTTGTTATAAACTGGTGCTATACAAATGAAGATTGACTGATTGAAGATTGATCATAGTCACGACGAGGCTTCATCCTATAGCTTTACCTTATTAATGCAGAATTCTTAAAATGGACTGTCTCCCTGCTCCTGCATCGAATGTTAACAACCACACACTTCGTCGCATGCAACATACGGGACCACAGCATCAACAGGACAAACCTGGAGGTCACACAGGTCACATCACGTCAGACAGACTAAAACAGCGTTCAGTGTGAGGATGAACTGTTTGCTCACAGAATATCAATAAAACATGAGCTCCCAGCCTCAGATTGATTTATTTATGGAGCTTCTTCTGCATAATGTCGCTGAAGATGTAATCAGCAGAGCCCGGTGATCTATGCCCGCGTGCTCTTATCTGATCACCGGCGGGGTGAGCGGGGGACGGCACGCTGCGACGAGATGTAGCTATGTGTTCCTAATTAATGATCTACAGTGAGTCGATGCTGGAGTGTCAGAGAGCGGACGATTTCTTCACCTTCAGTCCTGAGAACTCTCCACACACTCAGCTGCCGCAGAGGCCGATAAGAAGCCGCAGCGACGTTGAAAAATGTTCAAGAGAACTTCATCTATCATCAAACCTCGAAGCCCCAAGGTGGCTTTGCTGCAATAATTGATATGTATCTGGAGAACGATTAAATCCTCCCATGGGGGTACGCAGAGAAGGGAGTATAAAGGAGCTGAGGAGGAGGAGGGTAATCTTAAATCTTCCTCCTCTTATACCCAGAGAGCACCTCAGGACATGAACACTGACAAAAACCAGCACTATGAAGACATCAAAAGAGCATGACTGTCAGAAATAACCTCTCCATGACACCCTCTGAAGATCATGTTCATAATCACTCTATAGTCTGAGTGTGCTGATAAAATACTCAAATGAAAGGGTCAACGGGTCAAAGAGGTCACTTCAGGGAAACATCGAAATCTCTCGGTTACACTGTTGCTACGAGTCACACTCAGGTCTCAAGTCTATCTTTTCAAATCACAGTTTTTGGAGTAAATCAAGACCCCAAGCCAAGTATATTATATATATATGTATATTGTATATATATACATCTACAAAACCCAAAACCAGTGAAGTTGGCACGTTGTGTAAATCTTAAATAAAAACAGAATACAATGATTTGCAAATCCCTTTCAACTTATATTCAATTGAATACACAGCAAAGACAAGATACTTAATGTTCGAAGTGGTAAACTTTGTTATTTTTTTGCAAATATTAGCTCATTTGGAATTTGATACCTGCAACATGTTTCAAAAAAGCTGGAACAAGTGTCAAAAAAGACTGAGAAAGTTGAGGAATGCTCATCAAACACTTATTTGGAACATCCCACAGGTGAACAGGCTAATTGGGAACAGGTGGGTGCCATGATTGGGTATAAAAGCAGCTTCCCTGAAATGCTCAGTCATTCACAAACAAGGATGGGGCGAGGGTAGGGGTGGGCGATATGGAGAAAAAATAATATCTCAATTATTTTTTTCAATTTCACGATAACGATAATCTGGCGATATTCCTTAAAATGTGACTCCCCCCCCAAAAAAAAAAAAAACTGCTGTAGAGTTCCTATTTACACAACAGCTCTTTTTTATTTTTAAAGTGCTTGATACAAAACATTCCCATAGCACATAAACAAGTTATGGCCTTCTGCAAAACACTGCCCAACAACATTCGATGACAAACTAGTCACAGGAGGATATGCCATAAGGTCTGCTCCATCCATATTATCTTACGTAAGCTTTTGTAAAAAAAATAAAATAAATAATAATAAAGATTTCTAACAAATAACAATAAATCAAAATACCATTAAAATGTAAACAAAAACACTAAATCAAATAGAAAAACAAAGACCAAGTATTGTCACTACAGCGGCACTGTCATACAAATTAGGCTCAAACTGTGCAGATAAAAATTAAGGCCAACTGTTCATGATGCTTTAGCTCTACTTCAAGTTTTTAGCCAAAAACACCAGTCTGTCCACAGCATCAGGCTTCAGTGAAGCCCTGTGACAGGTTACAACATTCCCTCCTGTGCTGAATGCCCTCTCTGAAGCACTGCTTGAGGCAGGTATGCAGAGATATTTTCTGGCCAGTTTAGCCAGCCTGGGGAAATTCGCCTCTTGTGATTCCCACCACTGAAGAGGGTTGACATCACTGTCCACCTCAGGGATCATCAGGTAGCTCTTGAGCTCATTTTCAACTGAAGTGGCAGGTGACTCCCCTTCTCTCGCGTCTTGTTTTTTGAAATAACACCCAAATGATTTTTTGGCCTTTTTGGGTGGCTCCCTGGTGTTGTCATCTCCTGCTGCACCTTTTGCTGTGGTGCCCTGGTCTGTTGTGGTAGATGGGCCTGAGGAAATGTGGCCTTGCTCCGTTTCCATGGCCAGCAGCTCAATGGTGATGGCTGATGAAACTGCTTCAACCTGGTCTTCATCATTGTAGCGGTTTTTAAAGCGGGGGTCAAGTGTGGATGCCAAACTCAAGAGGTCGATGTCATCTTTGTACTTTGTGTTCAAGTAGTCTAGAATGGTTTCTTTGATTGTTTTGGTTAGGTCTGTGTCATCAGTCTTAACTGCCAGGACCTCAGTGTTGAACAATGACAGGACAGGTTTGAGGTAGGACACTGTGACAACTTTCTCACCTGAAAGCGCATCCGTAAACTCTAACAGAGGACCAAGGGCTTTGCTTACTGATTCTAGCACCTCGAGATCTTGCCAGGATGGGATGAGATGACGGCGCCTTCTGTCTTCACCCAGCACATGACGGATGGCCTTCTCTTGTTCAACAAATCGCTCAATCATGCGCTGTCTGGAGCCCCATCTTGTAGGTGATTCAGTGATTAGTTTGTGGTCAGGAAGCTTCAGTTGTTCTTGAGCATCACTGAGGGCTTTCTTCAGTTTCCAGCTGCTGGAAAACGCCCCCACCGCCTTTTTACAAACTCCAATGGCACGCTCCACTCTTGGATCACGCATGCTCCTCTCTGGAAAACATTTCATCAAAGCAAAATATTTGTTAACCAATTAAACATGTTGTGACCTGACATTCCCAGGCATGTGGACATATTACTATTGCATTTTTTTTACCATAAAGGAATATTTGTACCATTTGTGGTAGTAGTAGGCTAGTACTAGCAGCAGCAGCAGTAGTTAAAAAAGTAGCAGGCCTACTATCATTATAATGCAGTCGTTTGTGGAAGGATTATGATTGTTTATGTGTCAAAAAACGTTTATCATATTTATGTACACAGGAGAAATTTTAAATGTGTGTATGTTGTGCATTTTTTTTTTTTTTTACAAAGGATGGATTAGTAACATTTTATTTGAAGTTTTATTATAAAACTGACATAATGCCATCATAATCATGACATGACACCTGTTATTAACATGAATAGGGCTTCATGAAATTTGCCATGAAGTGTCATTAGCTTAATTATGACATCTGTACCGCAAAATTGACATTTATCAGAAGGCAAGGCATACACAGGATAACATGACATTTGCTGTAAAGACGTCATAATTTAGCGAATGAAACATAATAATAATAATAATAATAATAATAATAATAATAATAATAATAATAATAATGATGATAATAATAATAACATAAATTTATATAGCGCCTTCATAAAGCCATATTCATGTTAATAGCAGGTGTCATGTCATGAATATGATCAGTCTTAAAATAAAACTTCAAAAAAGTGTTACCGATGGATCTATTAAGATTACTCACCGATCGCAATATGAAGCCGGTGTCCAAAACATGGCAGCCTGGTCCAGCTGTTGGTCCGGAGTGCACTGACAACGTTTGCACCGCTGTCGGTTGTCATGCATGCCATGCGTTCTTCTTTTAGTGACCACACAGTAAGAGTTTCTCTCAAACCAAGTGCAATGGCGTCACCTGTGTGGTCCTGTGGAAAGTATGATGTTTGCAAGCAGTAGCTCCTCAGCAGCCAGGATTCATCGATAAAGTGCACAGTCAAGGAGAGGTAAGGCTCGAGGTCCGGCTCGACCACAAATCGGTGGTCGCCGAAAAAGTGCTTGACATTCTTCAGTTTGTCCGTCAGCGCTTTTGCGAAGTTGAGTCGTATAAGTTTGGTAAAGCAGTCTGAGAAAAATATTTACGACTTGGCACTTCATATCTTGGATCAAGTACGTGAACAAGTTGCCTGAAGCCTTCACTCTCCACCACTTTAATCGCCATCATTTCCTTGGCTATGAAATTTGTGATGGCGGTGGTAATGTCTTGCCACCGTTTACTTGCTTTGTCGTATGGTACATGTTTGCTGAAGGACTCGGTGAGGCTTTGCTGCTGTGTTGATTTACTCACTCTTTGAGTCGAGCCTGTGGGTGTTTTGGAGTCGCAGTTTTAAAAATTCCTCGTGTTTCTCTCGTGTGGTTTGTTCGCAGGTGGTGGAAAAGATTAGTCGTAGAGCTGTTTTTCACAGTGACCGTCTTACGACATATCTTGCATATCACGTTGTTTTGACTGGCGTCCGTCTTAAGAAATCCAAACCATTTCCACGCTAAGGATGTGGACCCACGTCTTGGTACTAGGTCATTCTCATTCGCTGCAGAGCCGGGAGATTCCTCCATTTCCTCCATGTGAGCGTAAAAGTCTGTTGTTGTTCTTACGGCTGCCGCCGAGTCACCGCCTGACTAAACCCTGCCCGCTGATTGGCTTCTGAGGAATCAATCTGCTCACAGGATTTAACCGCGTGACTGAATCATGCCCGCTGATTGGCTTCTAAGGAATCAATCTGCTCACAGGATTTAACCGCGCGACTGAATCATGCCCGCTGATTGGCTTCGGTGGGATTTGCTTCCGCTTTACTGCCGTCGTAGCATATTCTGCTTGTTTTCACTTAGAGATGTTAGTTACTCAATACTGAAAAACTGCACATCGTTCAAACAACTTTTACAATATTATCGCAGACGATATATATCGCCCACCCCTAGGCGAGGGTCACCACTTTGTGAACAAATGCGTGAGCAAATTGTCCAACAGTTTAAGAACAACATTTCACAACCAGCTATTGCAAGGAATTTAGGGATTTCATCATCTACGGTCCGTAATATCATCAAAAGGTTCAGAGAATCTGGAGAAATTACTGCACGGAAGAGGCAAGGCCCAAAACCAACATTGAATGCCCGTGACCTTCGATCCCTCAGGTGGTACTGCATCAAAAACCGGCATCAGTGTGTAAAGGATATCACCACATGGGCTCAGGAACACTCCAGAAAACCACTGTCAGTTACTACAGCTCGCCTACATCTGTAAGTGCTAGATAAAACTCTACTATGGAAAGCCTACGGCATCTATCAACAACAGCCAGAAACACCGCCGCTGGGCCCGAGCTCATCTAAGATGGACTGATGCAAAGTGGAAAAGTGTTCTGTGGTCTGACCAGTCCACATTTACAATTGTTTTTGGAAACTGTGGTCGTCGTGTCCTCCGGACCAAAGAGGAAAAGAACCATCCGGACTGTTATAGGCACAAAGTTCAAAAGCCAGCATCTGTGATGGTATGGGGGTGTATTAGTGCCCAAGGCATGGGTAACCTACACATCTGTGAAGGCACCATTAATGCTGAAAGGTACATACAGGTTTTGGAGCAACATATGTTGCCATCCAAGCAACGCCTTTTTCATGGACGCCCCTGCTTATTTCAGCAAGACAATGCCAAGCCACATTCTGCACGTGTTACAACAGCGTGGCTTCGTAGTAAAAGAGTGCGGGTACTAGACTGGCCTGCCTGTAGTCCAGACCTGTCCCCCATTGAAAATGTGTGGTGCATTATGAAGCCTAAAATACAACAACGGAGACCCCGGACTGTTGAACAACTTAAGCTGTACATCAAGCAAGAATGGGAAAGAATTCCACCTGAAAAGCTTCAAAAATTGGTCTCCTCAGTTCCCAAACGTTTACTGAGTGTTGTTAAAAGGAAAGGCGATGTAACACAGTGGTAAAAATGACCCTGTGACAACTTTTTTGCAACGTGTTGCTGCTATTAAATTCTAAGTTGATGATTATTTGCAAAAGAAAATAAAGTTTCTCAGTTGGAACATTAAGTATCTTGTCTTTGCAGTGTATACAATTGAATATAAGTTGAAAAGGATTTGCAAATCATTGTTTTCTGTTTTTATTTACGATTTACACAACGTGCCAACTTCACTGGTTTTGGGTTTTGTAGATAGATAGATAGATAGATAGATAGATAGATAGATATAAATAAATAAATCTCTATATATGCAAGTATGTGTGTATATGTGCATATATTGTGTATCCTGATTCAGGCTATTTACATCTACACTAACTTTGTTTTCTATTTGCGATCACTGCAATCTACAATGTACTTTAACACACTGAAAGTATACATTTAGTTTTTAAATGATGTAAATATTTATTGTGTTTTCAACATCTTAAACCACATGCAATGTCATTTTGCTCCCACTCTTGGTAGAAAATTTGAATGACAAAAAAAAGTTTGAATCTTGAAAAGTATTGCTATTGGGCAGTTAAATAATTTAAAGAATTAAAGGGGAAAAATATAGGGACCAGTAGATCATCAGATTTAAAACAAATAGGCCGTGTAAACATAAAACATTGAATCAGAGCTTCAAGCTGCAGTCACGTGCACATTCCAACAGGTGATTACCTGTAAATGATCCAGATCTGAGGGTCTGAGCTGTCCCCCTGAGGTGCAGACGTCGTGGTGGTCTTCACTGTGGTCAGGAGGGGTCTTGGGCCTCGAGAGCATCAGCTGACAGTGATGTGTTGATCCAGTCAGTTCAGCCGATACAGCAGGTAAAGGTGCAGCTCACGTGCTCACGCTCTGCTGTGGTTTCAGCATCAGACCGCCTCTGAACACCTGAAACTCTGTTTTCAACTTCCGGAGTGAGCTTGTCATCTTCAGGGCCTGCTCACCTTTGTCACTGCTGCAACCTGAGCCGTGCGTGAGCGACGAGCATCTGTACGTTCAGGTGGAGTGGGCGGGGTTCAAGAGGTGCGTTCACTGCAGTCGGAAAACTGAGATGTTCACTCTAAATGGCTGCTAATGGAGGGTTGAAGGGATTAGTCAATATTTTTTGTTACATTTGGGCTTTTTTAAGTAATGCAAGTTATTATTTATCTGAAAACATAAGAAGCTGAATTAGAAGGGGAAAAAAAGCTGGAATTTCTCCCTGTGGTACTAATAAAGGTGTATCTTATCTTAGAAAATGGTGTGTTGGTAACTACCTATTTTAAGAATGTTCCTTCAGGTGCTCAAAAGCCTCCTGTGGCTACCTGTAGGCCATTTTAGCATTAACATTGCAGTTCATCAGCACGTACTGAAATACCTGCACCAACAACAACACCATGGAAAAAGTCGATTAAAGGGTTAGTTTGGGTGTTTTTGAAGTGGGGTTGCTAAAAGCACATGGTACGAGTAAATATGAGGGTCAATAAAGGGACCTGCAAGTTTTGTCCAAGGGAGATATCCAGGGTTGGATGGTTTAAATCATCTTTCCTCTTTCCTCCACCTTCTTCCTTCTTTCACTTCTGTGACCAGTAACAAAAAGTAACGGCAAAAGCTCTCCTACTGCTAGTTAGCTTAGCTCAAACATTGGGTATAGCTAGCCTAACCCAGGCCATTATAAATTTTTCAATTAAAAGAGCTGTTCAAAAGACTTGGCTCATATAAATTGGAGAAAAGTAATGTAAAATCTTGGTTGGTGTTGGTAAAAAAAAGAAAATAATAAATTTAAGTCCTTTTTGACTGAAGAGTAATGCAAAAAAAAAAAAAAGTTTTGTGAAAGGGATTTTAGACGAGGTGGTAAGTATTTGGAAATGCTTCAGGCAGATCCTGCAATCAAGGTTTGGTTGATATAATGGGATAAAAATAAAAAAGAAATAAATGATATATTGTACATTTAATATGTCTGAATAATGAATTGATCTACCTGCTATGCTTGTGTATTGTGTATTGAAAATTATTGTATAATGAAACAACTGAACCAATCAGTTACTTTGAGGAAGGAAAACATATAACACAAAACCTGTAATGGTGTTAAACTCATTTAACTACTTGTGTCATTATTTAAAGTCTCCAGTTCAGTCAAATATTTCCTTGCTTACAATAACACGTTTTTTTTTTTTTGTTGTTGTTTGTTTGTTTGTTTGTTTTTGGGTTATCAACGTAGCATATTTTCATTACAATGTACACAATACCCAGTTTTTTCCCACTCAACAACTAACATGTTAACCCCACTCCCTCCAAAATTTCAAAATAATAAAATTAATATAAAATAACAATAATAAAATAAAAATGTTGCAAATACTAAGTAACATAAAAGTAAAAATAAATGATGATTCTTATAATAAATCACACTTGGAAAAAAAGGGGGTATGTACAACACAACTGAGCACAGAAATAAGATTATTTGCACAGTGTGATTGTCAAACAGTACATTAATCATGCAAAGACCGAAGAGAGTCAACAAAGGACAAAAAAGGACCCCATATCTTATTAAAATTTTCAGAGCAACCTCTAATGCTGTATTTAATTTTTTCCAAGTGAAGAAAAGACATGAGGTCCCTCAGCCAAGAATAAGGAGACGGTGGTTTACGGTCCTTCCAATTAAGTAAAGTTCGCCTACGAGCCACAAGAGAAGCAAAATTCTATAACAATCCCCTCTCTGGTGGAGATACTACCAAAACCGTCAGGAACACCAAAAATAGAGATCAGAGGGCTGGGAGCCACCAGTCGATTAAGGACTTTTGATAATACTTCATAGAAGGTGGACCAGAATAAGTTGAGCTTAGGACAGAAGAAAAACATATGTGAGTGATTGGCAGGAGAAATAGAGCATCTAACACATCTAACACTTGTGTTGAATAATTTGTTTAATTTGACTTTGGAAAGATGTGTCCTGTGTAAAACCTTAAAACAACAACATGTTTTTTAATATCAAAATGTCTGTAAGTGCTGAACCCCACCATAATATGAATTTTGACCATGAAAACCCTCACCTAGCACTCAGAATCATGTTGATATCATTATTATTTAGACAGTTATTGATCAGAAATGATCATTCACTAATGGAGGTTATCTGGATCACCACCAAAATCTAATAATTTTTACGCTGGACTATTACCAACATCACTTGAAAATTTCAGAAAAATCGGTCCAGTAGTTTTTACATAATCTTGCAAACAAACAAACAAACAAACAAACATAGACTGGCTATAAACAAAGCTTCCTTGGCAGAGGTAGTAATGATATCAACATGATTCTTAGTGCTCAGTATGGGTTTTCACGGTCATGAATCATACTTTGTTTTATTAACTTTGTCATGGAACTATTGTTTATAGATGTAACAGCAATATGTGAGCTACCTTGACAGAGGTTTGTGCTCTCTGGGAGTTTTCTAGTTCCACCCACCTCCATCTCTGTTTGGTTGTAAAGAAGCATTAATCAGCTCTCTTCATTCAGGTGAACCCCGTTTGTTCTGAACACTCGACACCAACCTTGAGTGAGTGAGTTAAATTCAATTATCAATTCAGTGAGCCGGAGATGCTTTAGCCGGCACGCTACATTAGAGACGAGCTGGGAACCCTAATGGTGTTTGGCTAATTCTGAACCCTGTGTGCATTCAGTGATTCTGGTTAAACTGATTATTCAGAGATGACAGCAGATTTGGGGAGAAGCTTCATGGGAATTTTAAATAATCTGCATGTAGATTGGAAGGCTGTCGGAGCTTCATCCCCAGGATCGTCCCGTTAGGTCGATCAAATGAACTTTGAATATTTAAATGGCTCATACGGGGAATGAAAGTGAACCATGACACACGCTGAATACTCGGAGGTCTCCCTCTCAAACTTCAAACAACTAATCCTAAAGCCTCTCTTCATTTCGAGCAGACAGGGATTAATTTGTAGATGGATTATCAGATGAAAATTCCCAGGGAGTCCTCCAACAGCAGGCTCAGATTCCCTCTGCTATTAACTTCCAGCCCGCTTTATGGATTTCTGTGCCACTCAAGAAGCTTCGGTGTCGGAGAAAACAAGAGAAACAGACAGAAATGGATAAAGATTTGCATAATACTTCACAGGACGATGTTCATTTCTTTATTTGGAGTGACTCTTGAGGCCTTTGCACACCAGGTAAGATTTTTTCACTCTAACATTCATCAATTATCTTTACAGCTTTTCCTTTTGGGGTCAACTTTGTGACTTACTATTAGAAAGCAGTAATTTTATGGGTGTAAAAGAACTCCTACCATTAAATAATGGCTAATATGTAGCCACTGTGCTAAAAATTAGCATGCTCATAATCAGTTAGCTAATGGTGAAGTATCCAATCCAATCCAATCCAACTTTATTTGTTAAGCGCTTTAAAAAACATCCATAGTTAAAACAAAGTGCTGTACAGGAGAATAAATAAAATACGAGATAAAAGAATAGACATAAAACATAAGTAAAATGAATTTTCAAAGACAAGGAACAATTTAAAAGACATAAAACAAATGAAAATGAATAAAAAACGCAGAAGAAGCAATCAAAATAAAATAAAATAAAAATTAATAATAATAATAATAATAATAATAATAATAATAATAATACAATACTGTCGCCAACTACGGTGCATCAAAAAAGTATGTACTGTAAACTTCAGTGTCACCAAAATCTGAGTGGAAACATGTCTGACCTGTGGCAGATCTAGCCATCCATTGTCTTAACTGCTAATCCCTTTCCAGGGTCCCAGGGTTGGAGCCTATTCCAGCTGACACTGAGACACCCTAAACCAGATGCCAGACAATCACAGAGCCACATAGAGAGACAGACAACCATTCACTCTCACAGTTAGGGGCAATTTGGAGTCACCAATCAACCGAATGAGCAGGTTTTTGGACTGAGGGAGGAATATGAACAAATGCTGAGGGTGCAGTGCTGTGAAAATGAATTTCCCCTTGGGGACATTAAATCTAATCTAATCTAATCTAATGCAGGATAAACCTTCTATCCAAGCGGCATTTAACTCAAATTTTGTGCCTTTTTCCTCTGAAAGACATAAAAAATGAAGAGTTTCCTTCTGTAACAAACATTAACAGATGATGTTTTGTATTCATATAAAGTATTTTTTCTAATTGCCCAAAACACACATCCTTAGATTCATTATATTCTTATCTTTATATACAAAACCCAAAACCAATGAAGTTGGCAAAAGAGTGTGGGTACTAGACTGGCCTGCCTGTAGTCCAGACCTGTCCCCCATTGAAAATGTGTGGTGCATTATGAAGCGTAAAATACAACAACGGAGACCCCTGACTGTTTAACAACTTAAGCTGTACATCAAGCGAGAATGGGAAAGAATTCCACCTGAAAAGCTTCAAAAATTGGTCTCCTCAGTTCCCAAACATTTACTAAGTGTTGTTAAAAGGAAAGGCGATGTAACACAGTGGTAAAAATGACCCTGTGACAACTTTTTTGCAGTGTGTTTCTGTGTTTCTAAGTTGTATATTTGCAAAAGAAAATAAAGTTTCTTAGTTCGAACATTAAGTATCTTGTCTTGGCTGTGTATTCAATTGAATATAAGTTGAAAAGGATTTGCAAATCATTGTATTCTGTTTTTATTTACAATTTACACAACGTGCCAGCTTCACTGGTTTTGGGTTTTGTATATCACGACCAGGAATGCAGATCATCTCCTGCTGAAGAAGAAACTAAATCAAAAGCAAACAGTAGTGGGAAAGCTTTGATTTAATGCTCCACTATGATTTTGTTAAAGTGTGATGTCAAAATAACCAAATCTGTTACCATCGCTAAAATAAAAAGAAGCACTATTGTCAGAAATATCTCTGCATTTTCCACAATAAAAGAAAAGTTACAAACAATAATTTTAGTTATTTATTCATCTGCTGATAAATCATTTGATTTATTTATGCATTTGCATTTTTAGCAGAAAACATTTTAGAGTAACACTTCTTTTCCTGAAAAAAAAAAAAAACTGTTGATTAGTTTTTGAATTTGTCTGTCTGAGGAACATATCTGGATGCTTTCAGCTCAGTCATTAAGTCGTCTTATTTTATCTCAGTCCTGCAGACAGATTCATGTTAACCCATCAATAACGTCATGTTGTGCAGTAAAGAACCCTCCAAAGAAAAGTTTGGGAGGAACAACAATCTGTGATGTAAATTTATGTTAATTTAATTTGCTCCAGAGAGACAAAATGCTGCTGTGTTTCAGCTTCATTTAACAGAGACACAAAAGAGCACAGCTGCCTCTAAACATGTTTCCCACCACATTTTCAGCTGCCGTAATTATCCTGTTTCCAATAACTGGATTAAAATCAGAAAAGATCCAGAAATGTAAAGCCACCAGGACAGGTAAAGGAGAGCCCAACAGGAGCTCAGACAGGATGGAAACATTTTGTGATATCTTTTCTTTAGTATATGTCGACTCTTGTGGCATCCTGCTCAGAAAACAGCAGATTAAGAAGTCTGAAGGTTTTCCTACATGATGGGGAATCACAGCAGTAAGAAAATATTCACTGTCAGGGTGATGGAGATAAAAGCCTGAACATCATTTCAATCTGATCAGAGAGAGAGAAAGAGAGTCTTCAAACATGGAGAGATAAAAGAAGAGCACTTTAGGTACTGTTGTGCTTGTTGAAATGAAGAGTTGTACTACTGAGAACTTGGATTCCCTCCGCTGGAGACACATTACTCCCCTTTAACCTCTCAAACTGCAGAATGAGGCTCAACAGATTTTTGCAGAACAGCTGGATTCACCAGATCACAGTATGTGGTCAGGCAGATCCATTCACATAGCTCCAAGCTGAAACGTTAGTGCCTGATCAGATGATTTTTGAGGACAAAGAGGCAGCAGCTTCAGGTTTGGTTGTGCTAAAAGCATGATGTAAAGGGGGAATATCTGCTCTTTCTTTGTACAGTGCTAAATTCATAAGAAGAGGCAAATCTGGCCTGAGATTTGTATTTACTGTAAAGGTATTTATTATTGAATTATAATCAATTACAACTACCAATAGACAGGTCATTTGAATATTAAAATTTAAACATTAATATGGGATATTGCCAACTAAAATGTATGCTTTAGGCCCATTGATTCAAGATTTTCTTCAATTCAAGCTTTAGTGCAACATTCACAATGTTTACAGTAAAGACAACAGTAAAGAAATCAATGATCAAAAGCACATAACGCATTATTCATCCTCCAATATTGATGCTCAATAATCTCTTTTCATTACTTCAAGGATAGTCCAACTTCTACTCCAAAACAGAGGCTTTACCAGCACTTCTCTAAATGCAAATTGCCTGCAAATGTGTAAAACAGTTGACACAACAGATCCTGGGTAAGTCAGAAGCACTGCAGAAAATTGCAGCTTTGGCGATCACGTGCTATTTCAAACCAAAAAGGATAAATCTTTCAGCCCTTTTCCAGACTGTTGGAAATTCTGAGTGTTCTCCAATATTTGGATCTATTAAAAAAAACTGGCACAGGACAGGCATTTTTCCACTTGAATTTTGCTGACACTTAAGTTTACAGGACATACTTCACTATTTGCTAGCTGCTTATTAGCATGCTAGTTAACGTGAGCATTCACATTACTAAATCTCTTTGTTAAGAAAGTAGTAATAAAACAGGTTAACATATTTAGATTTGGATGACTCCGCCTTGTTGATACTATTTTTTTGTCAGTAGTGGACTTCTATTGCCTTGTTTATTGTTTATAAGTATTTTGTTTCAATCTTTAGTCTCCTTTTAGTCTATCGGGCACCTAAAAAGGTGCCCACAAGCACCTGTTAGCCCGCAGGAAGCCCATGAGGTGCCCTCAGAGACATTTAAAAAATAACACAAGCAAGAACTTGAAATAAATAAATAAATAAAATTAAAAACATATATATTTTAAAATTTTAGTTGTATGATTTGCTAAAAAAAAACCTCAATAAATTCAAAAATAACAAATGTAGCATTTGCATTAGGTTTTAAAACTGCTTAATTCTTCAAGTTTACGTTGATGCTGACACAGGAAAAAAATAACTGAAGATGAAGAAAAAAATGTTTAGAGAAATGATTAAAAGGAAAAAAAGGAAAAACATATAGTGTCAAATGAAGCCTATTAAATGCAAAATATTTAATTTTTGGTTAATTATAACATCTTTATCACTTAACAACATTAAATGTGACCCCTGGTGTATTGTTAACTTCTTTCCCCAGATACCAGCTGCTGTAATACTGTGATTTCCCAGTTTGGGATCAGTAAAGTACATCTTTCTATCTGTCTTTCTCTTCATCAATGCTAAGTGGTTACATATAAGCCATTATAAAGTGCTAAGTCTGTATGAAATCGGGTCAGTGATTGACGAAGAGGTCTTCCACACCCCAAAAATAACTGCTTTTTAACAGTAAGTGACAAAGTTGTTAAACAGTGATTATGGAATATCAGTTAGATTGCTTTTAAGGTCCCTAATAAGGTAAAAATACCACTAAAAGGTTCTTAAACCTCAATATTATCCAACAGCACCGACCAATAACCTGCCACATGAAGTCATTCCTGATAAAACTGCATCGATGGCATTCAGAAGTTCAGCCCATCAGCCCCTGAACTTCTTATAGTACAGGGTTAGGGTTACCAAACAGTAGCCTCAATTTCCCATTCTTAGCTGACAGGAGTGGCACTTCATGTGGTGCCATGCTGATTATTCAAGTTCCTGTGGCCTTTCTATCATCCCCAATCACTCTTGCCCTTATGCTTTGACATTTTTGTCCAATGGATTGCCACTGACAGGATATTTTCTCTTCTTACGGACCATGTTCTGTAAACTCTTGAGATGGCTGCAGTGAAAATCTCAGTAGATTGGTAGCTGCACCAACAAGCACGCCACATTTAAAGCCACTTAATCCCTTCTCCATTCTGATGCTTGGTTTGGAGGTTGTCCACATGCCAACACGCACTGTGTTGCTGTTTTTTGATTGGCTGATTAGCTGTTTGAATGAAGTGGCCGGTGAGTCCTGTAAATGGAATAATTCAACTTGCAGGTCAAGTATTAAAGATAACAGTGTTGTTGACTCAGGATCTTGTTAGTCATGCACTCACATCTTCTCCACTGAGCAGCCATTGCTCGGTGATTTCATTCATCACTTCCTGTCAATCAAACAGCCTCACGTTTCTCCGTCTGGCTTTGTTATGCTCTATTCATTATCATGCACGGTGGCAGTCGTGGCTCCCGTTAACTACCTGGGAAATATTAGATGCTCTGCTTTATTTGTACCACAGGGATTTGAGAGAGCGAGCGGGTAGGCAGCAGGTGTTCAGAAGTGCAAATGTAAATCCTTCCATCAAGCCTATAATCACGGTGTTAGGTTATTCTGAGCTATGGAGAATCAAAAGAGACGTTTGCTTATGAGAAAATGATGCACAATATCACCTAAAACTTCTTGTAAACAGAGCAGTTTGGGGAAAAGAGAGCACAAATTCCTGGATTCAGCAATAATGAGGTGAAATATTGATCACAAAAGCATACCAGGGCGGGAAAATGAACTGAAAAAAAAACTCCAGAGCACTGTAGAGACATTGATGTAACAATATCCAATATTGATATTTGTTTGTCTTGTTTTCATTTCATCATATCTACAGTGTGTCAGCTTCTCCATGGCTGTTTCCTCTCCTCGCTCTGATTGGCTTTTAGTCGACCTGTCGAGCAGACACAGATTAATGCTTCAGCTAAAAATCACATTAAACATCTGCAGGAGGTGACACTCGAGTGTGGAGTCTGCTCTGCTCTCAGCTTTGTTGTTAAAAGATACTTTGAAGGTTTGGCTGACGGCGTCACACGGCAGGCGGCAGAGGAGGAATTAGGGTTTGAAAATATCTCGACCTCATTGTAAAACTTTATTTAACTCTTAAAGACATGAGGGTGTTATCGACACTGTGTGAGGGGTCTAAAGCCGGGCATCCACTGTACGACTTTTTCGATCACGGCGTTCAGCTGCTGCTCATACTGTACGAGTGAATCGCAGGGGTTAACAGTTTACAGCTCACGATTCTTCTTCTCACACTATACGACCTGATGCTCTGATGCGATCTGACTGCTCACGCTGTTCGTCCATGTACGACACACATGGATGTATTATAAGAACTTATAATATAATAAAATCTTATAATACATGACGACACGTCGGACTCTTGTATCTGGAAATGCAATATTAAAAGTAGTAGTAGAAGAAGAAGGAGTGGAAAGTGGTCGGATGCTCACAGATGTGAATGAATAACAAGCAAAACCGCATTGCCCGAATAGGCTTCGCAGTGCCTGCCACAGCTCAACAAGCCGACCCTCCATTGTTTGGGTCCAGGTCCGCTGTGATGCCATGCTGCTCCGTCTTGTGCATTTGTTTTCTTGTCTATATGTGTGTTTGCGCATGTGTAGTGTGACATAGCCTCACGGGGGGCGACCAGGATTTCAAACAGGTTTGATTTTCGTCAGATCGATCGGGAGGTGGTCATGAGGTGTTAATCGCTTCTCGTTACCTCGTGTATACTACACGATGTGAGACGCATGATTGAGCCAAAATTCGGCCTGATCCCCAAAATAGTTGCACGGGTGAAAAATTGCGTGAAAAAGAGCCAAAAATTGCACAGTGGATGCCCGGCTTTAGGAGCTGTTTGGAGTTTTTATGCTCCCACTGATATTCTCCCAAACTGCAGGGGGCAGTGTCCCCAAAAAGTCACATCTATTGCATAGTTAACAGAAAGTCATCGAAGAAGAGAGTTCATTATTACCAGTTCAGCCCCTTTTTTAAGCCTTCTGCTCGAACATGACATCCTTATAAAGAAAAGAGTGTATCTATGCAATCACTAGGTCAACTTGAAGAAATTTGGTGTCATAATAAAAGTAAAACTTGAGAGATTTGTCCAGATGTGAAATTATCAGTGTATGTGTTACTGGGACAGAGTAAATGAAGATTGTCAGAATCATTAGAAAATTTCCTCCTCGCCTAAAACAAAACAAGTTTTTATTGTGAATATCTCTTTGGAATGATGCAGCTGCAGCTTTAGAACTCTATGAATGAATGTGAAAACATGTGAACATTACTTCTGCCAAGTTTGAGTCTGATAAAGTGATGCAGAGCAAAGTTAGAGAGGTTTTACTACAGAGTGGTCAGGCCCAATCTTGGCACAGTTTGGCTCCATTAGTCCCATTTGACATTTCTGATACACCAAACTTTATATTTCACTTTTATGACAGTGTGGTGTTCATTACACCCAATTACAACAGCTTTTATCTTCTTCTGCTTATCAGTGGCAGTTTTTGACTGTTTCTGAAAAACATAAAAAAATCAATAAATACTTTTTTTTGTTTCTTTTTGGAAGAATCAGCCAAGAAGTCCATACAAAGCAACACAAGTTTGAATCAAAGTGGAACAGATTTGGATATTTGATAATTCATTTGCTTGGTGTTAACCTGCATTTGCTGTGTGAAAAAACGGCTTATATGGTTGTGTAGCTGAAAAATTCCTGTTTAATTTGATGTGCAGCTTGACTATATTTCTACATGAATAGATCACTTTTTCTTATGTTCTTGTTGGAGTACCCAAAACCGGGTACTTTGTCGTGAAAAGATTAAGTTAAGAGAAAGAAGAAGAGAATTTGTTTTTATTGGTTAAGTTAAATTTCTAGCAATTATTTTCCAGGACTTTTCCAGGACATATTGTCACATTTTTACTTCATTTCCTGCGTCTCATCATATTTGATTCTTAATTTCTTACAGTATCTCAGTTATCCATTTTATGTTATTTTATCTCTCTTCTTTATGTCCCCCCTTTCCTTATATTTTTATTATTGTTTTAGTATGATGGTTTTTAGCTCCAGTGTTTCCTCATGGGGGCTCTCCACACTGGGAGCTGCTCCTGGTCCACCTGTGGGGCCGCTGCCGGGAGACGGCTCCGCCTGCATGGCCGGATGCCCCTGCACTGTGGTGTGGGGCCTCATGTCTGCGCGGGGTGGGGAAGTCTCCGGCTGTGCTCTTCGTGGGCCAGGAGCCCTCCTCAGTGTTGATGGCCCCCAAAGGTAGCTTATTTCCTTGCCTCTGTCCTCGATGCCCAGCCATGTCTCTCTCTCTCTCTTTTATGACAGCTTGTATGAATGTGTGTGGGTATGTGTGTGCGTATGTTGATGTCCGTGAGTGTGTGTCTGGATATGTAGCTATATTTTGTGGGAGGGGGATGGCCGGGTTTTCTGTTTTTATGTTGTTTTTAGCCTCTGTGAGGCACTTTGTGTTTCTTTAAGTATAAAAAGTGCCTTATAAAGTTTGATTAATTGATTGATTGATTTTGTTTGTTTGTTTTATCAACCTGCCAAGCCTTTTGAATTTGATTTGTTTGAAAGTTGCAAAATATTGATTGAATGATCACTGTAATGCTAATTTAGCCAAGCTGAATGTCATTCATTCATGCTAACAACATTAGCCAAAAGAACTGCCAGCAGTTCAAATGAACAGTCTTACGTTTTCTCATTTAAAGGCTGCCTCTTCCCTGTGGTCTGTGAGCATCTCACGCGGGTGTTGACTTCCATTAGAAAGTAGCTTGAAACTGAATGGCGCACAAATACAATACAGTAACATTCTTGAGCTTAAAGTTACAAGTTTTTGCTGCTTCTTTGGGAAAAATAGGTCCTTACTGGGGTTTGGAAGTTGATAAATCTAGAGACACAGTCATATGGAGGCTCTGGGTAACAGGACTGCTCTGGGGGAACATGTTAATTTGACTGGCTGGTGGCATCAAGATGGGCGCTGTGCCAGGTAGAGGCAGAGGACTTGGACAACTTGGCTATGCACACATCTTTGAACCTGTTTGCTTTTTCTAACAAGGTGGAGGGAAGCAGAGGGTGGATAAACAAATTTTCCAGGACAATTCAAGCTCTTCTAGAACATTTTACTTTTTTCATACATTGACTGGAAAATAGGTCAATCATTTTCCAGGTTTTCCAGGATGCGTGGGAACCCTGCTTCAGGTTTTTTTTTTTTTTTTTTTTTTTTTTTTTTTTTTTTTTTTTTTTTTTTTTTTTTTTTTTTTTTTTTTTTCGTCCAGTTTGCCCTGGTGACACCTCCAAGAGCTGGAACTCTGGCGGCACTTTTGACCACCTCTTTTGACTTCTTTGTTGTGGGGAGACACACATGCTGTATTTATGTGGCCCAAAGACTCTCAGACTCAAAGAGAAAATGTGGGATAAAGTCTCTGTACTTTATTTTTGTGTAAATATGTACAGTAGGTGTTAAAATGATGCTCAGTTACTGTCGATGGACTTCGGTTCAGTCTGGGAGAGGGCTTTGGCTGTCGGGTAAATCAAACCTCCACGCTGCAGTCGTCCCACGTTTCAACACACACAGTTATGGCTCTGACATCTCAACACTCACAGGTCAGCGTCCTCGTAGAAAAGTGTTTTTTATAAACTCCAAACGTCCTGCAACAAAGCTGTGTTTGATTATCACATCAATTTTCTTTTCATAAATTAAATATTTCCGGTAAACTTCGTCATACGCCCACAAACAACCATGTACATCTTTATATTTACATCCTCAAAATGGCAGCAGGAAGGAGATAAGTTAAAGTCTGATTTGGGACATCACATCTGGTTTTCCTTCTGGTTCCAGCAGGTCAGGAGCTCTGAGTGTCTCTCTAAGCACGGAGCTCCTGATAAACCTCTGTCCTGTCAGCTCCCCGGGAGTTCAGGGTTTCCTGCTAAATGAAAAACTCCTTCTGGTTTTCCCGAGAAGCGCCCTGACAGCCTGCCTGGCTGCTGAACGGCAGCTCGTGGACGTCTTCAGGCTGTGCTGCTTTCACGTCCTGGTTCCGATACGTCTCCTTCCTGCTGCAGATGAATCTAGCGAGTATTGCCAGCACTGCCACGCCGATGAAGATCACCACAGCAATCAACCCTGAAACACAGAAACAGGTATCTGGTGAGTTCAAACATGCACAAAATAATCATTTATTTTTGGAAATACACATAGTTTGCTCCCCAAAATCATCCAAAGAGCTTCCTGGTAGTCCCCTTTGTTTGATTTCCATGTTAAAGTTTGGTTGAGCTAATGTGAGCAGGAGATATTCACAGCCCCATGTGACTGTTGTATTGTCTTTATTTTAGAAAAACAAGTGAAGCATTTTTAAACCAGAAAAGCACTCAAAGAGCGCAGACCTCTGCCAGCACCACAGTCCTCTCCCATATTGTGATTTTTACCATAAATTTTAGTCCTACCTTTATTTCATCTAAATATTTAGATTCCTTGACCTTGAAAACATACCATTAGCAACTGGTTTCATGATATCTATTGTAGTTCAGTAGTTATTCACGAAAATTGCATTTTCATCATGGCGTCATGACGGTGATCCAGATAAACGCCAAAATTGAATCAGTTCTTCCTTTTCCCATGCTGAACATTTCCTGAAAAAAATAATCAAAATCCATCTATAACTTTTTGAGTTATTTTGTTCACAGACAGACAAACTCACCCGAAAACATAACCTCCTTGGCGGAGGTAATGATCACCTCTTTTTAGATCAACTTTTTTATTCTACTTTTAACATACTTTAACAGCAGCATAAACAGAAATTAGACCTACAAAATTAACAACAACCACAACAAGTTTTGGGAACATCACTTATTGTTTTGACTTTTAGTGAACTACTGAATGATGTCAATGGGAGTTCTAACTATAAAGTTGATAGAGACATGGACTCCATACTATCCTGTGAAATTGGAAGCAAATCCGTTGTAAAATTGCACAAATAAGAGTTTTTAAAATTCTATGGTTTTCGTATGATTTATGTACATTTTGGGATTTGTTTGCATCCAGACATATTATACACGTATCACCACCAAACTTTAATCACTTTTAAGTTGGGTCATTCCCAACATCTCCTGAAAACTTCAGCAAAGTCTGCCCAGTGGTGTTTGCGCAATCTTCCAAACAAACAGACAAACACATGCCAGCAAAAGCCTAACCTTCTTGGTAATAAATCCAATGGCAACCTCCCACCCTCCTCCCCTTGACCCTGGATCTATTCAAACTTTCCACAGGACACAAGAGTTAAAGTGGTCATAAATGCTATACATACAGATAGAGACAGGAAACGTTAGTTACAACATCCCATTGATCAAATCTGCCAACACTAGCCATGCCAGAATCTGCACCAGCAGCAAGCATTTTCTCCACTCCAGCATGAGGCCAGCAGAATGCAGCTTTTCTAGTTTATTTACTAATCATCTCTATATATTAACCTCTAATTATGCTCTGGCCTTTTACAGTGAAAAATATGGCCAAGACCAAACTTAACTGCAGATCCCTGGACTGGAAATGTGGCTTGGTATTGGTAAAGCTCTTAGTGCTTTAGAAAGATCCTGCAATCAGCCTACGTTGATTAAGTGTTTTTTCCACCTTAAAGGTGCTATGAGGAGAGTCTATTACCGGCGACATTAAGACTCTGCTACCCATAAGCATGCGCGGCGACTGTCGTAATGCTGCGTTCCAATAACCTCGGAACTGGGAACTGGGAGTGACATCATATCCGACTTATCGGCGTTCCAGTTGAAGTCGGGAAAAAAACATGCCAATCTACTAGGCTATTGTTAGCTGTTGTTAGCACGCCCTGCGTTGTTGTTTACAAATATCACATGTGTGAATGTGATTATCACTATGGCAGCATTTTTGTAAATATAAGTCTAACAATACTATGTATACAGCTGATCTAGAGCGACACACCCCAGTCAGAAGTGCAAATAACTTGATTATAACAGGAGCTAAATAACTGTTCACACTGGGGGCATCCATCTTCCATTGTCAACTCGCGGGTGGTGAGGTTTCATTGAGATCCCAGTAGGAAATTCCGACTTCGGGGGACGTTCCAGTTGCAGTTTCCTACTCGGAACTCGGAAATTCCGACTTCTGACTACAACTGGAATGCACCAAAAGACGTGACCCAAGCCAAAGCGTGCATTTGTTGTGATAAATGCAGCTCGGACCTTCCTCAGAACTCTGCATTGCTTTACAACTTCTTTTTTCAACAACTTACAGGATGCAAAGCGACGAGATAATGTATCTCTTTCTAGTTACGTAGGTGTAGTTTTTGATGTGTGACAACAAGCAATTTTTGGAAAACTTAGTATCGTAGTTTTGTGGCCGGCTATATATCCCTACTTACAGCCCGGTGCTCTAAGACGTGTCTGAATAATATAAATTTGCTCTAGTTTTAATTGTCTTGTTCCTGAAGTTGAGTATCCAGGCCAGTCCAGCCCTGTCCAACCCGACCGCAAAGCTAAGGAATAGCATTTATAGATAACCTATTTTGATGCTATAAAACTCATCTTAGTGTGTTTTTCGATCAGGCATATATCTAAAAGTGAGACTTTTTTGTTATTACTTAGAAACTCCTCACAGTCCCTTTAAATAAAGCTGAGAAAGTGACTGCATGTGCAGCAATATGTAGCTCTAACTTCAGTGCTGACTATTTCTGTACAGGCGCAGAGCTGATCTCTTTTGTTGAGACTCATGTTCAGTGTATTGCCATATACCTCACAAAACCCAACTTCAAAAGTCCAGGATGATCCTTTTTGCATGGAAGACCAAACATCTTTCTCATTGGTCTGATCTCAAACCACCCCGAGTCAATTTTACACTACTCTACCTATTTTTTATCAATTGGTCTTTATTTGAGTAGTGCCAATTCATAACAAGTGATTTCTCAAGACATTTTTCAATGCAGGCTGAAGACTAATCTCTTTAAATTGCAGTGTCATCCTCCTGACCCTTATTTGAATTCTTATTCTGGTTTAAGTTTACCCAGTTGCATTTCTTGAGTGTGCAAATGTTGTTGGCAGTGAATTCTTAACTTTGCAGTAAAGTTTATCAGACACAGAAACTTGGCTTTGCACCTTGTAGGCAAGTAAAAGAGACAAAACAGTGCCTGTCGCTGCATTAAAGTGGTTTTAAAATAGAACTGAAAGTCTTTAAAGCCTCTGTCTCTGACATTTTCATGAATTTTGCGAATGCTCGTCATTAAGAAACAAATCTTTGACTTCTCCTTCCTGTCTCGTCAGTCTGAACATCAAACTGCTTCGGTCTTCTTCAACAGCGAGCTCAGACTCCCCTCATCTATTTACACTGTCACACTATTTACACTTGAATTAAAACCCCCGTGTTTGGCTGTTTTATGACTTATTATAGGCCTTCTGAAACGGATGTCATTACCTCCAATTAGAGCTGAGTCACTCCGCATGGCGTTGACTAAAGGCTGACCTGGATCCACTGAACCGGGCTGATCTGAGAGACAGAGAGGAGCACGTTAGAGACAGAAATCAGGAAAGGAACAAAAGCTGGAGAAACAACAGATGTTCTCAAAGCTAGAGAGCTGTATGGAGAGAAGACAGCGTGATATATAAAGTATAAGATGAGGAGAGTTCATGTGAACGTTTGGTTAAAAGCCGCGACACAGACTTCACTTTAGTTTTCTGACTAATCTCTTCAGTCTGTGTGTCATACATCCATCTGCTTGCTGAGGAAGAAGCTTAATGAGCCCATAAAAAAGTTTTAATGAACTGCTCTGAGAATAATATCAAAGAAAAACGTGCACGGCTCAGCGTTCATCAGTTATCTGCTCTGTTCAAGCAATCAGGCACATCAAACTTAAAAGAGAGTTAGCTCAACAGAGACAAAAAAGGCAAAGAAATTGAAGTAGATCAAGAAAACAAATGTGTGTTAGAACCACTGGCTGTCATCATAAGAGACAATGAGATAAGGGGTTTAGAAGGAGGTGGAAAGGAACATAAGCTGCTGCTTTACGCAGACGACATACATGTCTTTAGGAAAGATCCCAGTCACTCAACACCTTACCTGATGGATACAATACAAGCTTACTCTGATGTATCAGGACAAGAGCATGACACAGGAGCAGATATTCACTTCTGTACCGTCCCAATCCCGTAGAGGGACTCCCGCTCCCATCTCACTCCCTCTCAAAATTACTCCCACTCCTGTCCCATTCCCGTTCGAATAAAACCAAACATGTTGAAAAAATGCTGCATTGTTTATTTTAGGTAAGAGTACAGTGCATATAAAAGGCCTTGCCTTTAAGTTTCACATGCCTGACATTCGGTTGGTGGAAACAGCTCTCTTTCGTCTTGTTGTCGTCTTCTCCCTCCGTGTTTTTTTGTTTTGTATGTGTGTCACTGGCAGCCGCTCCGAGTCGCTCTTCACTTTCGGTGGTGATAGGAAGTCAGACCACTTTTGTAGTTCTTTTGTGTTGCTAGCGTGGTCGAGAGTGTTGGCTCTCACTGAGGGACGACTACAAAAATAGACGCATCTGTTCATCTGGTTGTTTAACACGGCTGAAATGATCATCTATTAAAGGATAAGTTCGGTTTCTACGGCTTTCACATTGTTTATAGAATGAAGTAGAACAATATACTCACCCAGAAGGCTTTCCTGATCCAAACAGTGCTTCAGGAGATATTTAGATCCAAAATCGAGCAGCGGACATCTGTATAATGGTAGCACACGGGACATGTATAGCACCGCTCCTAAAACTGCATTAATCGTCCAAAAACTCATTCGTTTCACCAATATTTCATCGTGGTCCGCTCGGGCTACTCCTCCATTACAGTCTGTGTCGCTCCACCCATGTTTTTGTGACTGTGCCGACCTCTGAACTGAAGACTTTCTTTACGGCTGCCGCGCATGTGCAGTATGGCTCATTGTTTCAGGGGCAACCGCCGGCTACTCAACAACTTTCTTCTTCCAGTTTTGTGCAAAATGGACGAATATCTATCGGATGAAGATGTTGTGGAGGAGAACTTTGAATATGATGGGTGTGCTTACAGTTTTGAGCCAGAGTTTACAGATGAGGAGCTCATGGAAAGGAGGACATGGAGGCAAAGAGAAGAACAGCTCTCCAGAGAGCAGTCTTCAGTTCAGAGGTCAGCACAGCCACAAAAACATGGGTGGAGCAACCCCGGACTGTAATGGAGGAGTAGCCCGAGCGGACCATGATGAAATATTGGTGAAACTAATGAGTTTTTGGATGATTAAAGCAGTTTTAGGAGCGGCGCTACACATGCCCCGTGTGCTACCATTATACAGATGTCCACCGCTCGATTTTGGATCTAAATATCTCCCGAAGCACTGTTTGGATCAGGAAAGCCTTCTGGGTGAGTATATTGTTCTACTTAATTCTATAAACAATTTGAAAGCTGCAGAAACCGAACTTATCCTTTAAAGTTGTTCCCGCTCCTGCCCGCTCCCGTTGCTTTTTTCCCCCATCCCAACCCGATCACGGGATTAATTAAAAAATGACTCCCATCCTGTGGGATTCCCGCGGGAATCATGTGCCCCACGGGAATTCCTGAAAAATGTCATCCTCTAATCAGGACACAAAATAAACTGGACCAAATCTGAAGCAATGCAAATATCCGGGATTAATAGTGAAGAGGTAATGACCAACTTTGGCTTCAAGTGGAAATCAAAGGGAATAAATTATATCCAATTGGTAATCGAGACCTCGGGAGGTGTTCTATTTAATTACCCCACTTGGAACTAGGAAACCCCGACTTCCCAGTACAACTTGGAGCACAAGTCAAGTCTGAAGTCACTTTTGGGTTAGACTCGTGTCTAAGAGCGTTTTCACATTAGGCACACTTGTTTCGAACCGTACTGCGGCGCGGTTCACCCCCCTCCCCCCTGGCATTCACACTTACAACATCGAATCGTGCCCGGGCCTACTTGTGTGTTTACTCAGTTTGAAACAGCAGGGGGCGATATGCACGTAACTGGTTACCAAACCTGCTACAGAGGAGAACGAAGAAGAGGCTACCATGGTAACCATTTCCTACACCAAACAACCAATGTTTACGTTTCGCTCTCTTCTACATTTTCCTTCATATGTGTTTTTTAATCGTGTTTGAGACGGCATCAGCGACCTTCTGGACCCTCGTAAATCATCGTAATCCTCAACCAGAATAAACAAATTGACAAATTGAGTAAGCAAAAGATTCAACCGCAGGATTAACAGAAAGTAATGCATCAAAAGTAGATCAGTTCAGACCACTTTGTTTCACACCAGTGGAACCGCACCAAATGTAGGGAGATGGAGCGGATCGAGACCACCCCTTCATGGAGGTCTCGGACCGGCTGATTTGGTGCGCACCAAAGTGCGGTGGTTGCATTCACATTGACACTAACGTACCAAACCCTGGGCCAAAACTTCTTTGGTGCACACTAAATATGGTTGGTGTGAAAACACCCTTAGTCTCCAACTCCGATCCCTACCTGTGTGTGTAAATGGATATGAAAGGATGTGATGTGTTGGCTGATACTGATGGATACCTTACACAGAAACTCCGCCCACAGTGACTGAATGTTGGTGTGATGGTGATGTAACCATTCGTGTAAAAGTGCCTCATGCTGTCAGAAAAGACCGTCTACCTCCAGATCAACACTTCATAGGCCATAACACCTCTGTGTCTGTTGTACCTGTTAGGGAGTGAGTAGTTTCTGCCGTGTATGGATCCTCTGTAGAGGAGGAAGCACAGCTCGATGAGACCAGCGGCCCACCGACAACCACCCGGCTGTCAGGGTGCAGCAGAGCGGCTTTTAGAGGAGTGATGGAGTTAAAGCGAACGCCTGACAGACAGCCCGTGAACCCAAGAGATGCCAACCCGACCAGCTCCGAGTCCAGCTCATCAGAGTCTAAGAGAAGAGACACGGACAGAAGAGACAAATCTGTTATCAGCAAGCTCCAATTACAGAGCTGAAACACAGCGGCGATAAACATTATCATGAAGGAACCGTGGTCATGAAGATAAGTGGAATCTATCTCCGGCTTCATCATGTTAATACTCTCTTTGAAGCTGCAGAAAGCCTCCCAGGACAGTTTGAACCAACTGATCTCACCAGAACACGCAGAGAAGACGATTTTACTCAAACATCAGGGCCAAAGTCGTGAATGTTTTAAGACTTGTCGACTTTTGGAGCATTTATCTCTAAATTTCTGACCACATAGACAGCAAAAGAACTCACTGAAGGTTAAAAAAACTGTGTTTTAACTTCAAATATCTAAAATGAAAACTGTTTGCCTTGGATTGGATGTAAATTTTGGTATCCTGCATCAAAGTCAAACCCATTAAATTCAGTGTCGACGCTCTTCGTCATGCTACAGCACATTAAAGGTCACACCAGCTTCTGCTCCTGCATTCGCTTGTCACTAGTCATAAATCACATCCTGCAGAATAATCCAATATGAATATTATTTATATTATTATACACAGGGACAAACAGGGAGAGTCTCATCTGAGTGAACCTCACCAAGGCTTTCTTTTACTGCCAACGTGAATGTTTACGTAAAGAGATGAGCGCCCCCTCGTTCTCAGTGGGAGTTCAGGCTGTAACTGGGTTAGAATAACAAAAGGTCAGGGCTAGTTTGTGGGTGCTTCAGTCTCAGATACTGTGGTGACAGAATTGGTCTCAGGTGGCAGAGTGATTGGTTAAATGCTTATCAATTAGAAGATATACAAGTAAAGCCAGCAGATTTGGAAAAGGACATCGTGGTGAAACAGTGTGGCTCTGAAGGATTTTATGGATTATACAATGGATGTGTTTCTATTTTGGACTTTCTTTTTGATGCAGCATTGGCCTCCTGACTAAGGATGTGTACCGGTCCCTAACCGGGTCGGTACCCAAATGCTGTTAAGAATCTGGAAAAATTGTACTGTTATCAGTACTTGAATGTCTCTTCAACTATCACGTAGTTATGACACTACCGCCGTCGACAGGTGACTCAAGCATGTCGGTGAGGGCTAAGCGCTCAAAGGTTTGGGCTCACTTTAGTCAAGTTAATGAAAACTCAGCCCGATGCAATCTTTGTCAGAGAGAAGTTGCGTCCAAGGGGGGAAATACTAGCAACATCACCAAACACTTGTAGCGCGAGCATTGTATAAAGCTAAAGGAGAGCGGGCTGTTTGATTGCTAGAGCAACACGAGTAAAGTTAGCAGCTTGGCTAACACTAAAGACTGTAGCACCGTGGTGGCGGCACCCGTTTTTGTTTCTGCTATGTCAAGTCACAGTAAGTTTTTTGTCTAGTTTGTAGTTATCATTACAGCATTGATTTTAGCTCCACTGATATATGGGTCTGTCTGTACATGCAGTCTGTTGGGTGGCATGAAGGGGTTTTGCCATCTCCTTAGCTTTCTTTTTGCCTCTGAGAAGTATTTGTAATGCATTATTTCTATTCTGTCGAAGCTTTATTATTTCCTTGTAGTAATAAAAAAAAAAAAAGGTTGAATATTTTAATATCTTGAAAAGTCTTTATTTTTTACACAAAATTACTTGTTGTAGTATCGTTAACAGTATCGTTAACAGTATCGTTAAGTATCGATACCGATAAGGAGTATCGGTATCTGTATCGTTATTGATAAAACCATGAAGATATACATCCCTGCTCCTGACTGTACCAATGGTTAAAGCAAAGGCAGGTGAAGGAGCTTTCTGTTATGATCCTGTACTGTGGGAAACACTGCCCGCTGACCTGAGGTCCTTGGAAACAGTTAGATCTTTTAAGAAGGGTCTTCAAACACTGCTTTTCTCACATGATTTAGACTGTTAGTTTTACTTTTTTATACTTATTATTATTGTTGTTGTTGTTACTATTATTACCTCTGCCAGGAAGTTATGTTATTGCCAGCATTTGTTTGTTTGTTTGTTTGTTTCTCTGTTAGCAACATGGCTCAAAAAGTTATTGACAGATTTCTATGAAATTTTCAAGAAATGTCCGGATTGGGAAAAAGGAACAAATGATTTTATCAAGTTATCCAGATCACCGTCTGGATCCGCCATGACGAAAAATGTGATTTTTGTGAATAACTACTGAACTAAAATGGACATCATTATGAATCTACTTGCTAATGGTATGTTTTCACAGTCAAGGAATCTAAATATTTAGATGAAATAAAGGTAGGCCTAATATTTATGGTGAAAATCACAACATGGGTGAGGACTGTGGCGCTTGCAGAGGTCTGCGCTCTCCGAGTGCTTTACTAGTTGCATTTTTTTGTATTATTTATTTGTTCTTTCTTTCTGTGCATGTTTTTATCTCATGTGAAGCACACTGAGCTTACACCTGTATGAAATGTGCTAGACAAATAAAACTAAATTGAATTTTCTGAAACATTCAGCCTCTCGTTTTTGAGAAGGGGAGGAGGGCAGTGACTGTAGAAACATCCAGAATGCGGTCGCTGGGAGACAAGCTTAGCCACTTCTCTTATCCTGCTCAGGGGAAAATTCAGATTAGATTTGACAGAACTTTATTAACTCCTTTGGGAAACTCCCTCAGGAAATAAGGTTTCCAATAGCAGCATGAAAATTAGGAAGATACAAAAAAGATAGCCATAAACAAAAATATAAATAAGTAAAAATAAATATAAAATAAATAATAGTATGTGATGATGAATGTAATATATATATATATATATATATATATGAATATTTTTATTATATGAATAAATGTGTATAATATGACTATAAATTACATATGATTGATTTGAACATGTGAACACCTACATGAAATTTTATGCAAAGGCATGACACAAATATTTTTTTCATGATTGGTGTGAACACATTAGAAGGGACTTGGGATGCACAATATTGGATTTTTGCAGATATCCAATATGCCGACATTTTTTAATTCATTATAGCTGTTACCAGTATTTCTGGTCAAGAGCACAAGCTCTGTACTTCACAAAAATAGACTTTTTCTTTTGGTGTTACAGTATATTTTTGTGAGGAACAGATGCAAAACAAAAAAATAAACATCATTTAACTCTTGCAAAAATGAAACACTTGATGTTTGAATCTACACATGCAGCGAGGAGAAGGAGCATCAATATTGCACATTTGTGTAATATGCCAATAAACTGGCTGTAAATATCTGCAAAAAGTTAAATGTTGGATGATACTGATACCTAACTTTTTAGGCTGCTTTCAGTCGATACCGCAATCAAACTGATAATATTGTGCATCCCAAAGGGGAACATCAGGATCCATCTTCTGAAGACCATGCAGGCTGTTTGAAATAAAAGTCTTCAGATCAACTTTAATTTCTGTTCGGGATAAATGTTTATAAAGAGAAGATGTGACCTAATGTTTGACCTGCACAAAGAAATGCTTCTTTCTACCTCTGTGACGCCCTCCTCAAAGCCTCCATTTATTTTAATACTGTCATTTTCTACTCGAGTACCTCAGGTGCTGTATTTTAAAGGTAAGACTTTAAGTGTGAACAAAGAAATGTCTGAATCTCTTTGGAGACTCACTCTCTCATAACTATTAATAACAGCAGGTGCTAAATAAATATCCAGAGAGGCTATAAATGTCTGTGTGAACTGTAATTATTCCTGCAGGACAGGCAGCTTGATCACACAACACATCACTGCTGTCTCCTAAATCAAGAGACGAACAACTGTGAAGACAAACGAAGAGGTCACGGAGGAGTGATGTGGCTGGACAGAGCAGTCCATCATCTGTATTTACTTTATTCCACTCTGATGAAGCTTGTAGCTGAATGTGATCATCCGTGTGGAGAAACAGAGCGAAGAGAATAATGTGGTTTTGATTCATTTGTTTTGAGCCAGATTAAGCAGCCTGCAGAGAAGAATATTGAGAGAGGAGAAAGAGGTTTAAGTAAAAGCAGCAGCTCGGAGGCTTAATCAGTATACACAAGAAGAATTAGGCAGGTGTGAAATATACTGTGTAGTAAGAATTATTTCACCAATCGAGATGTTAATAGTCCATTTTATCAGTTAACAAACACAAAGTGAACAAACCGAAGAAAAATCTAAATGATTAATCGGTTTTGTGTCTCTACAGCCTCGTACCAGAACTCTCTGGACTGGTCCAAATCCGTGGCCCAATGGTTTGAGTGCTCTACTTTAGAGTTGTACTGTGTGTTGTGTTCATATTAAAAATATCTGGGAAGCAACAGCAGAGTTATCAAGTGTTAAAATCAAGAAATCGTATCCTGGCTATGCCAATCATTTTTGAATAAACACTGAGATACACACAGTTTGTGCTGATGCATCATTACGGCTTTGTTCTTTGGCTTTACAAACATAATGTCAAGGTTCAAACTTTTCAATAATTAGAAGTGCTCTGAGGCCCCATCCACACGAAGACAAAACGCTGAACAGTTTAAAAAATGATCATCATAAAGACGAAGGCATCTCAGAAAATGTGTGGGTCTACATGAATGCACTCAATACGCATGAAAATGCTGTAAAACACATGCCAGACCTCTAGGGGCGCTGTAACGATATGACGGAAACAAGTGGAAACAGACGAAAAAACAGTGGGCATGCACACTTGCAGCAAAAGTTGTAAACAGAGATTGTGATAAAGTGATCATAAAGTCCCGTAATGTGTCCTCGATCATTGTTTTTTTTAACTTGTTGGTGATTGAGAAGAAGAAAATTTTGCTGCAACAGGGATAGTAGGGTCACTAGCTTCATCAGCATCAGCGTACACCGTACGCCGCCATTGTTGTCGTCGTTGCCGCATGTGGGGCATGTGTGTCAATGAAGATATGAAACTATGACATAAGCGTATCTGAAAACTTTCAAAGAGCCAGTAATTAGTTTTACATAATTTTAATTCATCACTGAGCTCATTCCAAAATTTGATCCCAAAACCGAAACGCATTTGAATTTAATATTTATTCTAATTTTTCTTGTTCAAACATAAGCACACCTCTTAAGTTCTGTTTTCTTCTCTTAATGGTGCTGTGAGGAGAATCTATTACTGGCCATATTAAGACTCTGCTACCCATGAGCACGCGCGGCGACTGTCGTAATGCTGCGTTCCAGTAACCTCGGAACTGGGAGTGACATCATCTCCTACTTATCAGCGTTCCAGTTGAAGTCGGGAAAAAACATGCTGATCTACCAGGCTATTGTTAGCTGTTGTTAGCATGCCCTGTGTTGTTCTATGAAGAATGTGATTATCACTATGGCAGCATTTTTGTAAATATAAGTCTAAAAATACTATGTATACAGCTGATCTAGAGCGACACACCCCAGTCAGAAGTGCAAATAAATGGATTATTACAGGAGCTAAATAACTGTTCACACTGGGGGCATCCATCTTCCATTGTCAACTCGGGGATGGCGAGGTTTCACCGAGTTCCCAGTAGGAAATTCCGACTTCGGGGGGCGTTCCAGTTGCAGTTTCTTCTCAGAACTCAAAATTCCTACTTCTGACTACAACTGGAACACACCAAAAGACTTGTGGGTGTGACTCAGAACTCTGCATTGCTTTACAACTTCTTTTTTCAACAACTTACAGGATGCAAAGTAATGAGGTAATGTATCTCTTTCTAGTTACGTAGCGGTAGTTTTTGATGTGTGACAACAAGCAATTTTTGGAAAACTTGGTATCGTAGTTTTGTAGCCGGCTATATATCGCTACTTACAGCCTGGTGCTCTCAGACGTGTCTGAATAATATAAATTTGCTCTAGTTTTAATTGTCTTGTTCCTGAAGTTGAGTATCCAGGCCAGTCCAGCCCTGTCCGACCCGACCGTGAAGCTAAGGAATAGCATTTATAGATAACCTATTTTGATGCTATAAAACTCATCGTAAAGTGTGTATTTCAATCAGGCATATATCTAAAAGTGAGACTTTTTTTGTAATTACTCAGAAACTCCTCACAGTCCCTTTAAGTTAAAAAAGTTTAAATACAAGCAAGAGAAGTATCACTTACTGCACAAAAAGTATCTCCAGTGTTTTTAAATGAAAAATCCAATGGAAAACTGAACAATTTGATTATTGGGTCTAAATTTATCATTTCTTCTTTGTGCCATGACCCACATTCCCTTAAAATTTAATCCAAATCCTTTGAGTTATCCTGTTAAGAAACTAACAAGCTAACTAACTAAAACAGAACCTCCTTGTGGATGTGGATACTTCTTCAGCTGAGGTTCTTCTCTGCCTGGTGTAAACACCATCAGGATATAATTGCTGAAAACTTGTCATTTTTCGACTGTCACTTCTCGATGCCTTTCCTTCGTCAGCGTTTTGCCTGGTTCTTGTTACCGGTTTGAGCTGTTTAGCTCCGGAGCCCAGCGTCTCAGCCTTTCTGTGGCGTCAGTGTAAACCCTCCATCACACTAATGGCACTGCTGGATGGGAACACAAATGTGAGGTCAAACAGCTTATGTTTGGCATAAGGACAAATAATGGCCGGTATAAATGGTGCTACATCATTTCTCTAATGAGGACGGTGCACGCTGTCAGGCCTGCCTGTGACATCAGCAGCCCTGCATCCATGAGCTGATGATTACTGTCAGCCCAGCTGCTGCTCTTTACCTCCACCTCTCTGAGCCTCACGATTTCACCCTCACTCCTGCTTCATTATCTCCCTCTCTCCCTCTGTGGGCATGCCAGTCCCTCCAGTCTCTCCTGGTCCATTAGTCAGGCTGATGGATGACAGCTCTGGCAGGGAGTGACAGTATATCAACTATCTTTCTGCCTCTCTGATACCGATATGACTGCTGGAGCCTCGAGGTTCAGCAGAGACAGAGAGGGCTGGGTCACATACTAACATGACCAGGGTCAACGAAAACACCCACACGGACAGTAAAACCAGAAACAGCTCCAGCATCAATTTGTTTGTGTTCCCCCTGATGCTGTTCTGTGTGGACAGGTCTGAGCTGTAAATATCTGCTGTTTTGTGCAGCAACGTGATAGTTTAGGGTTGACAGATGCACTCAGAAGAGGACAAAAACAGTCGTTGGTCCTTGAGGTCAAAATGCACATAATCATCACAACAATAGAGAAGAGTATCATCTGCATAAATACATACAGTACAGGCCAAAAGTTTGGATACACCTTCTCATTCAATGTGTTTTCTTTATTTTCATCACTAATTCCATTGTAGATTCTCACTGAAGTAATGGTCACTCGTTCCTCTTAACTTAGCTAATTGGTTTTTGCCATAATATTAATTCGAACAGTTGTCCAATAGGGCTGTGGGCTGTGCATCAGCCTGACTTCTGAATAACACAAATGATGGTCCAACCCCATTAATAAGGCAAGAAATTCCATTAATTAACCCTGGAAAGGCACACCTGAGAAGAGAAAACCATTTCAGGTGACTACCTGTTGAAGCTCATAAAGAGAATGCCAAGAGTGTGCAAAGCAGTAATCAGAGCAAAGGGTGGATACTTTGAAAAAACAAGAATATAAGACATGTTTTCATTAATTTCACACTTTTTGTTAAGTACATAATTCCACACATGTTCATTCACAGTTTTGATACCTTCAGTGATAATCTACAATGTAAATAGTGATGAAAATAAAGAAAAAACATTGAATGTGAAGGTGTGTCCAAACATTTGGCCTGCACTGTAATTCCAGACTATACTGAAGATACTGCATTATAAATATTAGGGCTAAAAGATATATCCTTATCGAATCTATATCGAGATATGAACATTCAAAATATTAATATTGAAAAAGCAACAATATATAAACGATATAGATTTCCCCCGTGCTCACCCTGCATGCACAGCTCTAGAAGTCACAACAAATTTTTACAATTGCCCTCGGATGCACCGAACCGGTATTCATATTGTATCGTATCGATAGCGAGACATCTGGCATACATATTGAGATATGAAATTTTGTACATATCATTCAGCCCTAATAAATATGCCAAAGTAAATGAGAGGGCTCAAAATTGATTCTTGTGGTAAATTTATTTTTAGTTGTTGAACTTATGAAACACAGACACCTTAAAGCCAAATAAATAATGCACAAGACCAAACCCAAAAAATAACACTGCTTTGGCAAATGGAAAAGTGTAAAACACATTTATTACCAATATTGCTTTTCCCTGAAAACCATAATCTGGCAAGTTTAAAGGAACACTGACACATGACAAGAAGCCATCATTCTGTCGGCTCTGCGCACAGTAGACAGGCAAAGCTCTCTCACTGTTAGTTAGCTTAGCTCAAACGCTGGGAGTCAATGGATAGCGTTTGCCTGCCTCTGCTTACAGTCATCAGATAAACTCTTAAGTGACTCTAAATGATCCAGTGTGCTTGTCTTGACTTGTGGTTTTTAACCCGATATGCTACATTATCTTTATCTTTATATTATCTTCTTTTAGAGATATGACATTTGTGAACGGTCAAGTGTTTTGAACAGCTCTTTTGAACAATAAGAACCGATTCGCAGTTGTGAGAGAGCGGTTAGTTTGAGAGCCATTACTAAATGCAAACTGCCTGCGAATTTAAGAAATGAATGGCTCACTTACAACTGCAAATCGGTTCTCATCATTCACTGAAAAGAGCTGTTAAAAAGACTCAACTTGTATGCGAACATCACATCTCTCCCAAAAACCGCTGCAGAAGTATGTCAACGAAACAAAGCCTCTGTTAAGGAGTAGAAGAAGATAATATGAAGATAATAAAAGATAATGTAATGTAAAGGGGTAGGAAATGAGTCACAACAAGCACACAAGACCGTTTAGAGCTGCTGCAGAGTTTATCTGATGACTGTGAGCAGAGGTAGGCTAATACTACCCACTGACTCCCAGTGCTTGTGCTAAGCTAACTAACAGTGGGCAAGCTTTGCTGGTCTCTTTTTTATTGCACACACAGTCGAAATAATGGAATCTATCTGCTTGTCGTGGACTCAGGAGTGAGGCAAGACACACACAAGCGGAGTGCTCTTTTAAGATTGTGTGACTTTTGAAGGTTGAAAAGCTGCATTCCTGTTAATAAGCTCAAAGATACTGAGTAGAGCTCTTTGTTAATGTGGCCGTCAGATGTCTATTGGAGTCATGCTGTACTGATTTGATTCTGTGTCTTAGTGATATTTAAAAGAAGCATTGGTATGTCTTGAACCTCTTTTTAAAGCAAACTGAGCTGTCCTTGCACTTAAACGTGCTTTCGAATAAATGACTCGCGAATGCCTTTGTCAAAACTAAGGTAGATAAGACAAACTCAAGGCTGAGGCCTTCAGGATAATGTATGACAAATCCCACAATGCACAGCAGCAGTTGCTCAGCAGATGAAAACCTTGTCTTATCACTGCATCACTCTAATCAGTGGATGAATGGATAGGTCAGGGCTCTTGTAGTGACTTCAAACCTTTCTGAAAATAAATTATATGCTGTTCAAATTCATATTTCTGATTAAAACAAAGTTAGTTTAAAGGTGCTATGAGGAGAATCTATTTCCGGCCACATAAAGACTCTGCTACCCGAGGCGACTGTCGTAAAGACATGACCCAACCCAAACCGTGTGTTTGTTGTGATGCTAATGAATGCAGCTTGGACCTTCCTCAGAACTCTGCATTGCTTTACAACTTCTTTTTTCAACAACTTACAGGATGCAAAGCCACGAGGTAATGTTTCTCTTTCTAGTTACGTAGCGGTAGCTTTTGATGTGTGACAACAAGCAATTTCTGGAAAACTTAGTATCATAGTTTTGTAGCCGGCTATATATCGCTACTTACAGCCTGGTGCTCTAAGACGTGTCCAAATAATATAAATTTGCTCTAGTTTTAGTTGTCTTGTTCCTGAAGTTGAGTATCCAGACCAGTCCAGACCAGTCCAGCCCTGTCCGACCCGACTGCGAAGCTAAGGAATAGCATTTATAGATAACCTATTTTGATGCTATAAAACTCATCTTAAAGTGTGTTTTTCGATCAGGCATATATCTAAAAGTGAGACTTTTTTGTAATTACTTAGAAACTCCTCATAGCATCTTTAAGACTGTTGATAATTGTTGATCCTGTTTGGCCTACATCTCAGACTATGATTGAAATTTTGACCCCCTCTTTGATTGAGTTTTCTGTCCCTAAACTAATGTAACAGCAGCAAAGCTTCTACAAAGAATTATCAAATTATCTTAGCTTGTCATGTTAAAGAAATTCCAGGAAATTTACAAATGAAGAGTGTTATAAGTATCAAATTCCTTTTTTTTCTTAAGATGTTGAGCATAAATGAAGTATTAGTGAAACGTCAGGTGGTGACAAAGGTGTCATCCCAGGACAAAGAGGAGCAGCTCCACCAAGGAGCCTGAAGAGGACGGATTAATCCTGCAGAGGACGAGGGGAGTGATGTGAAAATGAAATGTTCTGATCTGCACTGTCTGACTTCCTGGTTTAGTGTGACCCCACCCACAGCGGCTCAGACTTATTGGTTGTTATGCTGAATCGTGGGGTGCTGACTCCAATCTTCTGAGTAATTTGTTCTTTTCAATCTCTGCTCATTACCATACAAAGTGAAAGACCTTTTCTAAAGTTATTACCATTACAGCTGTCTGAAGGCCCGCACCACCAGACAGACATAAAGAATGGATTACTCACAGCTTCCATAACAGCCATAAAAGTTCACCACGGTACACTGTATTTTCTGAACTTATACATTTGTGAAAAATAAAGCCTTTTATACTATACGCTACCCACCTATATGGCTCCAAAATGCCACCTAAGTGGGTGGCACACCTCTTTTACAGGATCCTTTTGTTTAGCACCTCCACAATAAAGTGCTGTGTTGGTGACTGTTGAATATGAATGCCAATTTGTCTGCGTGTTTAAAAGCCCCACACCTGCTCAGATGACAGCGCTCCATCTCAATGAACAGAGGGAAAACTCCAGAGCAGCGTTTTGTCGCATGAGGCCAAACATCTCAGCGCTGTTATTCAAATGAGAGAGTCTAAGTGTGCCGAGAGAGCCCCACTTACCCTGCACTCTGCCCAGGAAGAGCGTTTTGATGCTGTTGAATTCCACATCAGACGTCAGGTTGAAGTCCTCTCTTGGATTCTGGTCAATCTGAAAGTAAACAAATGTCACATCTTTGGAGGGGAAGAAGAACGAAGAGATGAGCGGGGGGAAATACAGGAATGAAGGAGACATGGGGTAAGACGACAGTGTTTTAAACTGTACAGTATGTGAGATAATTTACCGTGTTTTTCAAGTTACCATGTGTAACTCCAGACCTGCCTTTTCAGTTTGGCTTTTGGCTGATAATATTTATTATTATTATCATTTATTTTAATCCTCTTAATCTGTTTTATTTCTCCCCTTCAGTTCAGATTTATTGTTTCAGAATTATATTCTCTGCAATGCAAACACTCAGATCAAGGCAAGTGCGTTTGTCTATTTTCAAGTCCAAAATGTTTTAATATTTTTACCTCCGCCAAGGAGGTTATGTTTTTTTTTGGGAGAGTTTGTTTGTCTGTCTGTCTGTCTGTCCGTCCATCTGTGAACAAAATAACTCAAAAAGTAATGGATGGATTTGGATGAAATTTTCAGGAAATGTTCAGCATGGGAAAAGGAAGAACTGATTCAATTTTGGTGTTGATCCAGATCAGTGTCTGGCCGCCATGACGAAAAATGGGACTTTTGTGAATAACTACTGAACTAAAATAGATATCATTATGAATCCAATCGCTTTTCATGGTCAAGGAATCTAAATATTTAGATGAAATAAAGGTTGGACTAATATTTATGATGAAAATCACAATATGGGTGATGACTGTGGCGCTGGCGGAGGTCTGCGCTCTCCGAGTGCTTTTCTAGTTTTAAGTCTGATTTTATCTGTCTGAAAAAGACAGACTTAATCATTTAAAAAAAATTTTATATCAAATGTATCAAATTGACGATACGTAAGTATAGATTGGAACTTGGCAGGATTGATTTACCTGATTACAGACACTGAATATGGTAGATCCAGCTGCTGCGCAAGGTTCTGACAGGACTCAGGGAGTTAATATCAACAGTGTCCTGTTCAACAATATCAAGAGTACAATGGGCGTGCCTCAGAGCTCTGTGCTAGGTCTCCCATAATTCAGTCTTTACCTGCTCCATGTGTGTCGTGGCATATAATTGTTAACGTAAACTGATGATAGTGCTGTTTATACATGCAGAGCTAGCAGCTAGAAAGCTAGCAGGTGCTATGGAGGTATGTATTTCTTAGCTATGACCTGAAAAATTGTGCTTCCTGTCCATCCCTTGGGTCTCTTGTTTCTTCCTAACAGAAAAAATAAACAAAGATTTGTTGTCTCTTTCCTTCCAGCTGAAAATCCTGAGCTCTGATTTCTGATTCCTGTAACCCACCCCTGGCAGAAAGAGGCAGGAAAATTTGGCATAAAACAGCTTCGACATGGCATTTGTTCTGCGTGTTGAAATGAATTCATACCCGAAATGGAAATCAGTGCACCTTTGAGCCGTGTTTCAGTAACTCAGCACAGAAGAGTAAGTGGAGCAGGTTTAGAGGTGGAGACAGAGCGAGAGACCCTTTGTAATGAAACGCTGAGGGTGTGATGTATTGCAGAGATTTGGGCTTTGGTGAATCATTTATCAATAGGACGTCTGCTAATGTTGATCCTTCTGAGACTAAAGCAGAGCCACAAGAACAGAAAATAGTTTAAAAAGAAGAGGAAACATAGTTTTCATGAAGTTTATTCCACTTGTTAATGGAAATCAGAGCTGTTTTCAAACATTCAGAGCCTGAGGCGGGACACCAGCTGGTGCACCCGAGGAGACTGATACACTCTTTTTTCCTTTTGTTATTATCCTCTAATTTGAGGATTATTGCTCGCTGATGATCTCTGTCAAATCAATTATTAAGAGTGCGAGCTGCTGTGGTTGTAGCTCTGAAGGTCACACTCACTGCGATGGAGCATGTTACCTTCTGACAATTAAATAAACAAGAACAACTTTATATGGTGATTATTTTGATCATTACTCTGTGAGTATCTGCATTAGTCTTTATTTCCATATCATGGAAACAGCTGCTGTGAGTATTGGACCCTCTGATCGACCATGATTTTAGTTTTTATGTTTTCCAACCTTAACATCATATTGTGATAACTCAGCATGAGGAAAGCTGGTGTTCATATTACTGCACATGTTTTGTCTGCAGAGTTGGACAAGCTCGCAAAGTATCAAAATCAGCACCATCAGCTCCATCAGCTCCATTAATGAATGATTTGATCAGCCCCATGATGTCATCGTGCCATCTCTGCAGCTTTCAGGTGTTTTATGTGTTAGCCAGAACGATCAATCATCTTCTCTCCCTGTCTGTCTCTCTCTCTGTTGTTTCATCTATTTGTTTTTCTATCTATCTAACTTTAAATTGTTCTATCTACCATTCCATCTACTGTAAAAGGAAGATGTTCTGTTGGTATTACAATCAATAGTTTCGTAATCAATGTTTTAACATTTACTTTTTGCTTTTACTTATTTTAAATGACAAATGGTGGTTACTTTAGTATTAACCATTCATGTATTAACAGGACTTAAAGGCTTTAATGATTTTATTAGTATTAGTAAATCACAATTTGTTGCCTTATATACTTAGTGTTTTTTACAAGGGTTTTATATTACGCCTTAGTTTTATATACTTACTTTTTCAAGTTCAATGATTCAACATTTCCAGTTTTCACATTTTATATTGTTTATTATATTTTCTTAGATATTTTGCCTCACACAAACCTCATACACGGCATTTAGAGGCACGGAATGTATTAGCTACTTAGAATTACCTTATATTTATAGATGATCACAGAATGTATGCTTTATAATTGCTCTAATATTTTTATAGTCTCACAAAGTAGTTAGAGTTAGCACACCAAATATTCTTCATGTAATTGCTTTTGGTCTTATTAAAGGTAGTTTATTTATGTATAACAATGTGTGGATCAGAACTCTTGTCAAGGCTCTCCCCACATCATCAGTTATCAGGCGGTAGAGACAATGAGCAGGTCTGAAGCAGAGTCAAGGTCACAGGCTTACGCAAACACATCCACTATGGCACACATATCAGACATTCTCCTCCAACTCATCGCCTTCTTGGCCTCCTTGTGCTCATCTCTTTGCTTGTTGCAATATGTTCATGTGTTGAGGTGTTTTTTTCTAATCAAACACTGTGCTCCACTGACCGGTGCCTAGTTTGCAATTGATTTTTTTTCCTCTCCCCTCTCCGGCATGAGTGGAAGTTGGCACGACTGGTTACCGCTGCTCTCTGGTATTTTTGTTGTTTTAAATTCTGTACAGCATCCTTGGGTGTCATGAAAGGCACTTTAAAAATAAAATGTATTATTATTATTATTATTACTGGCAAACACAATGGTATCCCAAATGTTATTTAAAGTATTTTTTATTATCTAAAGCTGAAATACATGTCTAATCGTGTCTTTTTCTAGAGAGTGTCAGAGCTAAACTAAGAACTGGTGTTTATGTAAAGTTTTTATAATAAATTATGCATTTACAGCAAAGTATGCATGTTTCTGTGTGTTTTCAATTTCTGAGAAATGGAAAATATTGGATTTCCAGAAAAACAGCAGGAAATAAGGCCATATTTGGGGCTAATGGAGAGGCCTTTTTAAACGAGCCAAAGCCATTTTGAACAAACAGCAAAATCAGAAATAAAGAAGGAAAATGGTGAAGGCTTTTTAAGAAAAGCCTTCACCATGTAGATTGGATTTGTGCAAAGGCCTAAGGATGGGAAATAATTACACCATTAAATTCAAGAATAAGTGATTATTAATAATGGGAGGGAGAAGCCCCTCCCACCAAGGTTAAAGACACTGTGGACCAGCTCTGTCTTCAGCTATGCTTTGGTACTAATGCAAGCAACTCTGGGTTAGTTATTGTCCACTATGTAGGAATAAAATTTACCTTCAACTTGGATTTTGCCTGCCTCTGTGGTTTTAAGAATAAAGAGCACTGATTTGAACTGGACATTTTGAACATCTGTACACCATAGCTGCCATTTTCAAAGCAGGATCTTCAAGCCAACTCTTCAGAAAACAAAAAGACACTACACTATCTTTCTTTTTTCAGTATTTTTGGGGCATTTTGAACCTTCATTGATTAAAGGGAATGTGACAGTGGACAGGCTTGTGAAGGGAGGAGGGACACTCTGCAGACAGGCCACAAGCTGGATTCGTTACCGGGCCGGCATCTACATGGATCGTGCACGACTCCTTACCAATCCACCAAACCAGCACCTCTACGCTGCATTTTCAATGTGGTGGCCACTGTGATTGGCTTAATATTCACCTTCAGTTACAAAACAACATCTAAATGCCAAAACTCCACTCTGTGTTGATCTGGTGTCTCAGTGTGAATACTTTGTGATCGTACCTGTACGGAAACGGTCTCCGACAGCCTCTGTATGTCCACTGTGTGCAGATGTCCATCAGCCAAGCTACTGTGTCTGCTCCTGAACACCTCCACATCTCTCCCGCTCTGAAGCTTGTACCACAGCTCCAGCTCATCTGTGCAAACACAAACAAGGACAATCACTGAGATGCTCAAAAGGTTCTTTTCTCTTCTTCTGAAAGTGCTTCTTTATAACAGTACATGTTTGAAGGTTGATATCCTGAAAGTGTCCAAGGCTGGTTCCCTGCTTTACATGTCTTAAATAATGTTGGGACCTTCAGATTGAATTTACCTGAATTAAGTGGAGAAGTGCTTTTTTTGTCCCTGAGGCAATTTGACTATTAGACCGAGGTCACTGGGTGATTACTCCTGAGCTTTAAAACAAATCTAAAATGAGCGGAGGCAGAAATAAGACAAATAGACCTGAGCGAAATGACTTCATACTCAGAGTTTGTAGCTTTTGGTCCTTCAAAAAGTAAATAACATTGTTTTTCTATACATGTGAGACAAAACACTGTGATTAGCTTTCTGAATGCTTCACTCTCATACCCAAGTTCTGGTTTAAATACATTTTTAGCGATTACGTAACATCACAAATAGCACTAGTTACTGCATTGAATAACGATGGTGTGATTACAGTTTGGTGGTCAACAAAGTATGTCCACTCTGAGGCTACGTCCACACACAAGCAGGTATTCCTGAGTTACTTAAAACTCAGATTTTGAGAACTTTGGCCAGGGTAAAGATTTGATTTTTGTAAAGGCTTTCCTAATGTGGATGGGGAGACAGCCTGCACCAGCCTCTTCTCAGGTAAATGTCACTTCATTATCTGTTGTTTAAATGCACTGCAGCAGATGCTTTCAAACTGTTGCTGTTAAAAATGTTGACAAATGGTCTGGCTAACAGCTTCAGCAAAAGTTTTATTAGGTCTGGTCACATTTCTTTATTAAATGATAAATAAATACCAACACTAGAAACTTCTCCACAGAAAGAATATTTTCACTCCACTTCTGACATGCTTTGCTGTAAGTTTTGTGTACGAGGTGGATCACAAGTGTCCTTCAAACCCTGGCAGTAGCACCCACCTACCACACTAACTAGTTGATCCTTTATGAATGTGATTGACAGACGATCGTCCTATCACCTGCTGGAAATGCTTTTTAAAGGTTGTGCTCTCTTTCCCAGATTGACAAGTGAAATATGCTGAACAATCATAGGTTATCACAATGACTCTGCTTTAAGACTCAGATAATGCTAATATTTGAGACCCTGTTTCAGAATTGATTGGGCTGATTGGTGACCCATGGCTGCCTTCTCTGTGTTGCCATGGTTATAACAGATGCTGAAACCAACAATAGTACCAATCAACTGTTTAATAACAGGAATATCAAATATGTCTAACATGAAATACACCACATTCTCCGACCTATAAGTTGCTTCAGAGTATACACCATGAAGAGGAAAAAAAAACGTGTATTAGTCCCACTGGACTATACAGTAAGTCACATTTATTTAGTGCTCTGATGGAGAAGAGGTTGCCTTGTTAAGTAGTAACACCAAGAAGGCCCACCTGTTTAATGTATATTCATCTCCATGGCAGCCACCAGGGCCCGGAGACTTGACATTTTACTACCTGCAGCTTGTGATCTGCAGAATGAGATTTTCATTTTGTGGCATTTTGCTTATATCGAGCTAGAGCGCCCTCTCAAGGCTGTAGATGGTAATGTCTACTTCTGGTTTCATGTCACTCAGTATAAATCAATGTTTAAAAACATGTTAAAAACAGTATATTTTAATGTATAAGTCACACCTGACTATAGGTTGCAGGACCAGCCAAACTATGAAAAATAGCGCGACTTACAGTCTGGAAAAAACGTCAAACAAACAAATAGTAATGGTGCATTCCAGTTGTGGTCGGAAGGCGGAATTTCCGAGTTCCAAGTAAGAAATTTCAACTGGAATGCCACCACCGAGGTCGAAATGTTCTACTTGGAACTTGGGGGAACCTCACCAACCCCAAGTTGACAATCAATAATGGCTGCCCCCATAAAACAGTTATTAAGCTCCCATAATAATCCATTTCTTAGCACTTCTGACTAGTGTGTGTCACACTAAATCAGCTGTATACATAGTATTGTTCGACTTACATTTATAGAAATGCTGCCATAGTGATATTTACATTCTTAATGTGATATTTGTGAACAACAACGCAGGATGTGCTAACAACAGCTAACAATAGCCTGGTAGATCAGCATGTGTTTTTCCAACTTTGTAACTGGAATGCTGATAACTCGAAGATGACGTCACTCCCACTTCCCTCTTCCCAGTTCCAAGGTCAATGGAATGCAGCGATACTCAACACATCTGCTTTCACCAGTTGACATGGGAACAAGTGAAACCACAGCCCCTAGCCGGACATTGTGTTAGGAATAGATATGAAAATAAAACAGCTTTTGCAGAGAAACTGTAAGAAACGCACCATATAATGGACATTATTACAATTTAATAAACAGCATTTACCAGTGCATCTATGGCAGGTGTTTTTTTAAATGCAGCCAGAGATATTTTGGAAACAGAGCAGGAAGGTCTCTGATGTTGAAAATACCCACCTACATGTGGACTTAGCCTCAGGCTCACCTTCTCTCTCCCTGAGTGTCAACAAACAGGAGGGCAGTGAGTGATCAATACAATCACCACAGCAACACAGAAATCTGGTACACAAGTCTACAACCAACAAGGAACAGCAAAAAACAAACGACTTTTATTCATAACTCCATCGAACTGGATTGTTCTTTGAAGAAAAGCCTTCACCATGAAATTTAAGATAATCCAGTTTAACTTTAAACGATGGCTGATGCAAACACGACGACATCATCTGTTAAAAAAGTCTTTGATAATTAATTAAGCATAGAATCTCTTTATTCAAACTTTTCAACAGTTTTTGCTCAAGTTGGTGCACAGAGGAACTTGTTTAAAGTCAGAAGTTTAACAAAGAACCACAGAGGCTTTGAGACAACTGTCCGAAGAGGACCTGCTGCACTGCGCTGATCAGTGAAGACCTGAGTGCCAAGGAGAAGGAGAGTGAGAGAGAATAAAGTGATCAGGGCAGTAAGAAGTAATGATATATAAAACTGTGATATTTTGTGGCATAATACTGTTCTGGATGTTTCAAAACGCAATTTCAATATAGAACTAGACCAGGGCGATGTGGCTAAAAATAAAATCCCTGACTTTTTTCCACAATACTAAATATAAATTACAACAAAAAATCTCCCAGTGACACAAAAATGACATAAATCAAGTTTTGCCTTTATGTTGTAGACACATTTCCATACCAAACAGCATTTCCCTCTTAAATTATGTGTCATAAAATGTTGATTATGTCGTGCACTAAAGGCTGATGTATTTTCACAGTATATTAAAATGAAACTGTTCAATGTTAAATCTCATATAAACACAAATACATGCCTATAAAAGTGCTTGTACAAACTCTTACAAGGGTTATCATCATGAAAACTGTATATTTTTTCAAACATTGCAACAAATTACAATTGAACTAAGGCAAGAAAGAGAATTTAGATTTTAAATTTTCTAAATCTTCTGCTTATTATAATTTGAATAAATTGATTTAATCGATATACTACCTTAAAGTTAATATATATATATACATATATATATATATATATGTATATATATATATATATATATATATATATATATATATATATATACATATATATATATATATATATATATATACATATATATATATATATATATATATATATATATATATATATAGATATAGATATAGATATATATATATGTATATATATATATTTTTTCCTTCCCCTGTCCGCATTATCTTTTCAGCTGAGCACTGTGTCTGATGGCAGCATAGGAAAGACCAATACATTTTTTTTCTAGCAGTGAGAGATAAGTAATTATGATTCACTGCTACAGTGACCATCACCAGCCCTCCCTGTAGGCTACTTCATCAAATCAAACTTTACTTAACCCCTTATATGAGCTGAAGGGGAGGGCCATGCCACACCACAGTGTGAAAGAAGGGGAAATAGTGACAGATAGGACGAGACAAGACAACTGGGAGTTAATATTAACATACAATTATATTAACATTTAAGTATCTTATGGGTCCACACCACCAAGTGTTGTTTTCACTTTCTCTGAACAGTTGGTTCTTGAACTACAATGTGTTATTACTTACTCTTTCTGGAGTTATAATTTAAAACTTTGTAAAAATTAACAGGGTGACTTCTGATCAACACCTCTATGTAGTGTTAGGAATCCACTCAGGGTATTTTGTTAAATATTTGAGTATTAGCTCTACATTTAACACTGCAAAGCCTTATTTATTTACTGTATATATAAATGGAGAAATTGTATTTTTTACATTTTTAACAATAAGAAATTGGAACTGGATGGGTCCTTTTGGACATGTATGTGTCCACTGTGGCAGAGAAAAGCAGAAGCACTCAAAAACAACAGGAAATATGACAAAATACAGTAACATTACAGCTGATCAGATGTTCTGCCTCTCAAACTGACACATTTCTAACCCAAAAAATGTACTAAAACATCATTTTTAACTTGTTTGACTGAGAGTTAATTTTCAGGGATTTAACTCTGCCCAGAAAATATTTAAGTCTTCTCTGACTGAAACTTTGCCACCACCAAAAGTTTATCTTTTCTTCATTTGCTGTGTATTAATAACAAAGATTGGAAACTTTTCTCTGCATGAAACATCATATGATCTCAATTATACATACATTTGGTCATAAACTAGACCATTTATATATTACTGACATACTTCAAAAACTCCACATACTCTCCTCCTGTAGGTCGTAACATGCAGAATAATTGTTTTAATTATACATCAGATTGTTACTTTCTGTCAGAAACAAACCAAAGGGAGCAATTTTTCCATTATATGAGCGTGTCTCTATAATTAAAACAGTCTCTCTGAGGGCAAAGGTGTTTTAAGCTGTCAGGAGTCGCACAGTCTCTGAGTGTGGCAGCAAAAAACAAGAAATCCTTTTTCTTCTTTCTTAAGCATAAAAAATGAGCCTCACTCAGGTATTAAATTAGCTACTTAGAGATGAGTGCAGACACCTGATGACGACTGTATCAACTATTCAACACTGTCATCTCTCAGCTTTTCCATTAGTTATTCAAAGGTTACTTCAAAAAGCAGAAGTTGAGAGAGTTGTATTCATATAGAAAAAGAGCAGGGGGGTGAGGTTTCCAAGAAATGTTTTCACAAAAGGCTTCAGTCGCTTGTTTTTAGCCACTGTAATGAAGTTTCAGCGATGGATAATTGTAAATCCGATTATCCTGTGCAGGATTTCTGGCACCGCTCCTCGCCAACTACAGGAACACAAAGCTCTACAGAGAAGCAACTGATGAAAATTTGAGGACAATAAATAATCACAATGGAGAGACGAGGGGAGCGAAGACCTGTGCTGGAAAGAGAATTATCATTTATAGTGACAGCTCTGATTCTGAACCCGGCACTGTGACGATGAGAGCGAGGAGGAGGGGAGCAGGCTGAACCCAGCAGGGAGGCGAAGAGGAGAAACGACGATAAACACGTTCTCACCGTGTCTGTTGATCAGCAGGGCCAGGTACTCCCGGTACAGAGAGCTGATGAAGAGGAGCAGAGCCGGACTCTGGCTGCTCCTGAAGCTCAGCGAGATGTTTTCTCCTCTCAGGGACATGTAGGAGAAGATGGAGGAGGGCATGGCACTGTGGTTCCTGCTCTGCTCAAAGGGCTCCTGGAGGTTGTAGATGATGGACGTTGTTGACTTGAAGATGGCTGAAACCTCTGAAAGGCAGAAAATGATGAAGCTGAGATTAGGGATGGGGATTGGGATGGTTTTTATTGAGCTCAATGCTGTTATTTTCACACAGCATTGTGTGGATTTGCTGTTCATTATGAGACTGGGATCCACATTCAAGATTTTTTCTTGAGCCATGATGGAGGGATTCAGGATTGGCTATATGGATTCATGTTGGGTGTTGGATAGAGGTGTGAAATAATATTGATACAGCAATATATCCCAATATTTTGACCTCCAATGTTGATATTTTAAATCTTAACATTGATTTATTTTGTAAAAACGAAAACTCATATTTTGTTAGAATTGGAAATAAAGTACAACTTATAAATATATATGCACAGGCTTTTTTCATGCAGTCTATTCAGTTCAGACATTGACAAGAGAAATATGCTTTTTTTTCTTACTGTTGTGCTGTCAGTAACTCACTTTGCTCCTCATGTGTCTCTATGTTTTCAAGTAAAGTGAATGGGTGTAACACCGTATTTGACATATTTAAAAAAACAATAAAATGGAAAAGTTGTTTTCAATCAAATAGTTTAAACTTGATTTGTACTTTCAGTTTTGAGTAATATTGTGTGATTAACACAAACACCATCTCTAGATTTTTGTTAACTGTAGAATATTGTAATATATCACAATATTGTGATAAATGTGATATTGTGATATAATCCTATCGTGACACAAGTATCGTGATACTTTTCGTATCGTGAGGTTATTGTCAATACTCACCCCGAGTGTTGGATGCATTATATTGGATATCTATCTATCTATCTATCTATCTATCTATCTATCTATCTATCTATCTATCTATCTATCTATCTATCTATCTATCCATATGTGTATGTGTATATAAACACACGCACACCTCTTCTACCCTTACCCTGCAAACATTGCCTCATCTCTTGACCCTGACTTTAAACCATCTATCTTTAACACTTTCATCCTTTTTAACAACTCCTGACCCTTACCCTAAACCCTTCGCATCTCCAATTTGACCCTCAGCCTGACCCCTCCATCCCTTCACAGCTTTGACCTCTCCTTCAACCCCTTTTCTCTCAATCTTTACCCACAACCCACCATTCCGTCACAACTTCTAACCCCCTGACCGTCAACCTAAACCCCAAACTCTCCATCCCTCACCTCTTTATTTCTGCATCTGGGCCTTGTTAAATCACTTGTTGCTTCCATTCTGTGTTGGTTAATGGCATAAAAAGGCAGATTTTTGTCACCCTTATATAAAATCTATCTTTTTTACTCAGTCTTCAGTCACTGTGCCAAACTTCTCAAAGCCAGGAGAACAAACCAGGGCATGATTTAAGCTTTTCTCGTGGCTCTGAGCAGGACTTTAAATCAGTTTATTTTCCAGTTCCTGCACAAACTGCTGAACTCTTGAACTTTCCCATTAACAGCACAGCACAAATATTTTTTACAGCCAACAGGCCCTTAATGCATCACACAGCAGCAGGTCCTTAAATCCAAACCCATGGCCTTCAGGGGAGTATGAGCTCATTATGACCCACTCAGGATGAGTTTGGAGAGGACAAACGGAGCAGACGGCGATGGGCGCAGACGGTCAGGGTCAGCCTGTCTGCAGACTGAAGAATCCTCCACAGTCTGAACTTTGCTCTCTCGTCCTCATTACAGCACAAGAGCATCACAGGTCAAAACCATCCTGGTTAACCTCTTCGTCAGCCGACAAATACACTGCAACATTTCAACAACTACATTTTTGTGTTACTGCCTCTGCAAAGGAGGTTATGTTTTCACCAGCTTATGTTTGTTTTTATACCAAGATTACATAAAAGCTACAGGATGGATTTGCATAAAAATTCTACCAGACATGTGGTTTGGATCAAGGAAGAAGGCAATATATTTTTGTGGGAATATGTATATTCTTCTGGCTGCAAAAAAATCCCCAAATTTCAAAATATCCTATTGGGCTAAATTTTAAAATCATATCTCTGCCATATTTTAAAGATTAGCTTCCAATTTTACAGGATAATATGAGGTCTATGTCTCTGTCATCAAGGCAAATTTCATTTCAATATTGGATTTATATATATGTATACATACATATATGTATATGTGTATTTTATATGTATCTATGCATATATGTGTATCCATAAAATGAAGAGTTTTATGCTCTATTGTAATGTGTCTTGACATAACACTTGTTATGAACTGGCGCTATACAAATAAGGATTGATAAATTGATTAGAATCTGATCCAGATCAACATCACCAAAAAACAAATAACTTTATAATGGGAAATCCCACAGACAAATTCAATAATTTATATACAAATCTAAATTGCTGTGTTTACAAGAGAACTTTAATTCCTTTTGAATTCTAAATAAAACTTAAATCCTCCTTATAAAGATTAAAATGACCATGTAAACACCTAATTCCATATGAAAATGATGATTCCAAATAAAACATAATTCCAAAGTAAGTGGCTGGTTTATACGGAGCCCCTTAGGTGCCAAAGAGAAAAAAATATATAAATCGTGCGAACGAGATACTAAAACATGCGCACGATATATTTAAATGTGCACACGAAATACTTGTTTGTGCACATGATATATTAAAAGGTGCGCTAGAAATATTTATCTATGCTTTCGTTTTAGCTGAAAGGTGCACACGAAATACTAAAACGTGCATGATATATTAAAACATGTGCACGAAATACTTTTATGTGTGCATGATATATTAAAACGTACGCTCGAAATAATTATCCGTGCTTTTGTTTTAGCTAAAATGTGCACACAAGATACTAAACAAGCGTGATATATTAGAGCGTGTGCACGAAATACTTATTAATGTGCATGTTTTATAAGGTAGTGATAAATAGCCTAAGGGACTGTACATACCCTGCACTCCTACATTCACAGACACAGCTAACGTTAGCTGGTTACTGGGATGCTTTAATCGAGCCTGGCTGTCTTTTTCTTCTTTGTTTGTAACAGCAGCTGGAGACAATATATTATGTAGCATTACTGCCATCTACTGATGAGCCCGGCTGTCTCTTGCCGCTTGCCTGTATAATTGAATCAAGCGCATTTTTTTTCTTAAATGTGCGTGTGTTTTAATATATGGTGCGCACTTTTTAGTATATCATGCGCACGTTTTAGTATCTCGGGCGCATGATTTATTTATTTTTTTTTCTCCGTGGCACCTTCGGGGCTCCGTAGGTTTATTCTGATTTCAAATCCAAATGAAATAATTCCTCGACCATGTATGCATTCATTCCGCTTT